>CM062819.1:233123704-233564305 GCA_031772625.1 Pinus tabuliformis | reverse complement strand
GTTGTGTTGTGCCCTACAACAACCCCCCCATTTCATAACATTTTATCACAAACAATTTACATATGAAATGGGTCCCTTTTAAATTTTTAATTGGCATCAATAAACTTGTTCAAATAAGGTATGATAATCAAATGAATTTATGCCAAAAACCCTTGTTGAACAAATGATAAGCAATTTTTGGTTAAGTCCAAAAAAGTAATCACAAGTTTCGGTTGCCATCTTGGTTTTTCCCGATGCGATATCGCTATCGGCCATCGGCAATAGCCAATGCACCACACACAAAAGGGCACATACCTTTTCCCCCCGATGCGACGCGCATATCGGCAATCGGTACAATTCTACGCATTTTCATAAGACGTTTATATCCTTTCCCCGATGCGATATCGCTATCGGCATTCGCTAAAAGCAATTGATACACATTCAGGGGTTATGTTCGCGCGCCGAATGCGATATCGCAATCGGCGTTCGCTAAAGAACTTTCCCAAGTGATAACGCCACACACACACTTCCGATGCGATATGATGACGCTTAATGATGACCTCAGTTTCAAAAGGTGATTATTTCAAAGCATTAAAGTTATATTTAAAATCGATTTGACAAAATCACGGATTTCAAAATGCCGTTAAGTAAAGGGATAAGGTAATGCATGCGTATTTAAAGCTTTACCCCTTCGAATTAACGAGCAATAACGATTAGACCTTTGAAAAAATCTATTACACGCTTTAAGGAGTCATTCGGTTTAAAAACTTAAGTAATGGTCATTTATGAAGCTGCAGGCCGTAAAATCACCATTATTGCATCTACGGTGCCTTCTCAAATCATTAGATCCACAGCCTCTTTTAGGAATAATCTCGCCACGCTTCAAATCATATATTTATCCCGTTATGGATTGTCATTGTTATTTCTTTGTTACAATTTCTCTTGCACTGTGTAGAATTCGACTACTGAGAGAAGTCTGAATATGATGGGAAAGAAGTTCAAGAAGGTGGCAGGTTCTACTGCGACACCTGCCTCAGGCCAAGCTGCTACACTTCAAGGAAAGGCTTAATCTCAGATACTACATGCACTGGTCTTACTGGTACTACATGGCAAGGGACATACAATTTGCTAGAAGGAGAACAACCAGAAGCGACAGTAATGAGGCAAGTGCGGATGAACTAAGAAAGTCTGAGGCAACTCTTAAAGATTTGGCTGATCTTTTCTGCACAGAATAGCAGCCAGGGAACAAGTCTTGCCTTATACTGATGTGGTACGTTGGGCAATTGAAGAAATTCCTCTCACTAATAGAACCTTCGTTTCTAAGGATGGAAGGATTTTCGGCTCCTTCAAGCCTGACGACTTGAGACGAATGTATCATTTGCCCAATCCCGAGCAAGTCTATAACAGAGCATTTGTGGAGAAATTCGCCAGAGAGAATGAATCACCAGCCGAACCTCTCCGAGATTGGAGGCAAAATCCAGCAAAACACAAGCAGGATGTCGGGTAAGTACTCCAATGCCTCTCTGGCTTCACCTTACTGCTATGCTGGAATTATGATGTGTAGATTGTGGGGATTTCATGATTCTGCAAATATCCATGTTGATATGGTTCCCTTAATGGAAGCGGCCGTTAATAGTATAATCATGGATTGGGCCACTATCCTGTCTGATAAGTTGGTCTTAGCTATTCGTGAGTTTAGGGCCAAAACCAGAGTCACTGAGAGAAAAATCCCACCTTTTTATTACTCTGCATACATTATGGATGCCCTTTGTTTTAATTCTGAGTTTCCTGTCCTTGGTTGGAGATGGACAACCCATGACCCAACACCTATTCATTTGTATCATCGTAAATTGTGGAAACCTTCTCACAAAGACCATTTGTACCAAATTTGCAATGGTTTTATGGTTCCCGTTCACTATTCTATTTTTGACAGACCTATCCCTAGGATTTCCTATGAAGCCTCTTTTGACCTACCAGCCGTAGCCCATTGGTTCGGCGAAGAATGTTTTTCTTATATCAGAGTTTTTGGAAGCAAGGCCAGGCCACATGTTCCCCCTTATACATGCCAGACAAATTGTTAGCCCGGGAAATCTCCTATCAGATCATGTCTGAAGGTGTTACCCAAACTCTCAAAGAGGAGAAGAAGAGAGGATGGCCATCGTTTCCTTTAAGAATTGGAGTTTATACGCTGTTAAATTATAAGCATGCAGAAAAGGAAGCAGCAAAACTCCAAATGCTATCTCTAGTTTCTATTCCCAACAGACTCTATGACCCGAAAAAGACTGCTTTCATTGCCTTGGAACAGGCTAAGCTGACAAAGGTTGTTCACCAAGAAGACCAGTTTGACGACCTGTTCATGGGTGCTGATTCAATAAGCCAAGTCAAACAACTTGCTGCAATGAGATATGAAGATATGGAATTAACTGAATTTAATAAACTTAGAAAGCAAAGGTTGCAAACTTTGCCTCTAAAGTTATTATCTACAACCCCAACTTCATCCTCAAGCGAGCCTGATCAGCCAGAAAAAAAATCACCTCCCGTTACAATTAGAGAACAGGAGGAAAGTCAAAGAAAGCTGCAGGCAGAAAGTCATAGAAGAGAACAAATAGAAAGGCAGCAAAAAGCACAAATTGAAGAAGAGCAAAGAAGGGAAAATAGAAGAACAGAGGAAACGAGAGGAAGAAGAAAAATAAGGAAAGAACTGGAAGATAGGCAGAAAAAGGAATTGGAAGAACAGCAACGGAGAGTGCAAGAGGAGCAACAGCGGGAGGCAAACGAAGAACAGCAGAGAATTGAAAAAGAAAAAGAACAGAGTAAGCAAATCTCTGTTGATACTGAATTGATTAAGGAATGGAATCAATTTGATTCCATTATAAGTGGTAAAGAAGCCTCTAAAGACTCAGATGCCTTAAAGACTCCCGATACTACTGTTTCTCCGGTTCTTGAAGGAACCAGCGGCCCACCCACTGTACAGAACGTTGAAGAAGTTACTCAGAATCCATCTGATTTAGTTGATCTTCAGGTAGAGGAAATTCCTCCTCTAGACATTTTCTACAGCCCTAAGCATAAAGCCGTTGTAAGACGCTCAAGGAAGAGGCGAAGGCTTGATCAACCTTCTGTCTCAAATGAGCAAACAGTCACGGGCAATGTCGTCTGGAAGGGAGAATTAAGTCCCTCTGAAGACTTAACAAAGCTGTCGCAATTTGCGGGAGCTTATTCAGCAGCAACCATTGACAAAGCATCCGAAGTGAGTCTTCTTTTGAAGACTAAAGAGCATGAGGTATATGCATTGCAAGCAGAATTGATAGAGGCAAAGAATAAGGCGACACAGGCAGAAGAACAATTGCTGGCTCAACAACAAGAGAATCATTTGTTAACCCAGCAAATTGAAACACTAAGGATAGACCAAAGTGACATTAAAGCACGAGAATTGGCAGAGGCATTATCACAGTTGGAGGCATCAAATGAGCTGTTAATGAAATCAAAAGAGGATCAAATAGTTCAGCTCTCAGCACAGCTTGAAGGTATCAAAGGTGCCAAGAGTATTGAAGATTTCAGAGCAGAGGCAACTCTGATAAATGGCGCTTTGATATCTCAGATCAGACTTTTGTGCCAACAGCTAGTTGAAGCTGAGTCACTTTGTGATATATCTACAGCAGTATGTGGGCAAATCGAGAAAGCCAGGACTAACTTGGATCAGGCCGAAGATGAAATAATAGAATATATTGAATGGCAAGATACTCCAGAAGGGCAAGCTGCTAATTTAGCCCGAATCAGTGAAACATACAAGAACATACTTTTCATGGAATGGGAAACACAGGTAATGAAGGCAGAGAGGGCAGCATCCAGGTGCAAAACAATTTCCAAAAACATGATCAATATAGTCAATGATACATTGTATCTGGCTAACATGATTTCACAATGCACACCTGGAAACATAACAACCGCGAATATGCTGGAGCACAAGAATTATCTTAAGCTGGAAGAACAAGGGCGGTTAATCGCTGGAGTAAATACCTTGACCTCCGATGCATACTGGCTTTTCCTGATTAAACCGCATTCTCAAAGGTCGGCTCTTAACTGCCTAACCGACGCTCTCCGATACCTGATCGCCGATTTCCAAGATGCCACATATGATGCACAGCTGACTTCTCGCCTCAATACTCCACCAGAAGTAGAGCCAATGCTGGCGATATGTCAGCGAAAGAGTAAAGGCAAAGAGACAGCTGACTGAAGCATCGTCGCCGACTGCCGAATCACCCAAATGCAAAATGATATTTGTTGATGCCGATTTCTTAGTTTTCAGTTTTTAGATATTTAGTAGTTAGATTAGCATAGTATTTATAGACCCTTTCATTGTTTTGGAAAGGGTCGTAAAATTTTGTAAAAGACTAAAAGGCTGAAGTTTGCACTATTGTGCTTCGGTCTATATTCTTTTGTGAAACTCGACCACTGGTCCTTAATTTTACTTGGAATGCTGTTTAAGTAAATTGTGCACTATTGTCGTTTGCTTGGAATGCTTTCTGGTTGGAAGGAAGGACTGCGACATAGCGATTAATATATTGGATTGATCAAACAGCTTGCATGGTACTATTATCTGTATCTGTTCTCTTTTCAGTTATATGAATTGCTGTGTTATTACTTTGCTATTATTGAATACATGTATGTAATACAACAACAAGTCTGCATTTCATATCACTATTGAATGTTTTGTGATTTGTTATCTTTCACTCATGTATGTATCAATGATATAAATGACTGAGTGCAGTAATTCGCTATTATAGCTCTGCGTAACTACTTACGCAGAGCAATCTCAAATGATTAAACATCTATGCTTGTTGTTAGTGTCATCTATATGCCTGTCATTAAGCATAGTTTATCAAACGCTGTACTGTCTGAATTGATAAGTCCCGGGATTAGCTTATAGTTTTTGTATTTCTTTTATAGTTTAGTTATTTGTTTATTATCATTTCATATCTTAAATCATCCATCCATCCCGTTATCTTATAATCTTTGGGAAACTGGTCCCGTTATCCCCAGTCGGAGCCACTATTCCAAACGGAAAAGGAGCTGCACTAAGTTCCGGACCGGGTGGTTTCCCCGATGTTGTTGCAACGAATTTCGGGGCATCAACATTTTTGGCGCTAGAAGGAGGGCCATCAACTGTGAATGGCAAGTAGGTCCAGGTCCACAAACCATTCTAAGAGTAATTCCCCCTCCAAACCATCTTCTCCTTCTCAATCACATGCTGGTTCTCCAGCACATGATCAAGAAAAAGAAGAATCAACCACCACTGCTCACACTCATAATATTTCAGAACATTTAAGTCTTGAATCCCCTGAAGTTCAGTCTCTTATCCATAAACTTCAGAGCTTCTCGATTTCGCCTCAGAAATCTGAAGTATCACAAAGCAGTGCGACCTCGCAGTTAAACTTATCTCATCCACTTACCAGACTTCAGAGCGAAAAACTTGGTATTGAACCTACTGAGTTCCCTTTACCCAAAAAGAAAAGGGCTAAGAAGATCACTGAAGTATCTGATAGTGAGGATCTTTCTTCCATATCTTCCATCTCAACTCCTCCTCTGCGAAGTCAATCATCCACTCCCCCATTACACATTGTTGTCCATCAAGGAATAAGTACTACAGCATCTCAAGCTACTCTCTCTCTAACAACTTCTTCTCCTCAGTCATCTGGAATACCAATTGTAGTAACAACTAATATCACCAGCACAATGGCAGATCCATGGACTCAGCCAGGTGCAGTCAATATGCCCGGACCATTACATGATCTACCTGATGCTCCAGAAAAATGGTTGCCTAAATTTAATCCAGATAACGGAACACAAGCTGAAGAACATATTAACAATTTCATGTTAGCAATTAACTTGAAAGGAGTGACAGAACAAGATGTTGTTGTAAGACTTTTTCCTTATACTCTGCAAGGATCGGCAGGATCCTGGTACTTCTCATTACCTTCTGGTTCTATTACTAGCTGGGCTATGTGCCAAGAGCAATTTCTTGTCAAATATGGAGATGACAGGTCTCTGGCGACTCTAATAAACAACCTCTCCAATTTGAGAATAGAACATAGAGAACCAGTAAAAGAGTTTAATGCCCGATTCAATAAACTCTTAAATAAAATCCCCACTGCTTCTAAGCCAAGTGAACAAATCAGAAGCGAATGGTACATTACTGCTCTCCCTTCCAACATAGCTATTTTTGTTGACAGGGCTGGCAAACCTACCTTAGCCGAGAATATGAAAGAAGCACTTGCCGTCGAAAAACGGATAAATGCCCTAGAAAAGAAAGCAGTTTTGGAGGATAGAAAATCTAAAAAAGTTTCATTTAAAGAAGACTCCAAGAAGAAAACCCCAAAAGACCCCTATGACATGGAGGGTTTACAAAAGGTCCTTAAAACATTGTCTAATGAAATGGTCGAAATTAAAAAACAGGTGGCTGAAACTTCAACCAAAAGACCATTTAGAACTTTTAAGAAAACAGAAACAAAGCCACCCAATGTTATATCTAATGCAGATTCTGAACAAGAAGATGAAGAAGAGGAATCACCCACAGACAGATGATGAAGAAGAAGTAGTTGAGTGTCATGGTATGTGGGATTTCATACTCCCAAATTCTGACACTGAGAATCAAGAAGAAGCTTTTCCTGTTACTACAAGAAGTAAAATCGCTTCTGAACCTACTCAAACAACTACAAAAAAGAGGAGTGCAGGTGCTGCCACACCAAAAGAAAAAGTTCTTCCGAAGAAATCTCCGGTAACAACCCCTCAAAACCAGCCTCCAATTTCTAATTCTCCTTCAACATCCAAAACACTAGTGGTATCTGACCATATGGAGTATAATATTGTCGATGACATGAAAAAGACCAAGGCAAACATAACCATGTTTGAACTAGGTAAATTAAAACATCAGCAAAAATTGCTCCTAAGGGAATTTAACGCTATTCCCTCTTCCCCTCTTCCCAGTTCAAAAGCTGCTAATGATTCAGGACAACCCCCTCCAGATATGGTCGAGGCTACCGATTCGGTTCTGATTGGAGATAGATCCAATTCTCATACCCCACCTTTCTTGCTCACCTATGAAATCTATAATCGAAATCTGCATAACTGTTTAATTGATTCAGGGGCTTCATCCAATATTATGCCAGCTTCAGTTTGTTCTAAGCTGAACATAGAACCCCAGAAGTCAGCCATCCACATTGTACAGTTAGACAGAACCAAAGTACAGGTCATAGGAGAGATTAATTCCGTGACTATCAGGTTGTCTGCTGATCCCAGAATAGTACAGAGAATAGACATTTTGATCACCGACATACCTGAATTCTACAGTTTAATTTTGAGCAGAGATTGGTCTGAGAAACTGCATGGATACATTTCCACGGATTGGTCACATATGTGGCTCCCCTACAAGGGTAAGCCAAATCAAATAAGGATCGACCGTGAAAAGCATATGACTCATACAGTAACCGATTTCGAACAAGAAAACCAGCCGGTGGCTTTCAACAATAACATTTTGGGAAATTATTCTTCACAGTCATTCTTTGGCAATTTTGTTGCCCAATCTTCCCCTTTTCAAGTTAATCATTGTACATCTCAAGTAGAAAATTTTTCACAATCAAATTTATCCAAATGCTTTAATGTAGATCAAAAGGATGTATATATTTCTGATTCTCCTTTATTTTGGTCTTTGTATTTTGATGGCTCTAAGTCCAGCGAGGGCTCAGGAGCAGGTTGCATTTTGGTTAGTCCAAAAGGCGAAAAGACGATGCTTTCTTGTAGATTAGAATTTGAATGCACCAACAATACAGCCGAATACGAAGCACTACTGCAGGGATTATATAAGGCAATTGACCTTAAAGTCCAATATTTAAAAGTATTCGGCGATAGTGAGATCATTGTTAAACAGGTAAGGAATACAATTCATTGCCTCTCAAGCCACCTTAAACATTATCAAACGCTAGTGCAAGATCTCACTTCGCATTTCTCAGCATTCAATATTTTTTCAATCCCAAGATCGCAAAATTCAGCAGCTGATTTGCTAGCCAACGTAGCTTCCAAACTCCTCCCTTCCGAAGACTATAGTCTTGATAGATTTTCTGTAGAGTTAATTTTTAGACCTTCAGTTCCTGATAACATCACTAACTGGAGGGTTTTCAACCATGACGAAGATATTTTGCAATTTTTGACCTCTGAAAAGTCTTATGACAATCAAGTCATTGAAGAGGATGAGCATGATTCTCAAATGAAGCAAACATCTCAAGATAACGTTATTCCTAAACCTGTGGTAAAGCTTGAAGACCTTTATGACATCAAAGATAGGTTTAAACCTGTAATTAATGCTAAACTCCAGAGCTCTACTCTTAGGTTTGAATTGATTAATTTAGGAACGGCTCAAACTCCTCAAAATATAAATTTAGGATTAGGACTTTCTACAATAGAAAAGGAAGCATTTATCAAAATTTTAAGAAAAAACAAACAAGTTTTTGCTTGGAAGTATGATGACCTTAAGACATATGATACATCTATCATACAACACACTATTCCTATGCTTCCTGATCAAAAACCAATCCAGCAGAAGTTAAGAAAAATCCATCCAAATTTGGAGAGCCAGATAAAGTCGGAACTTAATAAGCTTTTAAAAGCTAAGATTATTTTCCCTGTCCGACATTCAAACTGGGTCTCCAATATGGTACCCGTCAGGAAGAAAAACGGCGATATCAGAATCTGTATTGATTTCAGAAATTTAAATAAGGCAAGCTTAAAAGATAACTTCCCTCTGCCTACCATGGAGCAAATCCTTCAATCGGTAGCAGGATCTGAATTGATGTCCTTTCTTGACGGTTTCTCAGGATACAATCAAGTGTTGGTTCACCCTGATGACCAATTAAAAACTACATTCAGAACAAAATGGGGAACTTACGCATACCAAAAGATGCCTTTCGGACTCATAAATGCAGGAGCGACATTTCAAAGAGCTATGGATACAGCCTTTAGAGGGTTAATTAACCGAACAGTAGTTGTCTACCTCGATGACATTACTGTATATTCTAAAAAGAGATATAATCACTTGCATGATTTAAATCAGATTTTTCAACGATGCAAAACATATGGTATCTCTCTTAACCCGAAAAAGTCTTTCTTCGCTCTCAACCAAGGCAAGCTCTTAGGGTTTATTGTATCTAAGGATGGCATTTATGTAGATCCTGAGCGAATTAAAGAAATTTCTGAAATTCCTTTTCCACACAATAAAAAATCGATGCAGTCGTTTTTAGGACAAATTAATTTCGTTAAGCGATTTGTTCCAGATTTTTCACAGATTGTACTACCACTGCAAAAGATGATTAAAAAGAATTCAACCTTCAGATGGGGACTAGAAGAAAAGCAAGCTTTTCATGATATTAAGCAATCCATAATCAATGTCCCAGCTCTGAATACTCCAAATCTTGCTAATCATTTTACATTATATACTATTGCATCCGACTTATCCTACGCAGCAGTACTAACTCAGTTGAATGATGACAATTTGGAAGCGCCTATTTCATTCTTCAGTTCTAACTTTCAAGGCGCCGAATTGAATTATTCCGAAATTGAGAAACAAGCTTTTGCTGTCTTTAAAGCAGTCAAACATTATCGACCCTTTCTTCTTAAAACCCATACTAAAGTAATAGTTCCTTTCTCCGCAGTTAGGCAACTATTAATTCAAAAGGAATTGGGAGAAAAGAGGGCAAATTGGGTCGCAGCCCTCCAAGAATATGATCTAGAAATAAAGCCAGCAAAATTTGTTAAAGGTCAAGGTTTTTGCAGGATTTTAGCAGGAGCATCAAACATTCCTGAATCAGGTGATACAGAGCAAAACCAAGAAGTCAATCAGCTAAGTATACCGGATTCCGAATCTCAATATTCAGATCTAATCTTTTATTTAAAGAATGGTTATGCACCTACCCATTTGTCCTACAAGAATAAAAGAGCCATTAGATTGAAAGCTAAGAGTTTTTCTCTTATTAATGATGTGCTCTTCAGGAGAAACTATGATTCTGTATTACTAAGATGCCTTGAGAAACCTGAAGCTCAAAAGGTTTTGCAGGAGCTACACGATGGACCGGCAGGAGGACATTTTGGAGCCGATACAACAGCTCATAAAGTAATTCATGCCGGATATTACTGGCCTACTTTGTTTAAGGATGCTCATGAATATGTAAGAAAATGCATTAAGTGCCAAACTGCCAGTGGAAGACAAAAAAAGCCAGCTTTCCCTTTACAACCAATCAACATTGAACAACCTTTTGAACAATGGGGATTGGACATCATTGGAGAAATAAATCCTTCATCTTCCAAGCAACACAAGTATATCCTTACAGCAACTGATTACTTTACAAAGTGGGTAGAAGCAGTTCCATTAAAGACAACAAACTCGGAAGCAATCATCGAATTTATAGATCAATTCATCGTAACCAGGTTTGGTGTCCCAAACGCTCTTGTCTTTGATAATGCTTCTTACTTCTCAGGCAATGCAATGATTGATTTCGCTATCAAAAGAGGATTCAAATTAAAGTATTCTGCCAACTATTACCCCCAGGGTAACGGCCTAGCAGAATCAACTAATAAAAATCTAATCAAAATCATTAAGCGAACAATTGAAGAGAATCATAAGAACTGGCATAAATACTTGGTATTTGCATTATGGGCCGATAGAATTACACAGAAAGCTTCCATAGGGACCTCTCCGTTTAATCTTGTTTATGGAAAAGAAGCAGTCGTACCAACCAATCTTCTTCTCCCATATTTAGCCCTAGTGCAATTTATAGACGAAACTCCTTCTTCTTCTATACAGTTTAGACATGATCAAATACTCAAACTTGAAGAAGAAAGGGATAAAGCCAAGGTTACACATACAAGACATCAGCAAGTCATTAAAGCAGCTTTCGATCTAGCCTCATCCAGCCCTAGACAATTTGAAGTCGGAGATCTAGTCCTGAAATGGGACAAAGCCCATGAAGACAAAGGTAAACATTCCAAATTCCAAAAACTGTGGCTAGGACCATTTCAGATCTGTGAAAAAGTAGGCCATTCCACATTCATACTTCAAAATCTATCAGGGGTGAGAGATTCTCTCCCTGTCAATGGTCTAATTCTGAAGAAATTCTTTAACTGAGGAGGTAATCCCTTCTCTTCGTAGCTTATTAATTTTTCATAGTTTGTAGGATTTGTAGGAATAAGAATGTGGGACATTCCCATTGACCTTTCGCTGTAAACAAAAGCTGTCTCGCCATAATAATATTAATATTTACTTTTTAAAAATAGCATCCTGAAACGAGAAAGATCATTTCTAGGAAATTAGATATCTTTTTATTCTGAGCATTACAGACTCACCTTTGTAAACTTCACTCTGAACGAAGTTCTTTGAATCATCTTGAGTGGTTGAAATTAGTCCCCAAAGGTTATCTATACGAAAATAGGAGCTAATTCATCTTCAGCATCTTCAACTCTTAAACCTGTCATCCATTTACTCTTAATAAGATAATTGTTCATCCCATTCACCAACAGTTTTTGATTACTCAGAGTGTAATTCTAAAAATAAAAGATTAAAGATAAGAGGTCTTATCACAAGCCTGCTTACCATGTTCATAGGAAAATAATTTAACTGACATTACCAAAACTGCATACCAAACAGGGTAATGGCTTGAAATCTCAAGACAAGGGGTCTCATCACGAGCCAGCTTGTTCAGTTTAAATTACTACCCGTGAATGGCATTGTCATCTATCTGGCCACCAAACCAGGAAAATGACTTTTATCTTAAGAAAAAAGAAATTGAAATTCAAAAAAAATATGAGAATATCTTTTGAATTCATTCTGTTTAGTCACACTCTAAGGTGAATGGAACAATGGACAACAACATGGTTAAAAGGTAACCCTGCCGAGACTATGAATGTTTGCTGGCAGCAGAGGCTCTACCTGTGACAGAGGGGTTTATTTTAAAAAGCTGATATGGAAAAGTTTTCTATTTTTACTTTTACAAATCAATAAGGACTTATCTTAATACTCAAAGTGCATTTATAAAAAGAGGAAGTTAAATGAAGAAATCTGTTTTATTTAGAATCAATGGATATCTAGTTATATTAGAAATTTCCTTTCTTTTATAAAGATTCTATTTGAGAAAGTGTAAGTATAATTGTTAGGTCAGAGATAACTGGTTCTCCCAGCGAATCGCCAATTGTTGTGCCCTACAACAACCCCCCATTTCATAACATTTTTATCACAAACAATTTACATATGAAATGGGTCCCTTTTAAAATTTTTAATTGGCATCAATAAACTTGTTCAAATAAGGTATGATAATCAAATGAATTTATCCAAAAAACCCTTGTTGAACAAATGATAAGCAATTTTTGGTTAAGTCCAAAAAAGTAATCACAAGTTCGGTTGCCATCTTGGTTTTTCCCGATGCGATATCGCTATCGGCCGTCGGCAATAGCCAATGCACACACACAAAAGGGCACATACCTTTTCCCCGATGCGACGCGATATCGGCAATCGGTGCAATTCTGCGCATTTTCATAAGACGCTTATATCCTTTCCCCGATGCGATATCGCTATCGGCATTCGCTAAAAGCAATTGATACACATTCAGGGGTTATGTTCGCACGCCGAATGCGATATCACAATCGGCGTTCGCTAAAGAACTTTCCCAAGTGATAACGCCACACACACACTTCCGATGCGATATGATGACGCTTAATGATGACCTCAGTTTCGAAAGATGATTATTTCAAAGCATTAAAGTTATATTTAAAATCGATTTGACAAAATCACGGATTTCAAAATGCCGTTAAGTAAAGGGATAAGGTAATGCATGCGTATTTAAAGCTTTGCCCCTTCGAATTAACGAGCAATTACGATTAGACCTTTGAAAAAATCTATTACACGCTTTAAGGAGTCATTCGGTTTAAAAACTTAAGTAATGGTCATTTATGAAGCTGCAGGCCGTAAAATCACCATTATTGCATCTACGGTGCCTTCTCAAATCATTAGATCCGCAGCCTCTTTTAGGAATAATCTCGCCACGCTTCAAATCATATATTTATCCCGTTATGGATTGTCATTGTTATTTCTTTGTTACAATTTCTCTTGCACTGTGTAGAATTCGACTACTGAGAGAAGTCTGAATATGATGGGAAAGAAGTTCAAGAAGGTGGCAGGTTCTACTGCGACACCTGCCTCAGGCCAAGCTGCTACAGCTTCAAGGAAAGGCTTAATCTCAGATACTACATGCACTGGTCTTACTGGTACTACATGGCAAGGGACATACAATTTGCTAGAAGGAGAACAACCAGAAGCAACAGTAATGGAGGCAAGTGCGGATGAACTAAGAAAGTCTGAGGCAACTCTTAAAGATTTGACTGATTCTTTTCTGCACAGAATAGCAGCCAGGGAACAAGTCTTGCCTTATACTGATGTGGTACGTTGGGCAATTGAAGAAATTCCTCTCACTAATAGAACCTTCGTTTCTAAGGATGGAAGGATTTTCGGCTCCCTCAAGCCTGACGACTTGAGACGAATGTATCATTTGCCCAATCCCGAGCAAGTCTATAACAGAGCATTTGTGGAGAAATTCGCCAGAGAGAATGAATCACCAGCCGAACTTCTCCGAGATTGGAGGCAAAATCCAGCAAAACACAAGCAGGATATGTCGGGTAAGTACTCCAATGCCTCTCTGGCTTCACCTTACTGCTATGCTGGAATTATGATGTGTAGATTGTGGGGATTTCATGATTCTGCAAATATCCATGTTGATATGCTTCCCTTAATGGAAGCGGCCGTTAATAGTATAATCATGGATTGGGCCACTATCCTGTCTGATAAGTTGGTCTTAGCTATTCGTGAGTTTAGGGCCAAAACCAGAGTCACTGAAAGGAAAATCCCACCATTTTATTACTCTGCATACATTATGGATGCCCTTTGTTTTAATTCTGAGTTTCCTGTCCTTGGTTGGAGATGGACAACCCATGACCCAACACCTATTCATTTGTATCATCGTAAACTGTGGAAACCTTCTCACAAAGACCATTTGTACCAAATTTGCAATGGTTTTATGGTTCCCGTTCACTATTCTATTTTTAACAGACCTATCCCTAGGATTTCCTATGAAGCCTCTTTTGACCTACCAGCCGTAGCCCATTGGTTCGGCGAAGAATGTTTTTCTTATATCAGAGTTTTTGGAAGCAAGGCCAGGCCACATGTTCTCCCCTTATACATGCCAGACAAATTGTTAGCCCGGGAAATCTCCTATCAGATCATGTCCGAAGGTGTTACCCAAACTCTCAAAGAGGAGAAGAAGAGAGGATGGCCATCGTTTCCTTTAAGAATTGGAGTTTATACGCTGTTAAATTATAAGCATGCAGAAAAGGAAGCAGCAAAACTCCAAATGCTATC
Organism: Pinus tabuliformis; assembly: GCA_031772625.1. Taxonomy (NCBI): domain Eukaryota; kingdom Viridiplantae; phylum Streptophyta; class Pinopsida; order Pinales; family Pinaceae; genus Pinus; species Pinus tabuliformis. The sequence goes on along the minus strand of CM062819.1, from coordinate 233,549,877 downwards.
TCTAGTTTCTATTCCCAACAGACTCTATGACCCAAAAAAGACTGCTTTCATTGCCTTGGAACAGGCTAAGCTGACAAAGGTTGTTCACCAAGAAGACCAGTTTGACGACCTGTTCATGTGTGCTGATTCAATAAGCCAAGTCAAACAACTTGCTGCAATGAGATATGAAGATATGGAATTAACTGAATTCAATAAACTTAGAAAGAAAAGGTTGCAAACTTTGCCTCTAAAGTTATTATCTACAACCCCAACTTCATCCTCAAGCGAGCCTGATCAGCCAGAAACAAATTCACCTCCCGTTACAATTAGAGAACAGGAGGAAAGTCAAAGAAAGCTGCAGGCAGAAAGTCATAGAAGAGAACAAATAGAAAGGCAGGAAAAAGCACAAATTGAAGAAGAGCAAAGAAGGAGAGAAATAGAAGAACAGAGGAAACGAGAGGAAGAAGAAAAAATAAGGAAAGAATTGGAAGATAGGCAGAAAAAGGAATTGGAAGAACAGCAACGGAGAGTACAAGAGGAGCAACAGCGGGAGGCAAACGAAGAACAGCAGAGAATTGAAAAAGAAAAAGAACAGAGTAAGCAAATCTCTGTTGATACTGAATTGATTAAGGAATGGAATCAATTTGATTCCATTATAAGTGGTAAAGAAACCTCTAAAGACTCAGATGCCTTAAAGACTCCCGATACTACTGTTTCTCCGGTTCTTGAAGGAACCAGCGGCCCACCCACTGTACAGAACATTGAAGAAGTTACTCAGAATCCATCTGATTTAGTTGATCTTCAGATAGAGGAAATTCCTCCTCTAGACATTTTCTACAGCCCTAAGCATAAAGCCGTTGTAAGACGCTCAAGGAAGAGGCGAAGGCTTGATCAACTTTCTGTCTCAAATGAGCAAACAGTCACGGGCAATGTCGTCTGGAAGGGAGAATTAAGTCCCTCTGAAGACTTAACAAAGCTGTCGCAATTTGCGGGAGCTTATTCAGCAGCAACCATTGACAAAGCATCCGAAGTGAGTCTTCTTTTGAAGACTAAAGAGCATGAGGTATATGCATTGCAAGCAGAATTGATAGAGGCAAAGAATAAAGCGACACAGGCAGAAGAACAATTGCTGGCTCAACAACAAGAGAATCATGTGTTAACCCAGCAAATTGAAAAACTAAGGATAGACCAAAGTGACATTAAAGCACGAGAATTGGCAGAGGCATTATCACAGTTGGAGGCATCAAATGAGCTGTTAATGAAATCAAAAGAGGATCAAATAGTTCAGCTCTCAGCACAGCTTGAAGGTATCAAAGGTGCCAAGAGTATTGAAGATTTCAGAGCAGAGGCAACTCTGATAAATGGCGCTTTGATATCTCAGATCAGACTTTTGTGTCAACAGCTAGTTGAAGCTGAGTCACTTTGTGATATATCTACAGCAGTATGTGGGCAAATCGAGAAAGCCAGGACTAACTTGGATCAGGCCGAAGATGAAATAATAGAATATATTGAATGGCAAGATACTCCAGAAGGGCAAGCTACTAATTTAGCCCGAATCAGTGAAACATACAAGAACATACTTTTCATGGAATGGGAAACACAGGTAATGAAGGCAGAGAGGGCAGCATCCAGGTGCAAAACAATTTCCAAAAACATGATCAATATAGTCAATGATACATTGTATCTGGCTAACATGATTTCACAATGCACACCTGGAAACATAACAACCGCGAATATGCTGGAGCACAAGAATTATCTTAAGCTGGAAGAACAAGGGCGGTTAATCGCTGGAGTAAATACCTTGACCTCCGATGCATACTGGCTTTTCCTGATTAAACCGCATTCTCAAAGGTCGGCTCTTAACTGCCTAACCGACGCTCTCCGATACCTGATCGCCGATTTCCAAGATGCCACATATGATGCACAGCTGACTTCTCGCCTCAATACTCCACCAGAATTAGAGCCAATGCTGGCGGTATGTCAGCGAAAGAGTAAAGGCAAAGAGACAGCTGACTGAAGCATCGTCGCCGATTGCCGAATCACCCAAATGCAAAATGATATTTGTTGATGCCGATTTCTTAGTTTTCAGTTTTTAGATATTTAGTAGTTAGATTAGCATAGTATTTATAGACCCTTTCATTGTTTTGGAAAGGGTCGTAAAATTTTGTAAAAGACTAAAAGGCTGAAGTTTGCACTATTGTGCTTCGGTCTATATTCTTTTGTGAAACTCGACCACTGGTCCTTAATTTTACTTGGAATGCTGTTTAAGTAAATTGTGCACTATTGTCGTTTGCTTGGAATGCTTTCTGGTTGGAAGGAAGGACTGCGACATAGCGATTAATATATTGGAGTGATCAAACAGCTTGCATGGTACTATTATCTGTATCTGTTCTCTTTTCAGTTATATGAATTGCTGTGTTATTACTTTGCTATTATTGAATACATGTATGTAATACAACAACAAGTCTGCATTTCATATCACTATTGAATGTTTTGTGATTTGTTATCTTTCACTCATGTATGTATCAATGATATAAATGACTGAGTGCAGTAATTCGCTATTATAGCTCTGCGTAACTACTTACGCAGAGCAATCTCAAATGATTAAACATCTATGCTTGTTGTTAGTGTCATCTATATGCCTGTCATTAAGCATAGTTTATCAAACGCTGTACTGTCTGAATCGATAAGTCCCGGGATTAGCTTATAGTTTTTGTATTTCTTTTATAGTTTAGTTATTTGTTTATTATCATTTCATATCTTAAATCATCCATCCATCCCGTTATCTTATAATCTTTGGGAAACTGGTCCCGTTATCCCCAGTCGGAGCCACTATTCCAAACGGAAAAGGAGCTGCACTAAGTTCCGGACCGGGTGGTTTCCCCGATGTTGTTGCAACGAATTTCGGGGCATCAACATTTTTGGCGCTATAAGGAGGGCCATCAACTGTGAATGGCAAGTAGGTCCAGATCCACAAACCATTCTAAGAGTAATTCCCCCTCCAAACCATCTTCTCCTTCTCAATCACATGCTGGTTCTCCAGCACATGATCAAGAAAAAGAAGAATCAACCACCACTGCTCACACCCATAATATTTCAGAACATTTAAGTCTTGAATCCCCTGAAGTTCAGTCTCTTATCCATAAACTTCAGAGCTTCTCGATTTCGCCTCAGAAATCTGAAGTATCACAAAGCAGTGCGACCTCGCAGTTAAACTTATCTCATCCACTTACCAGACTTCAGAGCGAAAAACTTGGTATTGAACCTACTGAGTTCCCTTTACCCAAAAAGAAAAGGGCTAAGAAGATCACTGAAGTATCTGATAGTGAGGATCTTTCTTCCATATCTTCCATCTCAACTCCTCCTCTGCGAAGTCAATCATCCACTCCCCCATTACACATTGTTGTCCATCAAGGAATAAGTACTACAGCATCTCAAGCTACTCTCTCTCTAACAACTTCTTCTCCTCAGTCATCTGGAATACCAATTGTAGTAACAACTAATATCACCAGCACAATGGCAGATCCATGGACTCAGCCAGGTGAAGTCAATATGCCCGGACCATTACATGATCTGCCTGATGCTCCAGAAAAATGGTTGCCTAAATTTAATCCAGATAACGGAACACAAGCTGAAGAACATATTAACAATTTCATGTTAGCAATTAACTTGAAAGGAGTGACAGAACAAGATGTTGTTGTAAGACTTTTTCCTTATACTCTGCAAGGATCGGCAGGATCCTGGTACTTCTCATTACCTTCTGGTTCTATTACTAGCTGGGCTATGTGCCAAGAGCAATTTCTTGTCAAATATGGAGATGACAGGTCTCTGGCGACTCTAATAAACAACCTCTCCAATTTGAGAATAGAACATAGAGAACCAGTAAAAGAGTTTAATGCCCGATTCAATAAACTCTTAAATAAAATCCCCACTGCTTCTAAGCCAAGTGAACAAATCAGAAGCGAATGGTACATTACTGCTCTCCCTTCCAACATAGCTATTTTTGTTGACAGGGCTGGCAAACCTACCTTAGCCGAGAATATGAAAGAAGCACTTGCCGTCGAAAAACGGATAAATGCCCTAGAAAAGAAAGCAGTTTTGGAGGATAGAAAATCTAAAAAAGTTTCATTTAAAGAAGACTCCAAGAAGAAAACCCCAAAAGACCCCTATGACATGGAGGGTTTACAAAAGGTCCTTAAAACATTGTCTAATGAAATGGTCGAAATTAAAAAACAGGTGGCTGAAACTTCAACCAAAAGACCATTTAGAACTTTTAAGAAAACAGAAACAAAGCCACCCAATGTTATATCTAATGCAGATTCTGAACAAGAAGATGAAGAAGAGGAATCACCCTCACAGACAGATGATGAAGAAGAAGTAGTTGAGTGTCATGGTATGTGGGATTTCATACTCCCAAATTCTGACACTGAGAATCAAGAAGAAGCTTTTCCTGTTACTACAAGAAGTAAAATCGCTTCTGAACCTACTCAAACAACTACAAAAAAGAGGAGTGGAGGTGCTGCCACACCAAAAGAAAAAGTTCTTCCGAAGAAATCTCCGGTAACAGCCCCTCAAAACCAGCCTCCAATTTCGAATTCTCCTTCAACATCCAAAACACTAGTGGTATCTGACCATATGGAGTATAATATTGTCGATGATATGAAAAAGACCAAGGCAAACATAACCATGTTTGAACTAGGTAAATTAAAACATCAGCAAAAATTGCTCCTAAGGGAATTTAACGCTATTCCCTCTTCCCCTCTTCCCAGTTCAAAAGCTGCTAATGATTCAGGACAACCCCCTCCAGATATGGTCGAGGCTACCGATTCGGTTCTGATTGGAGATAGATCCAATTCTCATACCCCACCTTTCTTGCTCACCTATGAAATCTATAATCGAAATCTGCATAACTGTTTAATTGATTCAGGGGCTTCATCCAATATTATGCCAGCTTCAGTTTGTTCTAAGCTGAACATAGAACCCCAGAAGTCAGCCATCGACATTGTACAGTTAGACAGAACCAAAGTACAGGTCATAGGAGAGATTAATTCCGTGACTATCAGGTTGTCTGCTGATCCCAGAATAGTACAGAGAATAGAAATTTTGATCGCCGACATACCTGAATTCTACGGTTTAATTTTGAGCAGAGATTGGTCTGAGAAACTGCATGGATACATTTCCACGGATTGGTCACATATGTGGCTCCCCTACAAGGGTAAGCCAAATCAAATAAGGATCGACCGTGAAAAGCATATGACTCATACAGTAACCGATTTCGAACAAGAAAACCAGCCGGTGGCTTTCAACAATAACATTTTGGGAAATTATTCTTCACAGTCATTCTTTGGCAATTTTGTTGCCCAATCTTCCCCTTTTCAAGTTAATCATTGTACATCTCAAGTAGAAAATTTTTCACAATCAAATTTATCCAAATGCTTTAATGTAGATCAAAAGGATGTATATATTTCTGATTCTCCTTTATTTTGGTCTTTGTATTTTGATGGCTCTAAGTCCAGCGAGGGCTCAGGAGCAGGTTGCATTTTGGTTAGTCCAAAAGGCGAAAAGATGATGCTTTCTTGTAGATTAGAATTTGAATGCACCAACAATACAGCCGAATACGAAGCACTACTGCAGGGATTATATAAGGCAATTGACCTTAAAGTCCAATATTTAAAAGTATTCGGCGATAGTGAGATCATTGTTAAACAGGTAAGAAATACAATTCATTGCCTCTCAAGTCACCTTAAACATTATCAAACGCTAGTGCAAGATCTCACTTCGCATTTCTCAGCATTCAATATTTTTTCAATCCCAAGATCGCAAAATTCAGCAGCTGATTTGCTGGCCAACGTAGCTTCCAAACTCCTTCCTTCCGAAGACTATAGTCTTGATAGATTTTCTGTAGAGTTAATTTTTAGACCTTCAGTTCCTGATAACATCACTAACTGGAGGTTTTTCAACCATGACGAAGATATTTTGCAATTTTTGACCTCTGAAAAGTCTTATGACAATCAAGTCATTGAAGAGGATGAGCATGATTCTCAAATGAAGCAAACATCTCAAGATAACGTTATTCCTAAACCTGTGGTAAAGCTTGAAGACCTTTATGACATCAAAGATAGGTTTAAACCTGTAATTAATGCTAAACTCCAGAGCTCTACTCTTAGGTTTGAATTGATTAATTTAGGAACGGCTCAAACTCCTCAAAATATAAATTTAGGATTAGGACTTTCTACAATAGAAAAGGAAGCATTTATCAAACTTTTAAGAAAAAACAAACAAGTTTTTGCTTGGAAGTATGATGACCTTAAGACATATGATACATCTATCATACAACACACTATTCCTATGCTTCCCGATCAAAAACCAATCCAGCAGAAGTTAAGAAAAATCCATCCAAATTTGGAGAGCCAGATAAAGTCGGAACTTAATAAGCTTTTAAAAGCTAAGATTATTTTCCCTGTCCGACATTCAAACTGGGTCTCCAATATGGTACCCGTCAGGAAGAAAAACGGCGATATCAGAATCTGTATTGATTTCAGAAATTTAAATAAGGCAAGCTTAAAAGATAACTTCCCTCTGCCTACCATGGAGCAAATCCTTCAATCGGTAGCAGGATCTGAATTGATGTCCTTTCTTGACGGTTTCTCAGGATACAATCAAGTGTTGGTCCACCCTGATGACCAATTAAAAACTACATTCAGAACAAAATGGGGAACTTACGCATACCAAAAGATGCCTTTCGGACTCATAAATGCAGGAGCGACATTTCAAAGAGCTATGGATACAGCCTTTAGAGGGTTAATTAACCGAACAGTAGTTGTCTACCTCGATGACATTACTGTATACTCTAAAAAGAGATATAATCACTTGCATGATTTAAATCAGATTTTTCAACGATGCAAAACATATGGTATCTCTCTTAACCCGAAAAAGTCTTTCTTCGCTCTCAACCAAGGCAAGCTCTTAGGGTTTATTGTATCTAAGGATGGCATTTATGTAGATCCTGAGCGAATTAAAGAAATTTCTGAAATTCCTTTTCCACACAATAAAAAATCGATGCAGTCGTTTTTAGGACAAATTAATTTCGTTAAGCGATTTGTTCCAGATTTTTCACAGATTGTACTACCACTGTAAAAGATGATTAAAAAGAATTCAACCTTCAGATGGAAAGAAAGAAAGAAAGAAAAAAAAAGGATCCTGCAACAATCCAAGTCATTGGTAAATTAGCAAGTCTCAAGTCTACTCAAACTGTAATAGAAAAATATATTGATCCTGGTATCCCAATGGTTACCATATCAATAAATAATTTCTCTGTACCTAATACATTAATAGACTTGGGAGCAGCTATCAACGTAATGACAATGGAAACAATGAAAACTTTGCAATTAAACAACATTAGATCAACCTCAACGGTATTGGAATTAGCAGATAGATCTAAGGTTGTTCCTGAAGGAATGTTAGAAGATATCATAGTTTCCTTGGATTCATGGGAGTATCCTGTTGACTTCTTGATCTTGCAACCAAAGACAAACTTGGGAGGACATCCTCTGATATTAGGCAGACCATGGTTAGCCACTGCAGATGCCTTCATAGGATGCAGATCTGGAAGTATGATAATTTCACATGGAGATGAGAGGAAGCATGTCACTCTTTATTCACCTGCACAAACCACTTCTTTAGAATCAATACTTGAAACCCAGGAAAAGAAACAAGCAAAAGCAGTTTTAAGTATCAATCAATTCTTTGATTTTAGAGAAGAAGAGGAGGATGAAGATCTGATGGATCTCTTTATCTCAGAACCAAATATTTCAGAGCAGCTAAGGAAAGTTCAATATGAAGCTGCAAATGAACTTTTGAATCAATGTTTTCAGGAAACATGTACTATTAGAACATTGCAGCACTCTTTGGGAGACATCTTTCCTGTAAACACAATTAGCAACCCAATAATCAAAACAATTGAGGTACAACCTGGAAAATATTTAAATATTGGAAACCAGCGGCAATCAAAACAAGAACAAGAGGTAATTGCATTACTACAGAAATACTCAAAAGCATTTGCCTGGGATTACACTGACATGCAAGGAATCCATCCTAACACATGTATCCACCACATCTATACAGATGATAAACTTAAACCTGTTAGACAACCACAACGAAGAATGAATCCAATGATGAAAGAAATAGTGAAAGAAGAACTGCAAAAACTGCTAAATGTTGGATTCATCTATCCTATTTCAGATAGTCAATGGGTTTCACCACTGGTTGTTGTACCAAAGAAAAACGGAAAATATAGGGTATGTATAGATTACCGAGAATTAAACAAGGCTACATTGAAAGACCATTTTCCTCTACCATTCATTGACCAGGTGCTAGATTCTTTGGATGGAAAGAAATACTTCTCTTTCTTGGATGGGTTTAGTGGGTACAATCAGATTAGAATAGCAAAACAAGACCAAGACAAAACTACATTTACTTGCCCTTGGGGAACCTATGCATATAATGTTTTGCCTTTTGGTTTATGCAATGCACCTGCAACTTTTCGAAGAGCAGTGCTTGCGATATTTGCTGATCTAGTCCATGAATGTGTGGAAGTTTATATGGATGACTTCACAGTGTATGGAAACACATATGAAGATTGTTTGAACAATCTTGAGAAAGTCTTGAAGCGATGTATTGAAACAAATCTGTCATTAAGTAACGAAAAATGCTATATGATGTTAACAGAGGGTATAGTTCTGGGACACCATATTTCCGGCTCCGGAATTAAGGTGGATCCAGCAAAAATTCAAGTCCTAGTTAACTTAATGCCACCTACAACTCAAAAGGAGGTTAGAAGTTTCTTGGGCTATGCGGGCTATTACAGAAGATTCATAGAAAACTTCAGCAAATTAGCTCAACCCCTGTTTAAACTTTTAGCAAAAGATGTTGAATTCCAATGGACGAATAGCTGTCAAAATGCTTTTCAAATTTTAAAAGATAAACTGTCAGTGGCACCCATACTTCGAGGGCCAAATTGGTCTTTGCCTTTTCATATTTCCACTGACGCATCAGACACTGCAATAGGTGCCTCTCTGGGGCAGAAAGAAAATTTGTTCAACTATGCAATATACTTTATCAGTAAGAATTTGACACCTGCAGAAACAAACTATACAGTCACTGAAAAGGAAATGTTAGCCGTTATACATGAAGTAAACAAATTCAGGCATTACATTACAGGATATCAAGTTTTTATTCACACAGATCACTCAGCAATAAAATACTTGATGAGAAAACCCATCACTAATGGACGAATTACTAGATGGCTCTTGTTATTGCAAGAATTTAACATTACAATCCAAGACCGGCCAGGTAAAGAAAACCAGGTGGCTGACTTTCTGTCCCGCATCCAATCACCTGAAGACCCAAATCCAGTTATAGACAACTTCCCTGATGAACATATGTTTGCCATAGCAGTTAAAACACCTTGGTTTGCAGATATTGCCAATTACTTGTCATCTGGAAAATTTCCAACTCAATTCACTAGCAAGCAAAGAAAGAAAATTGTTAGAGAAAGTTCTAGATATAGTTGGGTGAATGGTGATTTGTTTTATACAGGTTCAGATCTAATGATTAGAAAGTGTGTGCGTGAAGATGAAATCCTAGATATTCTCAGGGCATGTCATGACGAACCATGTGGTGGTCATTTTGCAGACAAGCGAACAGCATATAAAGTGCTGCAATTGGGCTATTACTGGCCATCTATCTTCAAAGATTCTAAGGCATATGTCAAACAATGTGACAGTTGCCAAAGAATAGGGAGACCCATCATGTCAGATGAAATGCCGCTCAAGCCACAAGTCCTCATTGAGCCATTTGAACAGTGGGCACTTGATTTTGTTGGACCCATTAATCCACCATCAAATGGAAAAAGATACATCCTAGTGTGCACGGACTATGTAACAAAATGGGTGGAAGCTAAAGCAGTGAGCAGAGCGACAGAAGACACAGTGGTTACCTTCCTCTTTGAAGAAATTTTTGTGAGATATGGAGTTCCAAGACAAATAGTGACAGATCAAGGAACACAGTTTACCTCAAAGTTAGTGCGGGATTTGACAGAGAAATATAAGATAAAGCATAGGAAGTCTACTCCATATCATCCTCAGGCAAATGGTCAGGTAGAATCCACAAACAAAGTCTTAGAAAACATCATGACTAAGACAATGCAGCAGAATAGAAAAGATTGGTCTGAAAAGTTGAAGGACGCATTATGGGCCTGCAGAATCACATGGAAAAACACAACTGGTTTTAGTCCATACCAGTTAGTCTATGGGAAAGAGGCCTTGTTGCCTATTGAATTTCAGATACAAACCTATAGACTAGCAGTAGAATTGGGCATGGACCTGACTGAAGCACAGCAACAAAGGATCATGGAACTCAACCAATTGGATGAACATCGTCAACAAGCAATTGAACAGACAGCATTAGTACAGCAACAGAGAATCAAATGGCATGATAGATACATAAAGACAAAGACATTTCATAAGGGAGACTGGGCCTTATTATTTGACTCCAAATTCAAGGATTTTAAGGCGAAATTTACAACACATTGGCTAGGGCCATATGAAATCGAGGAGATCTTTGATAACGGAGCAGTGAGGATAAAGACCATTGACCAGGACCCCACCTCATTTGTTGTAAATGGTCATAGGCTGAAAGTTTATCATCAGCCTATTAGTAAAGAGACATTCATGAAACAACTGGTAGAAGAATCAGGACTGGAAATTATGGCTCTGCCATCTTCCAGTTCAGAAAAAGAATAAAAAAAGAATAAAAAAAATATCTAAAAAATATAGATATATATATATATATATATATAAAAAGAAAAAGATATATGAAAAAAAAACAAAACAAAAAATAAATAAATTGTTTGCTGGTGAAAACCAGGCAACTGGCACTAAGCAAACATGAATTCATAGGGGAAAACCAGGGAAACTTGGACTCTATGAATTCAGTATTCTTGTTTTACTACTCTCACAATTTCAATGCAGGACCTTTGCACAATTGACTTGAGGACAAGTCAAACATTCAACAAGGGAGAGTCTTGTAGCAACCTCTTAGCTGCCACAGCTAAGGGATTGTGTTGTTCACTTTGGACCTGAAGCAAATTTGTTGCAGCAGAACCAGAAGGGACCTGAGATGAAAACATTATTCAGTGGGACCTGAAGCAAACTTAGTTGCAGCAGAACCAGATCAGAGCCGACATAATCTATCAGAAGCATTGCAGAGGGACCTGAAAAGAGAAACATTATTCAAAGGGACCTGAACAATTCAAGAAATAGAGCATAGTAAACAAGGAGCAGTAATAAAAGTCTACTTTTCATCTATTCCACCTGTACAAACAACATTCAACATTCCACCTGTACAAACAGTATTCAACATTCCGCATGTACAAACAACAACAAGGGAGTATATTCATAGCCATTTTGTGCTTGAAATTCAATTTTTTTTTTTAGAAACTTCTAGTTTTGATCTAATTGAAGTTAGTATCTGAAAATATTCATTGATATTCATTCCCAGTATATATACCCTACATTCCCTATTCATATTCCATTTCATTTCATCTCATATAATTTTCCCTAGGTATTTTCCTTAAAAGCAAAAGAATCAAACCGGGACCACTCTTTTCACCTGCACATGAACTCAGAGCATTAGAATGATTATAATTTTAAATATGACCTCAATGGTCATTTTAAAATTATAAAGCTATGTTATAAAAGATATGCGCTAAAGTATGAAAATATTGAACATATACATTATAGGTTATAAGGCCCTAAAGCTATTTCAAATGAGCATAACCTAATAATGTTACAAAAGGAATATAGAATGCGCATATATCAAAGGAAATGGGTATAAAAGTATTGCGCATACAATATGGAGACATATCTATATAACCTAAATCGCATATCCAACAAACAAAGGCATATAACATAGTAATACAAGGCCGTGGGTTATGGCAATAAAACAAGCAATGGTGGAGGCCGTAAGCATGCAATACGATGGTGAGAGAATTATGGTATGGTATAACGTTTCAATTGCAACGTATGTAAAGTTTCAAGCATAAGCCTGGACGTATATCATAACACATATTTGGCATATTATGACACCAACCATATGATAATAACCATACAGTAGTGCAGTAGCCACGTAATGACATGCCATATGCAGAGGTCGGTGCAATGAGGACGCACGACGACGGCCGACATCAACAAACAATGCAACGCTAAAGAAAATGATAAGCCATGAGTGCCACGAAGGCCAGCACACAGGTACGAGAGGGACACGGTGGTATGGCAGCATTTAAGAATTGGATGATGGAGCGGCGGAAGGACGGCCATCCTTATGACTCAGTCGGGCGACTGAGTCAACAAGGACAGCCATGTAACTGCATCTACCAAGTAATGAAGCGCCGGGTACAGTGAGAAACGGTCATAAGAAACCCGCCCGGCGTTGATTCAAACCACCATTCTTCAGTGCCAGAGCTCAGAGAGTTGCGTTTGAAGCCGAGACGTAGCAAAGAGGGAAAGGAGTGTGTTGAGAGAGTTTTTAAAGAGAAATATGAGTCGTATGAGCAAGGAGCCGAGTGTTGTAAGCAGATAAGGTGAGAGATTGAGTTTATTCTGCTCAGAACTGTAGATAGGGATGAGTTCGCCATTAACTCACGAGTCTTCATTACTTTGACACCAGTTCGACGGACCGGAGAAGGAGGAATTGAAAGTATTGTTTGCATCCCACGCGGCCATAAACAATCAGGTAAGCACTAAATCCGGGATAACTCCAAGTCTACAGCACGTATGAATGGATTGACCAGATATTTATGCGTAGATTATGGTGTGAAAATAATGGTAAATCGCCGGCATTTAAAGTTAAATATGCATGCATAACAAGGTAGCAGAGTCGAGTTAGAATGAGGAATCTAATGCATAAAACGCGGAGTTTGTTTAAATGCCGAGCGCACTAAGGATTGTGATATACATTGCCTGTCAAAACCTTCAGTTGCACCTAATCTCTAGTCGTTGCATTTAACCTTTTGTTTGCCTGCGCGCTAAGTCTCGGTCATTGGCATATTGAAAACATTTTGGCTGTGTGTAAATTGTATTGGTTGTCATCAGAGGAGCGCCGAGATCATGGACCGTTTGTCATATATGTTTTCTCAGATATACACACACGGATATATGGTTGCACAGAACAGAGAATGCATTAAAACATAGAGTATGGTCATATGTGTTTTGAATATGTTGAATCAAATTGCCGAGAGTTGTTATATATATGTATAGGCTGTAAATCGATGCACATTTGTTAATGCCGAGAAGACTTGTCAAAGAAAATAGAGGAACGTTGTTCATACTTCACTGTGCCTGTATATTAACATGTTAATATATATGTTTGTGCCATGAAAATGCGTAGGGTTACTTTCATACATTCGATATTAAGTGTAGATCTTAATAGAAAACGAATGATGCATTGTTTTATCAGGAAGCTCTGCATTTTTATTTGTTTGACATTTGTTTGACATGAGCAGTGAGGAATATGAGGCGAGCGAATGTGATTAGACCTCTAGGCTATAGCTCTGTATTTACATTTGTAAAAACGATGAGAATCTAGTGAGGCCGAGAGCAATTTCCTCGTTTATATAGTCATCATTTTTGAGAATTCAGTGAGGCCGAGAGCATTTTGCTTATATACAGTCATTATTTTTGAGAAATTAGAGAAAGGCCAGAACACTTTGCTGTAATATAGTAAAATTTTCTTGAGAGGCCGAGAATAATTTGTATATTATACAGTCATTTGTCCATTTGTGCACAAACAGAGAATAATGTGCTAATAAAGCATATTCAGCTGATTGTTTTCCTTACATAGGGAATTTAAACAGAGTTTGTGCAGAGGAAAGACAACAGAGGTTACAAAGGACAGAGTCAAGCGGATTAACAGTTGAGTCAGAGGGGGAAGGTAAGCCTCGTTTCTTTTACACTTTCATTTAAAAACAATAGCCATAATTTTTGTTCAAATGAAGTTAGTAACAACAGAGGATTATATTGATTGGTTCACAGAAAACATGACAAACCGGGTAAAACCAAAATTTCAAATTGAGAATTGGAGCAAAGAAACTGTAGAGAAATTGTATCAGTCAGGAATGATAGGATTCCTATAGAAATTTAATGGCTATTCAGATCAGATAACTAAAGACTTCATCCATAATTTCAGTCATGACCAAACTCAAGTAGGAGAAGTCAATATCCCAGTAACTCAAGAGTATTTGTCCAAAGCCTTAGAGTTACCGATGATAGGGGAAAATTATCACAAAGGTGTACATTTCAAGGAGAAAGGCTGGACTTTCTTCCTTGAAAAGAACCGAAAAGGAACATTTGATAGGACTAAGGGGATACCCAGGGAATGGTTCAATGAACCATGGAAGGAACTAGTCTTGGTTGTTCAGAAGTTTTTAACATGTGATCGTGGTTACAACATTGCTCATTTATATCATGTTAGATTACTACAGCATATTAAAGGGGATGAAAGAATCAATTTACCATATTTCCTGCACAAAAGTCTTGTAAAAATGATTGAATCAGTGAAACAAGAAAATAGGCCAAAGTCAGCACAAATCTATCATCAGGGGCTAATTAAAATCTTAGTGGAATACCAGGTAAAATCAAAGGGCCTAGAATGGAAAGAATTCATGCATAAAAATCATTTTACAGAAGATCTTATTGATATACAGGAAAAGGTAGAACAGGAAAGTAGAAGCATGATGAATTCTCCCCTATATCCAAGGACCAGAGCTAGGAATATGGCCATGCATGAGACTGAAACATCTTTTATATCTGTTCATAGGAATAGAACTTCTATTGATCTTGAGAAGGAAGTAGAAGCTTATTCTCCTAGAAAACCAGAAGATTAGGATATAGCACAAGAGCCCCTTGAAAGAGATTCCATATATAATGATGCAGGAGAATCCTTAATGAAAACCACTTAGAATTTTGAAAAAGAAATTCATTTGGCCAAAATCCAAGACTTAACAGATCAGATAGAAATAAGCAAAATTGTGGAAAAGGAATTGAAATCAGAGAACAAGGCACAGAAAAAGGACAATGCAAAACTAATGAAAACAAATGAAAAGTTGCAAGAAGAAATAAGCAGGCTAAAAAGGAGAAATGAATTGCTTTCCAAACAGGCATTTCAGTGGTTAAAAGATAAAAACATGTGGAAAGCTAAATATGAAAAACAAAAGGTGAAGGCAGCAATGTTAAAGGCAGGGCAAGAATCAGAATTTGATTGTGTGAACAGGGAACCAGCTACAGGTACATCATCTACTTCAGAGGGCAGAAGGTCCAAGAGGAGCAAGAAAGCATGGGGACATGCTTGATCATAAGCATGGGAGAGATGTTGGGCTTCAGTTTTGATCTCTTTTTGCTTTGAGAAACTTATCTAACTATCCATTTATCCTTCATTTTCACTTCATCCATCTCATTTTAATGAATATTTGAAGTATAATCAGGTATTTAACTTTAATTTGTCAATTTCTAGAGTTTTTATAAAAGTTTGATTTTAACTGCAATTTTGGCAATTTCAGAAATTCCCGTAATCACTTTATGGTTGATATGGATGCAGGCCACCTTAGCACGAATGGGATGCATGAATGGAAAGCTTGGGAACTCGGACCAAGCCACCTATTCTTGGTTCAACCAGATCGAGCTTTATTATGCCTTTTTGGAGCTAGTAAATCATGACTAGTCATCCAGAAATCCCATCTAAATAGGGCTGTTTTGGGATTCCAAGATATTAGTCATATTTCTTGGGATGAGGAAGGTGGATTCGACTTGGATAGGTGGATTAGAGTAGATATGTTTGTTAGAGTGATTTTAGATCAGTTGGTTTCATGAACCTCTTATTTAAGAGCCACACTTTGATGGCTCAAAACACTTTACATATGATACTTTTATGCTGTAATATTTCTGGTGTGAAGACTTAAGTTGGAGACTTGTGTTACTTTCATTTTTCTGATCAATACATGGATGTTTTGCTGATATAAAGCTTCTGATATCATCTTCATAAGTGTGCAAGGCAAGGGTGGAGGGCCCCCACTCCAAGCTAAGTACACTTTCAAGTTAGACTAGATTTATTTCATTACAAATCTGGTTGATGGTAGCTTTAGTTTTTCAAAGTCTTATTTCAGATTGCATCATGATTATGAATAGTGATTGATTTCAGTTGTTAATGGTTTATTCATCATCTAATTGAGTTGGGAAACAAATTTTCAAGTTGGGCATTCTCTCTATGAAATGGTGAATTAGAAGTAGTCTCTTTTATTTACATGCAAATAGTTTGTTTTCATTTAGATTTATATCTTGAGATGAATGAGTTATTATGGAAAGCTTTAAGTGTCTCTTAAGTTAAGAGCCTTTTTCATGTATGATTTATGCATCTTGAGTTTCTCGTTATCATCTCTAATTCATGAAGTAATAATTGAGTTGGAAGTAGACTTCTTGAGTTCAAGAACTCTTTCAATGTTTCCTCTTTTAAGCTGATTGAATCAAGAGTTTTAAGACATATTTTCTTTTAATTTTTAATCATTTATCTTTCAAAGTTTGATTGTATTTGATCTTCACAAATAGTGAATTTGCCTCCAAGAATAAACAACCCGGATTTATAAGTAAATAATTGTGTTAGTTTAGGAACATAAATTAGCTCAATAGTGGCCTTGGAGAGTTTTCTCTCAACTCGCCTAATCCAAGGCCCTAAATATTCTAAAACTTGTTGGTGTGTCTAAATTGATAATATAAAAAAGTTCTAGTATATTTTAGTTAGTGCTTGTTTTTAAATGGGTTGTTCTTAAGTCAAGGGATAAATGGAAGTGAAACTTGTGGTGTTCTCCAAAGCAAAAGAAATTAATAAAAACTAAAGTATATGCAAACACACTTGTTTTCTTCTTCGATGAAAGAAATTTCTACTAGGTTCTAAGGAACTTCTAGGAAAGCAATAAATTTCTCTTTTTCTTTTCTTTCAACAAGCTTCACACTCAGAAAAACTATGGATGCCATAAAAGATCCACAAACTATCCTAATGCAATGAGTATACGCTAATGAAAAAACTTAAGACTACTCTAAAGCAAAGAATGAAAGTAAATTGTTTATCGCTTCTAATTAGCTACTTAAGATGCTTAGATAGAATATAAGTTCCTAATACTCATTTTCATCGAAACACTAAAAGCAAATCTCAGGACAAACAAAATTCACTTTCACTCGCAAAAAGAAACCAAATCAAAACAAAGCAAAATAAAGCCAAAACCAAGTTTTAAGAAGTTTTCTTTAAAAGAAAAAGCAAAAAACAACTTTTCAAAAGCGCTCCAAATACTGTTGAAAAATTTGAGACCGACAAATAGGCAACAAAAACACTTTGCAAGTTATCAACTCAAAATGGGAGAAAACTCAACAAAATAGGTGTTTAAAGATGCTCTTAATGACCAAAAAGCAGCAAAAAGAGTTTGGTGACAATGATCAAAAGACCAAGAAAGACAACTTTCAAAATCGTCACTCAACAACTTTCAAAAAGCGAGAAAAGCAAATGGCCACGAGATGCAATTTTGACACAAAGCAAGAAGATCACAAAGATAAAGTTTGTCACAAAGATTGAAAACAATCTTTCCACTCTGGAAGACCAGAATAGCCAATATTCTCATAAACAAATCTTGTGTGCTCGAACACAAATGATGACAGTTGCGACAAAACAAAAACAAGACCAAAACTTTCCACAATAATAGAGAATTCGAAACCAGAAACTTGCTGCAAAACCGAAGGCTGACAACAAAAATTGACTGCTCAGGAAATACTCATACCAGCAAACACATCTTCTGAAACAGAAATACTTGACAAAATCTTGGAAAATTAGGGTATACACGACTGTGTCAATACACAGATGTGTGTATATGCAATTCAGCCCAAAGAAACCTGCGTATACGTGGGTTCATATGGGGAAACTTGCGTACATACTCTACTGTAACCTGACAAAACTGTGTATATAACAGTTCACAAGAAAAAGAAAAAAAGAGGTCTAAAGAAACTACTCAGACGTAGAGTCGGAGTTCCTACGGGAACAGAAAAATCAGTTATAGCAAGAACACCAATGGCTGAGCCCTGATTGGCTTAAATTAACCCAAACTAGGAACAACAATATTGTTGTCCCTAGCAGAGCTGCCAATTTTATTGAGGGACGAAGTCCCCTAAGGCTTTGGGTCAACACCCTAGCAGAGCGGGGGTTATCTAGAGTAAAAAAACAAGCATTCCACACAACCATGATACTTAAATAAGCAAACTACACAAAGAGAGGTGCACTTGGGGGTCCTTCGTTTGAGTAGATCCAGCCATGGTTCAAACCCTCTTGTAGTTCCTCTCAGTCCTTGAACCTGCAAAACAGGCAATTCAAAGAAGCATAACAATATATGGACCAAGTATTATATAGAAATCAACTTTAGAACATATTGAAAGATGGTTAGTTATACAATTGAAACAATTATTCATATGTAAACCATAACAATAACATCATATGCATAAAGAATATTGATTTTGGGAACAAGACAAATGTTTCTTTATTGCAGATAACTAAAACAAAGCAAGGAATGATATCACCTGAATCTTCCTCTTGTTGGCTCCAAGCGGAACTGTCCTCTGGATCCATCCAATCCCAAGTCTTCAAAAGGCTCCTTCCATGACTCACACAAAGATATCTCAACTAGTGAAATGACATCATAACTCAAGGAAACAAGGGTTTCCTGTAGTGGGGGAAGTGCTGGAAGCACAAGGATATTTAGACCTGATCAGGGATAATCTCAGCAAAGTAATTTTCTCTTTATTCTCTTCTCCTTTAGGCCTTCCCATTGAAGCCTTTTTATACTTCTCCCAAAGTAGTTTTTTGGTTGGGAATTCGTTGGGAACAGTTGGGCCACGGGCACTAATAGGTAAAACCCGTGATCTCCACCCGAAATTAAGGAGATTTAATTTTTTGAAGTGTTTTAAGACATATACGCGGGTTCGATATACACTGGCACGTGTACACATGCATTTAGCTCAAGGAAATGTCACATATAGGGAGTAAACATTGTTTTTTAAGTATTTGGACCATGTCTGGAAGGAGGGGTTCCCCTAGGCCATAAATGCAACATCACAAATATCAAGGGTGAGATTTGGAGCTATAACACCCTCCCTTAATGCTTAGATGGAAAACATTGAAACAAATTACAGCAAGAAGGATAATCTATGCTTGACTGGTCTTCATAAGCACTTCCACTCTGGAATCTCTCAAACACCACTCTTTTAGTACCAAATCTTTAAATTGTTATTTGACCTCCAAAACGTAACCGCCTCTAACCATCATTGATGAACTTTGCAATATCAACAATATTGACACCTCAGCTCATCGAGGCTTCTGCAATAAGAGTTGTCAAGTAATGAACCATCCTATAGAAAAACCACCATCTTTCAGAAATTTCATGTTCGGTTATCCATTACTTTATAGGATGGAGGTTGAGACATTGAATGTGTTCAAAAGTTGATCAAACAACTTGACCTTACTAACACATAAGAATTGATGTTTTAGACAAAGGGGCTTCTAGTTTAAGTGCCACCAACCCTTTTATGACCAATAAAAACACACAAGAACTAATGTTTTGGAAACTGGAGTTTCCATTTTAAGAACCACCAACGCTTTTTATAACCCGAATAGAAAATGACTTCAACTCACACAAATACATTTCAATATTATTGTTTCCATTAGATTTGTAGTGTTCGGATATCGATCTCTACATAAACAATATCACAATATTTTATTAGTTCAAATCTAGAATGAGAAATGACAACATTACACGTGCATGTCGCAACTATACATCTTGCACCATCTGATAATCTCGAGAACCAACATTCAAAACATGTAGACATTGCTCTCAATTGTAGATCCACACTAGATCAAACCAAATCTATGTCGATCCAACTTCTTCAAAAGTAGATCTCCTCTTCTTTTGAAAATATTTTTCCACAATGGAAATTCACACAACAGCAACATTAGATCTTTGCAATTCTCCTTTTCATGCAATTATCCACAATCCACACACAAATCAAATATTCACACAAAAGACTCACACAAACAATAGATCAAACACTCTATTAAACTAATCTATGTACAAAGGAGTATCATGGCCAAAATTTCATGATCTCAATCCCTCTCGTGAGAAAGTCAGGGTTAAACCAACTCTGATACCATGTTACAAAAATTGAGAGAGGAATTACACACAACACAAAACCACACCTAGATATTTTATTGATCACAACAGTTACACATATATAGGACATAAATTTTTGACTTCCACACTT
The DNA here is from genome assembly GCA_031772625.1 of Pinus tabuliformis. Taxonomy (NCBI): domain Eukaryota; kingdom Viridiplantae; phylum Streptophyta; class Pinopsida; order Pinales; family Pinaceae; genus Pinus; species Pinus tabuliformis. The sequence goes on along the minus strand of CM062819.1, from coordinate 233,529,496 downwards.
CTAGATCATGACTAAAACTCATACATAGCAAACAACAACTTCTAGATTGACTCTTGGAAACTCTCAATGATAACTCATGACCACACATGGAAGCATTACTTCCAATAATAGACACATCCATGTTTTTGGGATATATATTCCTTGATACATATATGTATGTATGTATCAATGTACCTTACATATATTTTTTCAATATATGATTTTTTGGATTAATAATTTTGTTTTTCAAAATAGAATATGCTAACTACATTTTTTGAAGTTTAGATTTCTTTGAGGAAATGAACTTCATCTAAAAGTTGTTTTTTTAAGAATGAGAAATCATCCTTCTGCATTATGTTTATATTACATGAAATTCTCTACAAATTTTTTATTATTGCAGTGTTTGACTCACAATAGACATGATGGAGTGTAATAATAGGTGTTAATGTGGACCAAATTCTACGAAATGGGAACTTCAAAAAGGCCTCCATGTTGCATTGGAAGTCTTTAACATAGAAGAGTGAGAATAGGTTGTGAGAACTCCTATGAAATCCCAAGGTACTAGTGTGATTTTATTTGTGCGAGCATTTCTTCCATCTTCGTAATTATGTTGTTTGTAACTTTCAAAAAGGTTATATACATGTTCATACACTATCTTCCTCTATGGATAATGACAATTAAATTAATTGCCAATGTCAAGGAGAATAGATAAATATCATTTCAATGTGGATCATCCTCTTGTTCCTCAAGAAGATCACTTTGTACTTGATGGTTTAAAAATGTCAAATGTTGTTCATTTCATTACCACTTGTCATTTAGCCAAAAGCGCCTTGTTCTATTCAAAAGAAATTTAAGGCAATAAATATTGTTATATATAAAGGAAAGAAAATATAGAAGACATACAATAGAAAACTTTGGACGTGAATTATAAATGGCATTGTGATAAATGATTATCTAATAATCCGTGAGATGTATGCTTAGATAAGTGAAATATAATCAAGATGTTATTTTGTTGGTAGCTATGAAGGCCACTTAAATAATATACAAGGTTTATACATAAATTTAAAAAAGAGAGAATTTTTCATATAAGATTGTATGTAGGCCATGACATTGAATTTGGTGAACAATTTACATTATTATTACAAGTATATCTAAGAAAATAGAGTTCCTCCTATTGATCCAAGAATTTTCAAATTCCTTTTTTTGAGCAAAAATACATATGCAGATCTTGTTCTTTAATGGAACAAAAAAAATATTTGAAGCTTTGGTTTATATGTCCAACTTAATATTGTATTTCATATTGATAAATTAGTATAGTTTCATAATTATTTTCTAACCTTTAGGTTGTAAAATTAATCTATCTTCAATCGTTTCTTGCCGCTCTAATATAGCCATAACATGATACAAATAGTGAAAAATAAGGCACACGATACATTACTTTTACGTTTGAAAGACTTAGTTTAAATTGACTTCTTTAGTGATAAAGTTGAATGTCTCACTTCATTCATTAAACTTATTTACATATTTTATGAAAAGATGGGCTATCTCCACATCTTCATAGAAAATATACCCAAAGAGTTTTCTATTTTTATTTTGAATGAGGCCATAAAGATTATCCCATTTACATATGAAGCGAACAAAGTTCCTTCTATAGATTAATTACTCCAGAAAACTTGGAATATCAAGATATCCATTAAGGATATAAATATTATATTAAATAAGTGAATAAGAAAGAGAATGAATGATTTACAATGAGAATAGGAGACTTGCTTATATATCAGGCAAGTGTCTCTTCATGGAGATTCATGTCTCAATTAGACATGCCTCTTCAACCTAATTACTATCTTAACTAACTATTATTTATGATTATTATCTTTTACATTATATTTATATTATTTATATATTTTATTCGTTACAATGTCTCCTTCCTCAAAACACTTTGTCCTCAAAGCTTGTCGATGAAAAAGGCTTGATCATTTTTTCGGCTTCGAAAGTCTTTCTGTCTCAAAATAGTCATCCTCATCGATACAGGTTGATATGATCTTCTTAGTGACAAAAAAAATGGCGCACTGAGAAGGGATCATACTATCCCAAATTAATCTTATGTATAGCATTCTAATCACTAAAATTTTGTAATGACTTGTCAACATAAGACAGAATTGATGTTACGTCATTATTCTCTGAAACATTAATTTTTTGTCTACGGTTTGAATGGTCCTGATATAGAGCTTGGTTGATTTGTCTATTCTCATTATTCATATGCTGATATAAAGTTTTTAGATTTTATTTTGGTGAAGATGTTGTTGAATTGGTTATGGAAAATTCACTTGGGATGTCCATTGTCTAAACTACAACATCTACGTGTGTCATTTCTTCAACTGACTTGTCTTCTTGAGTTTTCATATACACTGGATCAGTATTCATTCCCTTATTTTCAACTTGAACTGTTGTGACTGGAGATTTCGATACTTCTTCTTGAGTGACTTGTTCCAACTTATCTTTTAATGCTTTCTTATCCTCCTAAAGTTTATTAGTTTGATTGAGCAGACTTTGATTATGGTTTCTCATATGTAAAAGTTCTTTGGTTTTTGATTCATCAACCTTATTTTCAGTGTGTTGAATTTTAAGTTTTTCATCTTTTAGATCTATAATTTGTTCTAATAAATTTTTATTAAGGTTTTTTAAACGTAAATTTTCCTCTTCTTGTTCTGATAAATGTTGCTTTAGTTCTTTCTTTGAGACTTTAGTCTTCTTCACTTGTGCTAATAATTTTTCGACATGGTCCTTGAGACGAGAAATTTATTTGTCCTTTTCCATTATTTCTTTGTAATGTATATCCACAAGATTTTTATGTTCACGTTCTAACACTTCCTTGCTTTGTTGAATTTTGGCTATTTTGTCATTCTCTTGATCTTTTAGCTGCACTTTCTCAGTACACTGGATAACATCATTCTGTGGAAGTGATGATGGATGTAGAGAATAGAAGAAGGAATCCATTCTCTTTCTCTCCTTACCCTGCTGCTCAATTATTTTAATTAATTGTTCTATATCTCTTGCGATTGATTGTTTTTGTTCCTTACTCAGGGATTCCATATTTTTTATTTTTCTTCACTTCTTTTAACTTTGTATGGATTTTTTTTTGTTAACTTATTTTATCTTCCTTTTATATATATATATTATATATATTCTCCCTTACTGTAGATTGTTAAAAACATGAATACCCTTTTATTAAAAAAATACTCATTTATATTGGTGCCCTCTATATATGTATGTATTTATTTATATTAAGACCCCTTTTCAAAATAACTTTATTATCTTAAAATAATAATAGTTTCACTTCTTTTTTTTTAATAATAAATTGTTCCCTTTTTTATATACTTAATTACTCCCTTGATAACTTTTTAATGTCACCCCACTTAATAAATATAAAGCTCATGTCTTTCCATATGACACGGTCACGATGTTCACAATACTTTTTAAGTAAAAAGTAATACCATACCTTTTAACTTTTAAAATACCATGGGATATAACCATGAGTTGTTTTTAAAACCACGGGATTCTCCACGTAAAAAGTAATATGTATTCCTTTTATTTTTTTCTTTTACTTTTTTTCTCTTCTTCTTTTTTATTTTATTTATATATATATATATATATATATATAGAGAGAGAGAGAGAGAGAGAGAGAGAGAGAGAGAGAGAGAGAGAGAGATTTTGTTTTATGGCCAAAGGCTAGAAAAACGGAGAAACTCCCAATATGTAGTGAAATGCTTCAAGTATCACAACAACAAGGTTGATTGATTTGAAGGTCAAAGACCTGGATCAGAGAATGAGCTCTGTGCACCAGTTAAGCAACCTAGAGGACTGAACTGCTCTGATACCAAATGAAGTGAACAAAGTTCCTTCTATAAATTAATTACTCCAGAAAACTTGGAATATCAAGATATCCATTAAGTATATAAATATTATATGAAATAAGTGAATAAGAATGAGAATGAATGATTTACAATGAGAATGAGAGGCTTGCTTATATATCAGGCAAGTGTCTCTTCATGGAGAGTCATTCCTCAATTAGACATGCCTCTTCAACCTAATTACTAGCTTAACTAACTATTATTTATGATTATTATCGTTTACATTATATTTATATTATTTATATATTTTATTCGTTACAACATCCACAAATGTTCTTCTTCTATACAATTGCTTGTAAAATATAACTACTCATATGTTTTCTCAACGTCAAAGGTTTGAGAAAAGAAAAACAATACGATACTTATAAATCATCAAAACTATGAAATAAAGCATATAGAATCTTCATAGGTGTATTCTTAGAAGTAATGGGGAGCATATTATAAACTTGAAAAATGAAATAAGAAAACAATAGAAATACATGTAGATGTCAAAGAGAATGGCCACAAATGCAATACTCTACATGGAACACAAATCATGAACCATACCACTTGAGTTAAATTCCTTCGACTATTATTTAAATAAAATGAAAGATATAAAAACATCAACGTTTTAAATTATAATATAAAATAAATATAATTTTAAAATAATATTGATCAATATATTATTATTATAAAAACATTTAAATAAATAAAATTGTATTTTCAAATATTTATTTATTTATATTAATAAGCAAAATAATATTGTATAAAGAATTTTTTGGAAGAAGTTATATTGAAGATTTTGGTTCCAAACGCGTCGACCAAAATCTTCAATGTGAATTCTTCCCAAAAAATCTTTATACATTATGATATGGATCACAGAAACTTGATTTCGAATAAACAAAATAATACTGCACTTTATTAAAATTCAATTTTTTTCTATCATTATTTTAATAGATGAAAATCACAAATCTAATTAATTTTTTTATCTCTTATTAAATTTAAGAAATTATTAAATACAAGCATGTTTTTTTAGATTTTACATATAAAAATTTGAATCCAATTTCCTTTCCAAATATTAAGTATTCTAACATTCTATATGAAACAAATTCCTTATGTAAATAACACATCTAAATATAAACAAGTTCTTTATATTTTGAATGCAATGTGAAAAATATAAATACACATTAAATATGATAAATTTAAATACACATTAAATTTTATTTCCGCATATTAATTCCTCTAGCATTTTAGATTAAACAAATGCTCATAAATAAATAAAATCATTTATATGGAGTTAATAACCTATTAAAAAAAGTTATAAAATATTAATTAAGATAGAAAAATTAATAAAATCATTTTTATAGAGTTGATAACATATTAAAAAATTTATAAAATATTAATCAAGATAGAAAAATTAATAAGAAGTAATATGATTTATGTATAAAATAATTAAATTATTTTATTAAAATACAAAATAAAGTGTAAAAACATAAATTAATATTAAATATAATATTTAAAATATTTATTAAAAAATTTAAATGAAAAACTTAATAATAATAAATGAGCTGGAATAATAATACTTTCTTTAATTATTCATTTACATATGACATTCTCATATTTTCTTTACTTCTCAATAACATTTATTATAAATGTTATTATTATGATAATTTTACCTTTTCTTCCAGGCAAAATTTTATGTTACGATCTACCTGAATGGATCTTTCCCATACATCAGGCGTCAATTTCTATGGTTTTTAAATTTGATAGCTTCTCGATTCCTACCGGCAATCTCTTGAGTGCGTTGCAATACTCTATCCGCAGGAATTGAAGTTTGGGCATTGTACCCACCGTCCACACAACATTTCATGTTGAGGAGAAGCTTGATATACTCTCTAACACCGGCAGGTTCCATATCTCCAAGCGCACCAACATCAGAAATCCACCAACGCTTCCCCTAATCCCCAAGTCCCTCACTTCATATAACATCTCTAATCTCAATAACCTTAAATTAGGCAATCTCTCCAATGGTGGAAGCTCTTCCAATTGGTCACAATCAAACAAGAATAGTTGCTCCAGTCATTCAAAGTCACAAATACAATTGGGAAAACTTATCCCTTGATAACTGAAGAGACCAAATGTCTGCAGGTTCTTCATGTTTTGCATGTCTAGAGGAAGATCCTCCATTACCTCTACTACATGCTCTTTCTCAAATGACAGTACCAAATGCTTCATTTGCAACCAAGTTCCCATTAAACCCACTTTTATTCCCGACCTTTTTCCGTCTACTGTCTTTCCTGCTTTGACACTTATACAAAGGTCCATCAAATTTGGAAAACTTGTAAAATCCTTCAAACTGCACATATCGCTCTCGCCTTCGTCCACACCCAGCACAACCTTTACCATTACCAAGAAAAATCCTAGCTTGTTTAATGACATAGGTTGAGAGATACCAGGTGGAATCCCCACTAAGCTGTCACAAACATTTAGATCTAAATGCTTGAGATTTTTCAGCTCTCCTATTGTACATGGAAACGATTTTAGCTCTCAACAGTGTCGAAGATGCAAAAATTGCAATCGAGAAAGATTGCATACCTCAGCGCACAGATTATTGATGTTGGTGCGATTCAACCCTAGAAACTCAAGCTGTTTGAGTTGCCACATCGACTCTAGCAACAATGTTTTATTGGTGTAGCTAAGATCCAAAACCATTATAGAGGGGAGATTGGGTAAGAAGCCATTTGGAACTTCTCTTAAACCCTCATTTTGGGCTAAGATCAAAGTTCCAAGTGTTGCTGGACATCTGAAATCTGTGGGCAGAAATGTAGTATCATTATAATAGCGAATTGCTATTCTCTTACAATCGTCCATCACTTTTTCTGTAGGAAACCGGTCCAGATTTTGACTTGTTCTAAATAAACATTTCTCTTCCTTTTCACCAATATGGAGCACCATATTACGAAGAATGTCGTGAATTTTTATCCACTCCTTTTGGCCAGTAAGCATCGACATGACAGTATCATTGCTAACATGCTCAAACAAGCAACGTTCTACTAAAAGCTTTACATACCTGCGTCCTGCGTCTCTACTACTAACCAATCCCTCCCCTATCCACATCTCCACCAATTGCTCCACCTCAATCTTTGCATCTTCGGCAAAGGCACCACAATATAGAAAACAGTTATGTAAGTTACGATCGTTCAAATGATCGTAACTCCATTTGAGTCGCCCATAGAGATCTTCATCAATGCCACTATACATCTTTAGAAAATCAGGATCTACATTTTTCATTTGAGTTAGAGAAAAACTCCACTCATCAGCAGAAGTATTACCCCTCATTGCTGTTGCGACAACATTTATCACCAGCGGTAAACCTTTACACTCTTTTGCAATTTTTCTAGCAATATCCTCTACAATTTTTGTAGGAGCATGGCCTGCATTGAAGGCAACTCTGTCAAACAATCGCCATCCTTCTTCCATGGATAGGGGTTTATCTGTATGGAGTAGTCATCATTTGCCCCCATTTTTCGAATCACTTCTTTGCTGTGGGTAGAGATTACCACTCTACTACCTTTATAATTGCCCAAGGGGATTCCCAATTCTTCTTCCATGTGGATTTGATTCCACACATCGTCCAAAATGAGCAGAAATTTCTTCTCCTTGAGATAATTAGAAAGTTCCCTCTTTCGCATGTCAAGAACAACAAAACTGCTCTCAGCATTAGAACTGTCGATCCCCAGGTTTAAACTGATTTCTTTCGCAATAACACTCTACAACTCCTGAATGTTAAACTTTTCTGAAACAATTAACCAAATCACGTTTTCAAACACATTACCTTTCTTGTGGTTGTTAAAGACCATTCTCAGCAATGCCATCTTGCCAATGCCACCCATGCCAATGACGCCTATTACCCGAAATTGATGATCTTCCACATCTTCAAGCCAATTATTCAGCCACATCTCCGTTGCTTTTATCCCTGAGCCCACAAAGCCAGACTCTGGTACTGGCTGAAGTAATGCCCCTGCTTCCACTGGCTCAAAAGAAACAATCCCTAGAGTAGAACTTCTGGTTGAAATGGAATTTTCAAGATCGTTGCGGTGCTCAATGATATTTAATTTTCATTCTCTAATTTTTCCACACAATCTGGGCTTGCAGAAGTGGCAATCTATGCAACCTTTCCATTTTTGGGAGACCTGTATGACGCTTTCCGCATCTTGCAGGGAAAGTCGGAGCCTTTCCAACCCATCATTCAGAGGGGGAGGGATACTTCTTTGCTAATGTTGAAATTGGTTGACCGTGTCATCTAAGAAGACTTTAACACTACTTATCTTTTCTTGCAGAAACTGTGTGTTTCTATCCAAGTGAATAACATCATCTATGGGTTGGACTAGTGGAGAAATAACAACGCTGCTTATGATGTTGGCTACTGCTCCACTGTAAAAGGCCTCCATGGCCTTTTCAACGACAAAGCACAACAAAGGGAAAAAGCAGAAACAATATGGAAAATAGATTTCGCAAATAGAGAAAAATCACAAGCAATATGAAAAAGCAGTAGATATTTGCAGACGAAATAATATGTATGGAAGGCAAGGTGAATAGGTACAGCAATGAATCCAATTAGTATAGAGTGAGAAGTGGTCATTTCTCCTTATTTTCTTTGGGCAGAGTGTGATCGAAAAAAGGAAAAGTGAGAATAAAACATCTAGACATGGACAAGGAAGGAAGGAAGCAGTATGAGTGTGACCAAGGAAAAGAAAAAGCAAGAGAGTTGAAAACCATGAAGGCACATGAGTGTGACCGAAGAAAGAAAAGGGGGAGAATAATAAATAGGCAAGGCTAGCAATGCAATGGAAAACAAACTTGCAAACAGAGCAAAAGTAGAACGAATATCGAAAATAAACTTGCAAAATAGAGCAAAACATAGCAAAATAAACTTGCAAACAAAACAAAAGCAGAACGAATATCGAAAATAGAAGCAATATGAAGAAGCAGTAGATATTTATAGACAAAATAATATGAATGGAAGGCGAGGTAAATAGGCCCAGGAATAACCCAAGTAATATAGGGCGAGCAGTGGTCGTTTCTTTGTTTTCTCTGTTTCCGCAGAGTGTGAGGGGAAAAAAGAAAAAGTGAGAAAAAACATCTTAGGAATGTAGCAGTATGAGTGTGACCGAGGAAAGAAAAAGCAGGAGAGTGTGACAGATGGAGGCAAAGGAGGAGAATAAAAAATAGGGAAGGCCAGATAATAAAACCAAAAATGCATGGTTCAATCATTTCACAATCGCACAACTTCTCGTCCAATTTTTTTTTGGAATTCCAACCTCAAATTTCGTGCAGATTTGAATTGTACAAATACCATTTCATGAACAGACTTAATAGGTGGCAATTGTGATTTCATGAAAAAAATTGTTCAAATATCTCATTGGAGTCACGAGGTAAATTCTCCTATTAAAAAGGACTTAAACCGTTTCCGATTATGCTAATTTGACCATGACTTACATAACTATATTCCAATGTATTGTAAAAAATATAAAAAAAATCACATTTTCTTTAATTATCTTATGACATTTCAAAATGAATAAAGTATTTGGAAAATCTGATATTAAAAATGTCATTTAAACAATATAAAATTATAATTTAACTAACCATTATATCAAAGAGTTTGAAAATAAATATGATTGAAATATTTCTCAGCCAAAAATGGTTATTTCAAGGTGTATTTCAAGAACCAATAGATTAAAAGTTATGTAATCTAAGTACTGTAAAATAATAATTTAGCTAACTATTACATTTTTTAATTATTTCTATCTTTCTCAAAATGAAATGTATTATTTTTTAGTTGATAATTTATTTTTTATATGTAATTTGTTATTTTATATGATGTAATATGCTATTTGATAGTATATATGACAATTTTATAATTGTATCATTCTAGAAATTGAAATTTAATATAAATTTTAAAATGCAAGACAATTAAATAAAAATTCAAAGATACAAAATAATTAAATACAAAAAAAAGAAAACTAAAAATATAGGGTATATTAAAATTTTCAGTTAAAAACATATTTGATTTGTTAAATATTTTATATTTTGAATATGTTATAACAACATTAAGTAGGAATATAAAAAGAGTTTTGAAGTAAAATCTTTATCTACCCTGCAAAATCGTTTATAAATCTTTGTGAATTAATACAGGTCCGTACACACTACTGTTTAACATGACAATAATCTTCATCCATCATTACACTTTTCTGAGCACACGAAACAAGGCAAGAGATTGCATGGCTAATTGTCAAAATTCAATTCCCCAACTACTCCATGAATCTCTGTATCAGTTCATGAGATCAAAATAAGTCGGTCCTTGTTGTTGCCTCCCTCTACTTTTGGTTTAAAGTAAGTGACATCTATCCTTTCCCAACATCAGTCTCTGCACGAGTTCCCGTACGCATATGTCATTTTAAGTTATGTAGACTACTCATATAGCCTTAAGTTATGTGTAGTACTCATATAGCCTGTTACATGTCAATCCTAGCTGTTGTTGATTGTCCAACTACTTGGTGTCATATCATATCTTTTTTCAACTGAAAGAGATAGCCAACTACTTGGTTTCATATCATATCTTTTTTCAACTGAAAGAGATAGCACCTGGAGCAGCTCTCACGCTTACATAATGCTTTTTATCAAAATAAATCATATCTATCCTTGCCCTTGCTCAGTTTCTCCATAAAGCATCAGTCTCTATACATAGTGATGGAGTACATATGTCATTTTATAGTGGAAGTTGTACATTAAATTGTACAATACAAATTAATAGTGAAGTACATTTGCCATCATTACATAATAAGAGGTGAAAGAATTGAACCAATAGTATTTTAGATAAATGAATTTAAATATGGTTTAAAAATAATAAATTTGAATTTTAAACTTTGGAAAAGTTTCATAAATTTTTGGACAACTTAGATTTAATGTCAACATCAATTTTTTTTTAATACGTTATTACCCTGCTACAAGGAATAATAAGGTTTTCCATAATATATTTAATAAAAATATTAAAGGGATATGAGGACAATGTTAAAAAGTAAAATATATATTTTTCATAAATATTTTTTATTATTTAAAATTAAAATTGTTTCTTAAAATTAAATTACACACACACACACACACATATTAAATTTCTCTTTTACATATAGATTATTAATACTTTCCTAGTAAGGGATTATAACATTGACCAAAGTGTATTGGTTGTGCATAATTTGATATTTTTTTTGTATTTTTAATCAAAATTTCATGAAAATTCTTAATATTTTTGTTGTTTTATAAATTCAAAAATAATTTTGCAATTTTCTAGAAATCTTATTCTTAGTTTTCTATTGGCTCAACAGCCTCTGATAGGGCATAATTCCCTGGGTGGAGAGCATTTTATTTTTAGTATTTATCAGTCCCTGACAATTCATTAATTATCAATCCCTGTGGAGCTTGTTTTAACCGAACACCATTGATTATGCCATTCTCATAAACTCTGATGGATATCAACAAAAATTTACCACACAAAGTCTCCAAATATTCAAGAATATAGTCAGTCGCAGGCTCTCGACTACTGATTAATTATGAAATATAATAACATACTCTACTACCAATTCATCTATACTTGTGAAGGATGAAGAATGTTATGCTTTCAAATCCTTTACCTACTATTATATTTTCCAAATCAAACAAACTACAACAAAGCTATTTAAAAATGCCTATTTGTACTACCCAAAAGATAATCATGGAACCACCTACCATGGTCATTTCCTTTGCTTCTAAGCTTGCATTAAAATGATACCTAGATGAAGTATATTGAACTCAGCATCATTTCTTGTCATTGAACCAATTACATTCTTTTTTTTATTTGTAATATTCCCTTTTTTGTATATGGTCAAAATGGACGGAATCCACCCATGGTATTTACCATGGATTTTCCAATCGCATCTCCCCATCGTATTTTCCTTCATTTTTCGAGAGAAAATAATAAAATAAAGTTTCTAGTGAGTCCATCAAGCCTATACAGGGGATAGGAACTAGGCATTCGGATCATTCGGAGTTTGTCTATCTTATTATGCTTTGTTCGAAACTTGGTGGTGCCAGTTCTAAGTTGATCCCGGGATGAAAACCCCGTAGTGACATTTGAGTGGTGGATCCATTCAAGTTTCACAAGTGGGCTTCAGCGTCTTGTGTTTTTCTTGTGTTGAGCAACCATCCATGCCATCTATAGGGGTTCCAATCTTATTGTATGGGCATGTGTTATTTTCTTCAGCTAATAATATAAATAAAGGGCTGCAATTCTAGATCCCATCTGTGTTCTTGTTCTTGTTGAAGGTTTACTTTAATCAGAATGCTAAAGTGCGCTAGATTTGTTAAAATTTCTAACGTTTGGGATATTACAGTGGTATCAGAGTTATGCATCCTTCCAACCTAAAGTTGTTTTTATTATAGATCGAGGGTCAGGAGAAACTAGTCTTCAGTGATTCTCCATAATCACCCTAGCCAATAACTTGCCCAATTTCGGTGGTTTTCTATAACTACCACCTAGATCTGAATCAAGTAGAAGTCAATTTTAATAGGTGAAAACCTTTGTCATGAAGGATGAAAGGCCACTATTATGATTATAAAGGAGGTGAATTATGGTTTTATTCACCTATGCAACATTTGAGGGCTGACGAGACCTTCAAACTGTACAGGCCACACATCATGAGGTTGGACAGATCCATTTGGATTGCCTAGGCAGGCCAATGTTCTCTACATATTGGGTATTGACTCATCGTGTCCCTCCATGAGTGTAGAGTCAATGGCACTTCTCTAATCACGTATATATTACTATGAAAGAAAGAAAAAAATGGATCGTGAGGTTGGAGGACAGTTGCATAATAGTCAATTCTATGATATTCTCACATGGAGGTTCGAGGTCGAAGAACATTCCTTGCTGAAGTGCCTAAAACCTTGGGGTTGTTCACGCAGCGTGTAGGTAGAAACCACAAAAGAGAACACTAGGTTGTGGGGTTATACACCTATCTACAGATTTGTAGGTCATGAGGCCATATCTAGCAACGCTAGGTCAAATAGTGGAGCAATCCATTGATTGCAAGGTGAAGCCATCATAGTTGTTGATGGGAGTTTGTTATAATGTAAAGGCCATATGGTGTATATATGAATCAAGGATCATTTTATACATGAAATTTGGGTTGCAGAGGCTGAAAGGTAATTCATTGATATACACAACCATGAGTTTCATTGATTTACACAACCATGAAGCACTGAAGGCAAGAGTTATTTCCGTCATTGTCAATACTCTGGTATTCCATTGGTTGTGAGAGCCTCAACAACTAGTGCAGGAGTACTTAGATGAGGGAGGTGGCCTTTGTTGGAATTATTTCAAAAGAATGAGATCGACATTGGATATGGAGCAGTTGGCGATTGAAGGTTGATTGCAGTGTGGGACAACTCTTGGATCATGCTCGCAGTAAGCCCAGAAAGAGATTCAACTACTAGGTTAGGGTTCAAGGCTGATGAGTGTGGACGTGCAAAAGCAATCAAAGGATGAAGAAACTAGGATCACAGGCATAGGGAGGAGTGAAGATCGAGATCCAAGTGGGCACAGGTCATTCCATGAACAATATTACAGTGGTATCTTGTGAATACACATTGATTATGTGACATCCTTGTTCTTGGTGGGAATTTTATAGCAAGAGGAGGTTGGACTCAAGTGTACAAAGGATTTCTTTCGGACGGAAAATAAGTGGGACTAAAAATATTGAATTATTCAACCAAAATAGAGAAGTTTCTTGAGATTCGTATTCTATTGAAGCACATTCAAATCATTATGTTAGTAATTATAGCGCCATGTATTGTATGGCGAGGTCTTTCATTTGCTATTTTATGAAATTTGGTTATAGCCTTATCTATGGACTACATATATTTCAGGAGGCAAGGCGAAGTCAGTCCTTCCTTGGACAGTGCACTTGAAAGTCATTGTAGGAGTCATTGAACTATTAGATTACATGCATAGCGGCTTTCCACGACCTGCCATTCACAAAGACATGAATTCTTGCAGTATATTGCTTTTCGAAGAGTTTGAACCACAATAACAAAACATTTCAATGAAATCAGTGCGGATTTTATGATAGTTGCCATATTTTAGGCTGGAAAGGTGGCTACCAACAACTTCAAATATCACTTGTAGCAATGGATTCAGAAGATTTTTGTATGTAAGCATCTTCCTAGTTTCAACCAACCATTTTCAGATTAAGGCTACCAATTTGTAACCATACTGCTTAATAATTGTGAGTGTAGTTGACAGGTTAAATAAAAAAGAAGTAAAGGGAGAATAATTTCTAAGTTTGTGGCTATAATATGTTTGGGTAAAAATATGATTAACAGAATCTCCCTATGAAGAATTAGTATGGGAGAAGATGGATCGTCTTGAAGAGACTTTGGAAAACACCTAGAAACTTCTTGACGAACTAGTGAGAATATATGGTCCTTTACACAAAACTACCTCTTTAGACCAAAATAATGATCAAAGCAAAGTAGTAGACCTTTCTCGAAAAGAGTCTATGATAATTTGTAGCAGAAGCACCCATGGGAAGCGAATGAAGGGCAGGGAAGAGGGGCTAAGCTCTTTGCACTTGGATCTGAATTGTAGAAAACAAAGTCAGCCATAGACCTTCATAAGTTTGAGGAACTAGACACATGTTTGTCCAAGGTGGGGCAACCAGAATCAGAGAAACTTAATTGGGCTCCAAAGCCATCCATGCTTGCATTAATACAACCCAAACTTTGGGAGCATCCTTGTGAAGAGGTTAGGCTCACAGTTGCCTCTTGTCTCAGTTGGATCATAGCTTTAACATCGCCTCTACCACCTTACAATAATGATATCATGATAGAGATATTGCAGCTCATAGTAGAAGCCCTTCAAGGGTTGAACAACATCATGCTTCCTGGTTTTTAGAAGCAGTGAAAAATTATAGAACTCATGGTAGAGTTTAGCTTTGGCACATTCATGTTGAATCTGGAATGTGAGGACTTAAACCTTCAGGTGTTCTAGAAATTTTACACCAGCATTACATTAGCTCATCCAAAACGTGTCAAAACAAGCATGCAAAAGATTATTTCATTGTTTTTAGAAGGAGATGCCAACATCTACAAGATACTAAGATCCAAATTGTGTATCATTTGGAGAAACGAACTAATTGTATCATCAGCTGCCTATGATTTAGTTGAAAAGTTGGCCATGCAAAACATAAAGTTTCTCAGAAGAGTGTTGACTAGGAAGGAGCTAAAGAGGATTGAAGGAGGAAGCAAGAACAAAGAAAATAAAACCTGTAGCAAGAATGAACTAAGAAGGAGAGAACTATGCTTTATCTATAAGGGATCTTGGGCACTTAACCATTCATGTCCAGGTGAAAGGAAGGAGGAAAAAAGGACAAAACAAAAAGAGATTCCTTCAGACCATGAGGATTCATCTAAAGGATCTGAGCAGTCAAGTACAGATGGTGAGTAACAACACAATGTTATTCATAGAAACTTGCAGGACAAACTGATGATAATCAGTCAACTTAATGAAATACATGAGGAATGGAAGGAGGTAATTCTTCCTAATGATGTGGTCGACTCTCATAGAACTAGGTCCATCCATGAATACTATGAGCAAGAAATTATAAATAAGATTCCACCAGTACATCCATGTTTGAAAACTAGAGAGGATGGAAAACAAATTGTCCCCACCAGTGAAGAATGTCAGGAAGAAGACATTCAAGGAGACTTAAACGAGAAACCCGTAACGGTAAACCAAAATGTTGAGCATGATCATGAAGGGGAGCATGACAGACATAACATGCAAGATGAACCATTCCCAGAGAGCTAGTCAAAGGCTCAAGTTAAAGTGGTGGTCATAGGGCATCCGATGCAGACATGTACAAAGATATTCAACAGGGCACCATAATCAATAGTAGAGGACTTTCGAGAAATATCACACATTTCAAGATAGATCCTATGATGTTAAATCAGATAGTTAGGGCAACTCGAGACACTATATTATAGGAGAATAGAAAAATTGATGAGCTCATAGGGGTATGTGCTGAGTTAGCAGCTAAACTGTCTAGTGTAGAGGAACGTCTCAAGTCCCTCACTAGGTAGTAGGAGGAATACAATTGGGAGTTTCATAGCAGCTCTCTACAAGAGTACATAGATAATGCTTGTAGCACTACCAACCCACATGTATACATTGGGGATATCATAGTAGAGTTCTACAAATGGATCTGTATATTTTCCTGTAGATTCACAAGCTCATGTAATCTACTAAAACAAGAGACAAGAATCTACTTCTAATCTTTATAGCAGAAGAAAATAAAGATCTAGCAAAAAAATAATAGCAAGAGGAAGAAAATCAATGGAACATAACACAATAAATATCCGAGGAAAGACACAACTCAAAACCCCACTATCTATATTGCATTAATCATAAATCCAAAATGATAATGTAATGCTTGTTCTCCCAACAACAATCCAAATACTCAGTAAATGTTGAGATTGCAACAAGATGATGGAGCTTAGTGAAAAGAGTCGCCTTCACTAAGTGGGCCCGCAGGCTATTTTTGGCGCAAGTCTATTTTTTAGACTATGTCTATTTTTAGACATATGGATCATGTCTATGGATTGCAGGTTGTTGTTTATGGATGATTGATCAAGTTGGGAAAAAATAGATGGACTTCTATTTTTGATGAAAGTGTGAGTGATCACAGTGTGAGTGATCAAAGTCTATTTTTAGACTGGCTGTTGAAAATAGAAAAGTCAAATATTATTATCTCACAATAATATTTGGACTATAAACTTAATCTTATTCTCTTGGAGCACTTCAGTTTGAGCTACAGAGGTGGCACATGCAGCTGTCAGAAGGAAATACGTTTTTCTTATGAGTCATTTGAGTTGTTGCATGCATGACTTCAGTTAGAACTCAATCAGTTGAGTTTGGTGGAGTTGATTGTGGAGTTGATGGAGTTGTGTTCAGTTTAGCTTT
The DNA here is from genome assembly GCA_031772625.1 of Pinus tabuliformis. Lineage (NCBI taxonomy): Eukaryota > Viridiplantae > Streptophyta > Pinopsida > Pinales > Pinaceae > Pinus > Pinus tabuliformis. Next base: position 233,512,573 of record CM062819.1, on the reverse strand, counting down.
GTTAAACTGGTTGTATTTAGTCTAACTGGAAAATAGACTAGAGATGAGTTGGGTGAATTAGTTATTAATTAATTCACAAGTTATTAACTCATAATACAACTAATGGATACATCAGTTAACTCAGTTGCATGTCATTGCATGTTCAGTTCAACAGGGACAGGTGGTAGAGAATCAGATTGTATCAGTTGTGACTATAGTTGTGCATCAGATCTTGCACAATCAAGGGATTGAGTATGCCAATGAATTTGCTCACGTATTTTCCACATTATAGCTTGTGCTCACGTCCAACAAAGTGTGAGTGACTATTTTGCAGGTGAAAAACGAGTTTGGTGAGCCATTCTCATCAGTTCTTGAGCAGGTATTGAGCAGTGGAGGCAGGCAAGCAGTGGAAGAGATTTAGAGATCAGATCTGAGTTGTATTGTGTGTAACAGAGGTGGAGATACTTGTGAGAAGTATTATGCTGTGTAATGTTGCATGACTCAATCATTAATATACAGATAGTTGGCTTTTTAGCGAGATGCTTTCCCCGGGTTACATACTGTGTTAATGTGTGAATGCTCTTGATGTTTTATTGTTATTGATGCTGCTATATTGATGATCAACGTAGAGGAGCTTATGTATTGTGTATGTATTCCTCAATATTACATGATCAGGATAATCTCTGCTGAATATGTGTTAAATTATTCAAAATTTATACATGGTATCGGAGCTGTTGATCATCAGATCTATTATTTAGGAAGTGTTTACATTCTATTTCTTCAGGGAGAGTCTGTAATCGGGCCAGGTAGCCTCTGGATTCATCCTTCCTTTGGAAGGTGAGATATCCAGTGAATGCCCATACAATCAATCTCTGTACGAGAAATATTTTGTTCTCACGAATCTTAGATCCGAGGCGGTTGAGTTGGTTGCTGGTGGAATTCGAATTTGCAGCAGTGTTTTCTTGGTAACAACGCAGCAATGTCTTTCAACGGATTGCGATTGGAGTATGCTCTTGAGGGCAGCTCAAACTATATTGCATGGAAGGACAGGATGGAGGCAGTATTGGATGATAACAGGCTGAAGGAGTTCATAGATACGGATATCCCAAAGCCTACTGATGTTGCTGAGGCGGAAGTTTGGTAAAAGAAGACCGCAAAATGTCAAAGGATTCTGTTGGAGGGCGTGAAGGATCACATTGTGTCCAGCCTCCATGGAAAGGCTACTCCATATTTGATGTGGAAATCATTAACAGAATTATTCCAAAGCAAGAGCGATCAGAGGAAGCTGGCGCTCAAAGATAAACTCAGAAACATCAAATGCGAGAAGGGTGACAGTATTCCCAAGTATCTCACGAAGTTCCCTCAGTGTCGAGATGAGCTGGGAAGTGTGGGGGTTACTATCGATGATGAGGACTTGGTGAGCTTGGCTCTCCTTGGTCTTCCGAAGAGTTGGCATTCCTATCAGGACTCTGTCAATGGTCGGGAGAAGTTGCCAGGATGGGAAAGACTATGGTCAGATCTTGTGCAGGAGGAGATCAAGCGGAGTACCAGGGATAGATCTTCGTCAAAGGGAGCTGATGAAGAGAATTGTGCTTTGGCTGCTAAAGCAAAGAAAGGGAAGAGCAAGAAAGCTTCTCAGTCTGGTACGAAAGGCAAGAAGCAGGATATGTCCAAGGTGAAGTGTTTTCACTGTCACCAGCACGGACACTATGCCAAAAATTATCCGCAGAAGAAGAAGAACAAGCAAGCTGCTGGATCTGTATGGGGAGAGGCCTTAGCTTCTCAGTTTGAGCTTGATTTTTCATTGATCGCATGCTTGGTTTCAAGTGTGAGGGTATCAGTGTGGTTCTTGGACAGTGGTGCGTCTTTTCACATGACGGGAGATAGAGATTTATTCTCTGATCTGGAGGACAAAGATCTTGGAGTGCACATCGAGATGGCCGATGATGGTAGATACAGTGTGACCGGTATCGGTACCATTTCCTTTGAGAGGGAGTCTGGTAAACCCTTTGTATTGAAGGAAGTCATGTATGTTCCAGGATTGAAGAAGAATCTCATCTCAGTGGCGATGTTAGAAGACAAGGGGTATGATGTTGTTTTCAGCGAGGGAAAGGCCTTCCTGCGCAGCAAGACAACTGGTGAGACCCGGAAGATAGGGGTTCGAGTGAGGAACCTTTATCAGTTGCATGTAGATGGATGCGTAGCAATGGCAGGCAAGGCAGAAGGATTGGTGAGTCGGGATGATGGTGACTTGTGGCACAGGAGATTGGGTCACCTTCACCATGGAGCCTTGAAGATACTGCAGCAGATCACTACAGGGCTTCCTAAAGGCACACTTGCGCAGTCAGATCAGTGCAAAGGGTGTACTTTGGGGAAGTTTGTGAAAGCCACCTTTCACGAGAAGGATAGTCGCGCCACGACGATCCTTGAGAGAATTCACACAGACGTGTGTGGACCTTTCTCAGTTGCTTCGACAACAAAACATGGGTATTATGTGATTTTTGTTGATGATTTCTCTCGTAAGTGCTGGATCTTCTTCATGCAGAAGAAGAGTGAGACATATTCAAAGTTCTGTGAATTCAAAGCACTGGTCGAGAAGGAGTCGGGGAAGAAGGTGAAGGCTCTTAGGAGCGATAATGGTGGTGAATACATATCGGATGATTTCAAGGATTTCTGCAAAACAGAAGGGATTCGTAGAGAGCTCATAGCTCCCCATAACCCACAGCAGAACGGGGTAGCTGAGCGGAAGAACAGAATGATTGTGGGTGCTGCACGGGCAATGTTGCATGATCAGGGCCTACCCCTTCACTTGTGGGCGGAAGCATGCAATACAACAGTTTATGTGCAGAACCATTGTCCTCATAGGATACTTGGCATGAGTACACCTGAGGAGACTTATTCTGGTAAGAAGCCTGATCTTTCTCATTTGAGGATTTTTGGTGCTAACGTTTACATGCATGTGACGAAGGATGTCAGGAAGAAGTTGGAGCCAACCGAAGAGGTTGGGATATTTGTGGGGTACACTGATACGCCCCACAACTATCGTGTGTATTTGCCAGACAGTCGTAAAAATGTTGTGCGACGGGATATAAAATTTCAGGAGGAGAAAGACATGAAGTGTTTACTTGAGAGGGAGCTACACTTGCATGCACATGATCAGCTACTTGTTCCTAAGGATGAACTTCAGGATGTGGATCAGCCACAGGATGAGGTTCATGGAGTGGATGATTCCACTCATGCAGCACCAACCATCAGAAGGTGAAAGCGCTTGACAGAAGCTGAGCGACTGGCTCAAGATGCAGAGAAAGTTGTTGGACCACCTACAACCCAACGCAGGTAGAGACAGTCACCTGATCGGTACACTGGATACATGGCTCTTATGAGCAAGTGTGTTGTGACTGAGCCATCCTCTTTCGAGGAAGCTGTGGAGGATCCCGCATGGGTAGACGCCATGGTGGAAGAGTATGATTCTATTGTCAGAAACAGTGCATGGGAGATTGTTCCTAGACCGGAAGGGAAATCAGTGGTGGGTTCGAGATGGATCTACAAAGTTAAGTAGGCAGCTGACGGGAGTGTTGAGAAGTACAAGGCAAGATTTGTTGCCCGAGGCTTTTCACAGATTGAGGGGATCGATTATGAGGAGACCTTTGCACCTGTCGCAGGGTATTCTTACATATGGACGATTCTTGCTCTCTCAGCGCAGATGGATGTGAAGACTACGTTCCTCAATGGAGTCATTGAGGAGGAGGTGTACATTGAGCAACCCGAAGGCTTTGAAGTCTTCAGCAGCGAGTCACATGTGTGCAGGCTCAAGAGAGCGCTGTATGGGTTGAAGCAAGCACCATGTGCTTGGTACACATGGATAGATAGCTATTTCACAGGACTTGGATTCTCCAGATTGTAGTGGAGGGTAAGTTGCTTATCATTGTACTATATGTTGATGATTTGATTCTAACGGGTGATGAGCTGTTGATACTGTCATGCAAGAAGGATCTTGCTACAGAGTTTGAGATGAAGGATTTGGGCCTCCTTCACTATTTCCTGGGATTGTAAATATGGCAACGCAGTGGTGGACTGTTTGTTTCTCAGGGAAAGTATGCTCGGGAGATACTGGAGAAGTTCAACATGCATGGCTGCAAAGCCTATTGATACTCCTCTTCCTGGAGGTTGGAGGAAGGAGGATGCCACTTCGGGAGAAGAAGTGGATGCCACTGTTTATCGACAGTTGGTGGGGTCGCTGATGTATTTGGTCAATACACGACCTGATATATGCTATGCAGTTAACCAGCTTTCACAAGCTATGGTTAAGCCTACCAAGCTCTTCTGGAAGGCGGGCAAGCATGTATTGCGCTACTTGAGGGGCACATCGGGATCTGGTTTATGGTACAGACAGGAGGATGAGGTGAAGCTATGTGGCTTCACGGATGCAGATTGGGCAGGGAGCCCAACGGACAGAAAGAGCACATCAGGAGGGGTCTTCAGTATTGGATCGACAATAGTTTCTTGGTACAACAGGAAGCAGAGATCCGTGGCACTCAGTTCAGCAGAGGCCGAGTATATGGCAGCAAGTTTGGCTGCATGTGAGGCTATATGGATGAGGAAGATCCTAGTTGGTTTGTTCGGTTCTCATTTGGATCCTACTGTGATTTACTGTGATAACCAGAGTTGCATTAAACTCTCCGCTAATCCTGTATTTCATGATAGATCTAAACATATTGACATCAGGTACCATCATATTAGAGATTGTGTGCAGCGGAGGATCATGTTACTTTCGTACATTCCAACGGAGGATCAGGATGCTGATATTCTGACGAAGGCTCTCACCAGGAGCAAATTCGAGTACCACCGAGGCAAGATAGGGGTTGCTGATAATCTATATCTTTTCGAGAGGGAGTGTTGAGATTGAAACAAGATGATGGAGCTTAGTGAAAAGAGTCGCCTTCACTAAGTGGGCCCGCAGGCTATTTTTGGTGCAAGTCTATTTTTTAGACTATGTCTATTTTTAGACATATGGATCATGTCTATGGATTGTAGGTTGTTTTTTATGGATGATTGATCAAGTTGGGAAAAAATAGATGGACTTCTATTTTTGATGAAAGTGTGAGTGATCAAAGTCTATTTTTAGACTGGCTGTCAAAAATAGAAAAGTCAAATATTATTATCTCACAATAATATTTGGACTATAAACTTAATCTTATTCTGTTGGAGCACTTCAGTTTGAGCTACAGAGGTGGCACATGCAGCTGTCAGAAGGAAATACTCTTTTCTTATGATTCAGTTGAGTTTTTGCATGCATGACTTCAGTTAGAACTCAATCAGTTGAGTTTGGTGGAGTTGATTGTGGAGTTGATGAAGTTGTGTTCAGTTTAGCTTTCTTAAACTGGTTGTATTTAGTCTAACTGGCAAATAGACTAGAGATGAGTTGGGTGAATTAGCTATTAATTAATTCACAAGTTATTTAACTCATAATAAAACTAATGAATACATTAGTTAACTCAGTTGCATGTCAGTGCATGTTCAGTTCAACAGGGACAGGTGGTAGAGAATCAGATTGCTATCAGTTGTGACTATAGTTGTGCACCAGATCTTGCACAATCAAGGGATTGAGTATGCCAATGAGTTTGCTCACGTATTTGCCCACATTATATCTTGTGCTCACGTCCAACAAAGTGTGACTGACTATTTTGCAGGTGAAAAACGAGTTTGTTGAGCCATTCTCATCAGTTCTTGAGCAGGTATTGAGCAGTGGAGGCAGGCAAGCAGTGGAAGAGATTTGGAGATCAGATCTGAGTTGTATTGTGTGTAACAGAGGTGGAGATACTTGTGAGAAGTATTATGTTGTGTAATGTTACATGACTCAATCATTAATATACAGATAGTTGGGGTTTTTAGCGAGATGCTTTCCCGGGGTTACATACTGTGTTCATGTGTGAATGCTCTTGATGTTTTATTGTTATTGATGCTGCTATATTGATGATCAACGTAGAGGAGCTTATGTATTGTGTATGTATTCCGCAATAATACATGATCAGGATAATATCTGTTGAATATGTGTTAAATTATTCAAAATTTTTACAGTAAAATCACTCTCCAACTCACAAGAAAACTCTTGGCTAACACTTAGCCAATTCTCCTGCTCTCCAAGTCCCTATTTCATTGCACAATTCCTATGGTTGATTAGGCCATCTTAAAGGGAAATCAGTGCATCCAAAACTACGCAATCCCTTCTAGGCTCAGTTCCTGATTACATGCAACATATGTACAACTCAGAAAAATCTACAACAAATAGTACATTGTCCTTGCACTCTAGTCTCAACAGGGTCTTTCTCAGAATTGACATGCATGATTTTTTGATGAGGGAATCTTCAATTTACTGGAGTAGCACTAGTTAATGCATTAGTGCACCAACTGACTGTTAACTCACTATTGGTTCCTCAGATAGTTTGGAACTAATTTAACAAGACTTGACTCAGTAAACTGAGTTAACTAACTAAAACTCATACTTAACTCATCTTGGACCCATATAATATAGGGAGAACATGTACATGACTTTATACATACTTCCAACTCGAAATTCCTAAGTTAACTAAGTAAACTCACTCTAGTTAACTATTACAAGTTTCTATGAGAATAAAATTCGATTTTAATTCTTAGTTTAATTCAAGGACAAATTAAACTGGAATTTCTAGATTCTATTTTTATCATTTCTTGTTGCTATGTTCAACACATGTTGGGTGATCGCGTAGAGCAACATGAGTTGAGCATTAGGCAACATCAACATGGTAGACTTATTCCATGTGTAGGAATTCATGCATTATATCCTTCCCATGAGATGGATTGGCGAGAGATTATGAGTTGGAACTCTATTGTTGGGATACTCTTACCCAAGGGAATATTGCAGTTTGGACCCTTAAACATGAAAAGTGATGGAGGGATGAGATCGTATCATAACCCACAGATCCCAGGAATTAGGTAGCATTGGGACCCAGGTGAATATATCGAGGGAAGGATTGGTTGGAGGATTGTTTGGGATCTAGGTATCCAAGGATCCATTCAGGATCATTTAGCATGGAGGCATGTAATAACACACTGGGTTGTATGGGATTCTGGCATCAATGGCCAAATGCTTCTATTGTGGATAGCAGTGGATTGCTTGAGGGCAAGTAATCTTTGGGCGGGAGGATTTGTAATATTCCCTTTTTCTGGATATGGTCAAAATGGACGGAATCTACCCATGGTATTTACTGTGGATTTTCCCATGGTATCTGCCCATGGTATTTTCCTCAATTTTTCAAGGGAAAATAATAAAATATAGTTTCTAGAGAGTCCATCAATCCTATAAAAGGGGATAGGAACTAGGCATTGGGATCATTCAGAGCTTTTCTATCTTATTATATTTTGTTCAGAACTTGGCTTAGCCAGTTCTAAGTTGATCCCAGGATGAAAACCCCGCGGTGACATTTGTGTGGTGGATCCATTCAGGTTTCACAAGTGGGCTTCAGTGTCTTGTTTTTTTATTGCGTTGAGAAGCCATGCATGCCATCTATAGGGGTTCCAATATTATTGTATGGGCATGTGTTATTTTCTTCAGCTAATAATATAAATAAAGGGTTTCAATTCTAGATCATATTTGTGTTCTTGTTCTTGTTGAAGGTTTACTTCAATCAGAACACAAAAGTGTGCTAGATCTATTAAAATTTCTAACGTTTGGGATATTACATTATTATTATTACCAACACCACCAGAATCATCATTCCTTTTAGCTACTACACCACACCAGCCTTATTTATCTTTCCCTTTATTTTTCTCGAATCGAGACTCCACCTACACAACAACACAAACGTATCCTTTTGCAACTTCGAGCATGTTATCACTCAGAGAAAACCCTAGTTTTGGGGGTAAACTCTAAGGTAACCTATAACCACTTTGGGACTGAAGTTGGCCCTTCAATCCAAAGGGGTATCTCTCCTCAAACTCAACTACCCTAGGTCACAACAATAGCAGGTTTGTTAAACGCTCTATGACCATATTAATGTGGAAGTTGCTAAACTTTGTTGGAGTATGAGAAGAAATCATAGGGAAATGGAGTCAAATTTCAGTTAAGAATCTTTGGAGATTGGTTTGTAATGATTCAATGTTCCAAAGGCATGTGTTTCAACAATATCCTAGAAATTAATCACTTGTAGCATGAAAGGAAGAAGAGGAATACACTCAGAGCTTTAAACACAACGCATGATAATGATGAATTTTGTATTTAACTCATCAACTAGAAGGTGAATGTCTGAATATAAGATATAGAGCACTGTGACATGAATTTTGCATCTACTTATTGATTCATATGAGAAGTTTAAACACTCAATGAATAATAAAGAAAGAACATAACACTAAGAAACATACCAAAAATTTTGAAAAATGAATCTTTGGCACAAATCCGTTGTACTTTTTTCCAAATTTTCTTATATTAATAAAATGCACATTATTACAATAGGTTTTCTCTTCAAAGTTCAACACTATACATTACAGAAATGATAGTCTTTATAGACTACTTACAAATTGTTCAAGATCCAAAAATAATGGATATCAAACCTCTTCATATATTTATAGCTTACTAAATCAAATAATCAAGGAGATGAGATCTAACCCCAAGTCGAATTGATGAGGTGGCTCTCCAACTGATTGGGTTTTTTTTCTAAAAATAGAAAGAAAGAAAAAATCTAGCGAATTCTTGGAAAATAAGCTTCAAATCTCCATTATAAAATCTCAAAATGTGGTATATGTGAAAAATATGAGAGAGGTTTTTGTTAATGGGTCTGTAACCGAAAAAAAAATCTCTTAGTGTTTTCAAAGATTCATCCCCAGTTATTCAAAAATGGATTTTTGAAACATTGACTAAAACAGGAAAAATTGAATTGCAAAACCTTGACAAATAGGCTTCAAATATCCATTTGAATATCTCAAACCATTACACTTATGTAAAAACTAAAAGAGGTTTTTTAAAATAAGTTTATTACCAACAATTTTTTTTTGTTTGTTTTTGAAATTTAATTTCCAACTGTTCGGAATCTACGCCCAAAGTTACTGTCTTTTATAGGAAAAAAACAGAGTAAAACAAAATTTTATCACTGACAAATTAATTATCAGTGCTCGCTTGATCAAATGCTTGCTCTTTCAATGACATGTGCTCCATCAGTGCATTATTTTGGACATAAAACAAAATTTGAATTTTTCCTTTGCCGTTGATACTCTATCTGTTAGAGTTTAACTAACCATTTTTACACATATGTGTTCCTACTCTGGTTGTCAGCACATTTTTGTTTTTAAAACTTACAATAGCGCTAATATTCTATTTGTCAGTACTTTAACACTGTTTCTTACAACTCGCCACTGACACTAAAACTACCAGTGTATTTAAAATTAGTTTTTACAAATCAATGTTGAAACTAAAATTGTCAGTGCTTTAAAACTTATGACCAAGATTGTGATAACAAAGAATATCATCTCCTAATGCTTCCATGCACACTCATGAAGATAGTACCCTGTCGGCACATCAGAGAAACCCATAGCATTGCGAGATTGTAATCCATTATGCAATAAACGAACAAACACACTCTTCCAACAAGTCAATCCAAGTAATTGCCATAAATTCTCTTTGAATGTTATAGAGTTAATTCGTTTAACTGAGGTTATGGTAAACATGGTTTGGTATGGACAAAGTCACATCGTTAGAAAAAAGTCAACTTCTATGGTATGCTACGACAACATGTCATGAGACCAAATAAAAATCAAGGAATTAATATTAAAAGTAGATATTTCAATAATATTAAGAAGATATTGATCGGTAGCATTCTGTTAACTTTAACGATAATGTATGTCGAGCCATGGCATATCGATTACATTTTTCATCTTGAGAGAATCTTACACTAATATATGTCAACAAAATATAAATTGAATCTTTTTTTTTGAGATAAGGTTTAACATAATATAATGCATGAGGTTATGATGTTCTTATGCAATGTCGAAATAGAAATATCATGGAGATGAGAGAGATATTCCAAGATGATGACTCAGAACATCTCTTTTATACCAATTTACCGCCTTAGATAAAGGGTCTCCTTGTCTTTCTTCAATGACAAGTGTCCTCCTACCAATGGGAAACAATACTCCTACTATAACCAATATTCCTATTATGTATGATAACAATTAATACATGATAGCTCAACATCGTGCAGTCCCCATTGTGGGCACTATAATGTTCGAGAGTTCTGTAATTTAATTGTGCGGGAATTCCGGAGTGTGGAATTCCATGTGCAAAGTGCAGAGGTGTTTCTTCCTCCACACACAACATTTTGTGAATGTGAAGTGATTAATTTTAATTAATTTCTGATATACTAAAATATACTCTATTCCTAAATTAATATGTTGTTATGCAACCAACTCACAAATAGATATATCAACGACTTAAAAATTATCCTGTTTGAGGGGGAACCTCCTTTACACTACGTAAATGAAAAATTCTTGGATGATACAAATGACAAGGCCTCCTTTATATATATAGGAGTCTAAGGGGTCATAATATAATCAGAGCCTACATAACAATAATAATGTAAGGGCACAACAATAACAATAGTGAGTTTCTATGGGGCAAAATAATAACAATATGGGGACCACATGGGCACAACAATAACAATAAGGGGGCTACACTAACAATAAAAATAATGGGATACACTAGTAGTATAGTGACAATAAGGGGTTACACTAGTAGTATAGGGATCTAGCATTCTCCTCTCCTTAAAAAAAGTGTTGTCCTCAATGCTTGAGTAGTTATGGATGATTTTGTATGAAATTCACATTCTCTCATGTGGAATCTTCAACGCGTAAGTTCTTACACTTGATGAGATACCCTAAAATTGATTGAATTTTTAGTTGTCAGGTTCTTTCTTTCGTGACTTCTTTAGGTTCCAATATGATTTTTATTTCCTCATCAATTTTTGGCAAGATTTTTTCAACTGGGAGCTTGTCACCTATAACCTTCTTTAAGCATGAAACATGGAAAATTGGGTGCACTAGGGAAGATGCAGGAAGCTCCAACTTGTATGCCATAGTACCAATCTTTTGCAACACCTTGTAAGGACCATATTACTTTGGTGATAATTTATTATCCTTCCTAGCATGCTTGAGGGAAATTTGATTTTATGGTTGTAGTCATAAAAATATCGATTCGCCTACATCAAAACTTCTTTCACTACGATGTTGATATGCCTATTGTTTCATTTGATTCTGCGCCAAAGTGAGGTTATCCTTTAAGAGTTGGAGAACTTGTTTTTTATGCTCGATGTGATCTTCCACTGCTTAAACCTTAGAATTTTCTCTTAAATATGATGTGATGAACGGTGGATGATATCCATAAAGTGCCATAAATGAGTTCATTTTTGTTGTAGTATGGAAGGAATTGTTATACACCATTCAACGAGAGGAAAGCACTTGACCCATTGTGTTTGTTTATCATATATAAAGCAACAAAGATATCCTTCCAAACATTTTCTCACTCTCTTAGTTTGCTCATCAGATTGAGGATGATAAGATATGCTATTATCCAATTGAGTACCGAGACAAGAAAATTATTTTGTCCAAAAATTTCTAGTGAAAATGGAATCTCTGTCGTGTACAATAATCTCTAGGTTCCCATGTAGATTTTGAATTGTTTCCATAAATTCAGTAGCAACTATACTGGCTTTAAATAAATGAGATAATGTACAAAAATGTGCATACCTGGTAAGTCTATGAACTACCACCATGATGACACTCTTTCCTTTGAAGTTGGGTAAACCTGTGATAAAATCCATTGAAATATCCTCCTAACATTGACTTTGAATGGCTAAAGGTTTTAATAGACTCAGGGTCTTAATTATCTCAACTTTTATTTTGTTGTCAAACCAAAAATTCCACTACAAACTTTTGAATATCAGATTTAAGGCCCTCCCAAAAAAAATCCTTCTTGACCTTGTGGTAAGTTTTTAAAAATCCTGAGTGCCCTCCTAAGCGATAGGTGTGCAATTCCAAAATAATATTTTGTTTGAGTTGGGAATTATTACAAATATATAAGAAATATTTGTACCATAATGAATCATTTTTCCATCTAAATGTATCATATGTATTGGGATCTTGCTGCAACTTTTGAATGAGCATCCAAACTTCTTCGTCATTATTCCATTCATTCCTTGCTTCTGTTATCCAATCTGGTTAGATAATAGAAATGGAACAAAATTACAATCCTTCCACATCCTCATCCTTTCTTGAGAGTGCGTCTACAACGACATTTTTCTTCCATTTTTTGTAGATGATTTCAAAGTCATAACCCAACATCTTTGTAATAAATTTGTTTTTCTCTTCTGAAGATAATATTTGCTCCAAAAAATGTGTAAGGCTATCAAGATTTGTATTTATCTTGAAGTGTCTTCCCATTAGGTAAGTTGTCATTTACTTAGTGCATGTATTATTGCCAACATTTCCTTCTCATAAATAGGTTTGTGAAAATACTTTCCTTTGATTGGACGACTTTCAAAAGCAATGGGTCTTCCTTCTTACATTAAAACAACACCAATTCCATTTCCTGAGGCATCACATTCCACAATAAAGGTTCTTGTGAAGTTTGGCTTAGCTAAGACCAGTGCTTGGCACATTTCCTCTTTAATATGTTCAAAGGTCTTAGTTGCTTCTGGAGTCCAAGAAAATGCATCTTTCTTCAGTAATGTTATTAGAGGTGTTGCTATGCTGCCATAATTATTAACAAACTTGTGATAATACCCTGTCAACTCAATAAATACTTGAAGATGCTTTATGGTTGTGGGGATTTTCCATTCCTTAATGGATTTAATTTTCGTAAGGTCTACCTTAACACCCTCATGAGATATAATATGACCCAAATATTCCACTTCTTGTACTCCAAAGAAACATTTGGATTTTTTTGCATATAATTGTTTCTCCTCCAATAGTTTGAGCACCATGTCAACATGTTGAACATGATCCTTCCATGACTTGTTGTAGATTAGTATATCATCAAAAAATACTAACACAATTTTTTTAAGGAAGGCTTTGAAAATGGAATTCATCAAACCTTGAAATGTTGAAGGTCCATTGGTAACGCCAAAAGGCATGACCAAAAATTTATAATGACCCTCATGAGTTCTAAATTTTGTTTTCAGAATGTCTTCAGTCTTAATTCTAATTTGATGATATCTTGAACGAAGATCCAACTTGGTGAAGTAAATTTCTCCATGTAATTCATCCAACAATTCATCAATGACAACAATGAGAAATTTATATTTAATAGTGAGCCTATTGAGCTCCCTATAATTTGGACACATGTGTCATGATCCATCCTTCTTATGCACCAATACTACTGGAGAAGAGAAAGAACTTTGACTAGATTGAATTATACTAGCCTCTAGCATTTCTGCAGCCATATGTCCAATTTCACTCATTTGGGCATAAGGATATCTTGAAGGCCTGATGTTTAGAGGAACAGATCCTGGAATAAAATGAATAGCATGATCATGATCACTAATAGGTGGGAGGTGTGGAGTACTGAAGAAGGTATGTTTTATTGATTATTTTGTCATCTTTTCTTTAAAGACTCATAATCCCTTTGCATCATGAACTAGGTAAATAATAAGAAAATATGGTAAAATCTATGAGAATTGTATGTAATGAAAAATAACTAATAATCGCCATTTTCTTATGCAGAAAAAGGGAAAAACGAAATATTTTCGTCCCAAGGAAAAAGACAGAGCAGAGTTAATTGTTGTCCCTGTGGCAGGAAACTGTATGCAGACAAGGAAATCCAAACTGAAGCATATCAACCAAGGAAAGGAAAAGGAGATATCGAATCGGTGCAAGAGAACAAAGGGATAACTAGAATTAACAGTTTGGTGAACCCCTCAGGAATCTCTAATCCTAAGGGATCACAATCTTAACTATTTTTGCATCATTGATATCTCCACCCGACTGTTATAAAAAGGGGCAGCACTGCTAGCCTAGGGGATGGGTTGTTGTTGCTTTTATGTAATTTCTCATTGTATTCAAAACTTTGATCATCGACTCTCATTGAGAAGTGATCCAATGTAACTCTGTTTTAATGCTTTAATATAAATCTGGTTGGTGTTCCATCTTTGATCCTAGAAGAATCTCAAGTAGTGTGTCCTTGGAGGCTAAGGGCCCGGCCCTGGTGGAACACTTGTTCCTGTACCATTATCTTTAGTTCGTGTGTGGTTTTCATTATCAACTTTGATCGGTAATCTGGTGTGTTTTGTTATTTTATATCACAGCTCTGTTATATTTACAATATCATTCTCTGTAACAGGAAGGTCGTATTGTTTATTCTGACTTTATAATGTATTGTTGTTCCTTTAAGTCATTAATGTAACATTACTGTTCTTTACATAATGTTATTGTCGTTCAATTATAGAGTAATCGGGCTATAATATTCTTAAGTTGGTATTACTGTATTCATCTATGATTTATGCTTAATTATGATTGTTGTTCAAATTGACATTGTTGTTCGATTATGAATTGCGGTCGTCACCGCGTCATCACCATGTCACTGCCACCCCGCCGCCGCATCAGCTCCTTCGTCCGCCCCTGCGCTACTATGTCCGCCACCTCACTATCCCCATGGACCAATCATAGCTCGCCACATCACCCAATGACGTCATGCTGACGTCATCCGACCTTGACCCCACCTGATGACGTCATGCTGACGTCATCCAAAAAACGCGCCAATATGCCAAAAATCCATATTTTTGCCAATTTTCGCGTTTTTTTATACTTTTGCCAATTCGTTGTTGCTCTCTCTGCATGGTTTTTTCACGTCCAAACTTGCACCACCTTGCTGAAATCGATTTGGAGACCTCCGGCACGCCATTTCTACATACATTCGTGACTGTTGCTCGCTGTTTACCAGGTATTTACCCTTGTAAATCCTTCATACGCCTAATTTGTCTCTGAATTCCCTCAAAAAGCTTAAAAGACACCGAAACTCATAAATTGCCGGTAAAATTCCTGTGTCTAGCCCCCGTTCGCAACTGTGAGGTCGAAAAGCACCAGCTGAGCCTTGTTTGCCCACATTTTCATAAGAAATTGTACTCTGTTCGCGCAATCGCGAACCAGTCACTCAAACTGTACATACCTGCTAAAAGAGACAGATTGATACCAGACATTGGTCTTATTTACACTTCAAAGCAATATTTCAATTGCTGCAGCTGTTCATTTGCCCTCTATTCCTTGAAATTCACACTTCCATTGTAAAAGAACTCTCCTCCGGGTTGCTCTGATCATTCAGAACCAGTTTACATCCAAATCTGAAGCCTTATTAGCTATGGAGACACCAATATCCCCGAATGTTCAGCCTCTGAATGCCCCTCAAAGGGAAATAGAATGGAAAGCCCTGGGAGACATGGATCATGAGATGTTAGACTGGTTCCCAATGAACTCTAAGTTTAATATTCATATGCTCAATGAACTAAAAGCTCAACACCTTAATGGAGCTGATATTTTAGGGATTTGGGACTCAAATTTGCCCATCTACAACCTCCCTCAAGTCAATGCCCTTCCAGACTTGATCCATAAATGCCAGGAATGCTATGATCCTTGCCAGAGAGTTGTTCTCAGTCCTACAGGCTCAGTTTGTTCTTTATCACCCCTGAAACCATAAATGAGATGCTGCATTTCCATACTGCCAGGCCATTGACCCCTCTTTCCATGTTGGATTTAATAAAGAAGGGGAGTAATTTGTCAAGTGCCCAGATTACCACAATTAACCAGTTATTTGTACAGCCAAGCTCTGAAACTATAAGGACTCCTCCTATTGGATATCACTACCTGAATGACTTGGGCAGAATGCTAGTGGATTTGATCAGCTATGTCCTGGGATACAGGGGAATTGAGGATTTTGATGACACTATAATGGCAATGCTGTCCATGTTTTCTCCTGGAAAGCCTCCAACTGTACACTATGACTATGCCACCTATATTGCAGAAAAGATACATGAACAACTTATGAATCTACCAAGGGAGAGGGTGTTCAGGTTCACCTCATACATCTACCACCTGTTCTTGTTTTATCAACCAAACGGTTTCTCCATTCCCCTCAAGAAACTCAATGCCCAGGGAAGTCCAAGGTCAGTTGTGTTTTGGACTTCAGTTTTCCATAATGTTTCTCAATCACCATACACATACTGTGAGTTTATAGACCTGTTCATTCACCCAGCTATGACATTACTGTATGGTGTCCCTCCTCCAAGGTTAACCGATGACATGCAGAGAATTCTCCATCTCTCCAAATCCTACAGCATTGGTGATTGGTATTTTTACCAACACCACACAGTAATTAGAGTATATGGCTGTGAATTGGACCCTTACAGGCTGCCAAGGTATGTCCCTATGAGACTGTTTGCCCTAGAATACTTCAGGCAGTTTGGAAGTGCAGACTGTTTCCATTTCCAAAGTAGGAACAAGAAGGTGCAGCTGAAGGTAAGAAACCAGCTAGGCCCTTTTCTATACAATAAAAGAGAGGAGGGATGGAAGGAGGCAGATATGATCTTGGAGGGTTTCAAATTGCAAACCAGTTTTAAATGGATACCCTATGACCGTAATCATTTTATCTCCCTCAGAAGGATAAGATACAAATTGGGTAACTATTCACATGTTAGGCTGCCTCACATTGAAAAGTATGCAAATTCATTAAGCTGGAAAGAGGGCACTCTAGAAGAGCCAATCTCTAGAGAACAGATGCTAGAGAAAGAGGCTAGGAATCTTCAAAAAGAAGTTGACTTGGAAACTTGTGGACAGGTTTCCCCCTCATATCAAAGGCAACTTGGAGCAGCTGCCTCATCTTCAACAACACATCATCAGACTGCCATGGATACTCAACAGACATCCAGCAAAGGCAAAGAAAAGCAAGTGGAGAAGGAACAGCCACCTCCCATGACTGAAGGGCAAGCAGAAAAAGAGATAAGGCAGCAAGAAGAAGTGCAGCAGCAGGTAGAGCAACAGCAACAACAGGAATCACAGCAAAGAGAAGGGCAGCATGACAGAGAGCAGCCCAGACAGCAGGAAGGGGGAGTTGAGGCCCCAATTCTCACTGAGCAGCAGGATCAAAACATAATACCTCCTAGGCAAGAAGCTGTTAATGAAACCTCAGTCCTCCAAACTCCACAAAAGGAGGATGTAAGCAGAAAAAGGGATAGAGAAACTCCCTTGACTACATCAATAAGTCATGGTGAGAAGAGGCACAGGATGAATCCCCTTTCAGAGGAAGAGATGCCTATAGGGAAATATTCGGGTATGGGCCCGCCCAGTTTGGAGGCATCTGCAAGTTCCTTCCAACAGGAACAAGAGAGGACAGTGGGAGGAGAAGTCAGCTCCTCTAGCCAGCAGAGAGAGGGTGAAATGAGCGTTAAACAACAGTTCATTGAAATAAAGAAAAGAAATGAGCCCATAAAAATACAGCTGTATAACCATTTGTTGAATATGGCTCCCACCAACCAGCAGCGACTAATGTCTGCATATGATGTCCAGCAGGGCAAGATGATCATGAGTCACTTCA
This sequence comes from Pinus tabuliformis, assembly GCA_031772625.1. Lineage (NCBI taxonomy): Eukaryota > Viridiplantae > Streptophyta > Pinopsida > Pinales > Pinaceae > Pinus > Pinus tabuliformis. The sequence continues at coordinate 233,494,992 of CM062819.1, read as the reverse complement.
TGCCAACTACTTTGCAGCCAAAGTCCCCTTCAGATTACTTAAGGACCAATCTTGTGGTCCTGGCCAAGGACATCCACCTAATGGATAAAATTGAATTGCATAAACAAGCAGGTGAGATGGTCTATGCTTCCTTGGCAGATAAAACATTGGATAACTACAGGCTAGAAAATAGCCTTAATAATACAGCTGCCCAACTTGAGTTGGAAAGGGCATCCTCCCAAGCAAAGGACAACAGAATAAGGTCCTTAGAAGATATAATTATTGAGATTGGGCATGATCCCAAAGATATCAAGGGCATACAAGAAATATTAAAATTGAGGGATGCAGATATGGCAGCTTTGAGGAGAAAGGTCAAACTTCCAGCCACAATTCACCCTCAAACAGATGAAGTAGCTCAACAAGGGCATGATCAGGATGCCACAGCTTTGCTGGTGTCTCTCTATAAGCAGCTTATCCAGACACAAGAAAAGCTGGGAGAATCATAGGCTGCACAGGTAGCATTACAAGCAACTCGGACCTCCCAGCCTCCTCCTTAAATCATTAACCTTGAGGAAGCTGCTCCAACTACTACTCCTCCTCCTCAACAGGTTGAAAAAGCAGCACCATCTACTTCAGCACCACCAACAACAGAGCAGGCCCCTAGCTTGGATATGCAAAAGCTAAGAAATGAGATTCAGGCCCTGGAAGCTCAAATGACAGAGCTGAATGAGACCAGGGAGAAATTGGCCAAAATAAATGACAGATATGACAAATCCAAGCAGTCTGTGGCAGAAAAGGGCAGGGAAATAAAAGCCCTCAAAGACAGGATCAAAGAGCTAGAGAATGAGCTCAAATTAGATAAGGTTGTGGCTGAGCTTAAAATAGTGTTGTGGGCTAATATTGGCCAATCTATTAATGACCAATGGCAATATATTGAAACAATCCATGAGCAATTAGAGCTCATTCCAAAAGCACAGACTGAGATTCAGAGATCAAGGGCTGCTCTAAGCAACATGCCTGAAGTGGCCACCAGGATGATTAATGTGCTTAACAATAGAACAAGTACTCAGTTGGCTACCATGGGAATTTCAAATAGAACTGAGACCATTCAGTTAATGAAGAGGGTTTTTACACTGAGAAACTTGGTCCAGACATTAGAAAGAAGAACCCAAGACATGCAGACTAAGGTGAACCGGTTTATGGACAAATTTCAGGTGTTACAAAACAGAGGACTCCCTAGCTTACTAAACAACGCAGGGAGACTATTCACACATGAGCAATATGCCAAGAGGTTTAATGCATTTTCCACAAGCCAGATCAATGAGAAGCCCAGCGAAATAGGGTCAGCCACAGGACAGACTCTCTACAACAGAGTAGAAAGTTTATTTTTTATAATGAATGAAATCAAACACCTGTTTGAAGTACCTCCCAATTTTTATAAATATACAGAGGCAGAGGAGACTATGGATGCAATTCTCAGGCATCAACTACCTACACAAGAATGGTGGACTAAGGCAATACAGATGATTTTATAAACAGGAAGCCGTTCAATAAATTTTGTTCATGGAAAATGCAAATTGTCATACACAGGACAGTTTAAAAAGATCGGCATGCGTTAAAGATGAAAGATGAGCCAACTCAGTAGAACTTATGGCCAACAAAGCAAGGTGAGAAGCTACAGGTGTCCAGGCTGAGAAACTACAGCAGAGCAGCTCCAAAAGCGCATTTCTCAGCATTAATGCACATCACTCCAACCGACTCAGTGGCCTCCAAAGGCCAAAATATCTTCTGACAGGCATAAAGATGCATTTACTTTGTATTCAATGATGTAATAACTTTCTTATCTAAATATCTTGAAAAGTTGGTGAGCGTATTCATTTCTGAGATAACTTAGCACTCAGATATTTTGTAGAACCAATTGTATATATTTGCCCCTCGCACAAGCTTGCAGGGGTTGTTGTTGATTTCCCTTGAAGAAGTTCTTATGCTGTAATCCTTTCAGAGTTTAATAACAAAGCGATGGAATTTCTCAAAGTTCTGGAGTGTTGAATGCGTTCTGGTGTTTGTTGAAAACTGCAGGATTCCTGTGTACGTCACAATACAATAAGTTTACTGTAACTCTCTTTGTTATATGTTTCAATCTTTTACAATCCATATATGTTTCAAATTTCTAAGTATTTAGCAACAAAGAAAAAGAATAGCCTTCAGGATTTATTCATGCAATACCCTGAGCTCAATCTATGTTGTTAATGAATGTTTTCTTCAGCTATAATCTTGATAAGTGTAATTCTTAATTGCTGCACTATCAAAATATATCTTTCACAGTGACCTTTGTTTCAGGAATTCAAGTTTGCTCCTGAGCAACATGTTTCACTTTCACATCACCAGCTTAATGGAGAATTCTTAATTGCTTTCTGTTGGTTGACCATACATCACCACTTAAGTTTAAATTTTGTTTGTTTGAGATACCCAATAGGCCTTGGAGTCTGAGCATCATCACTCCATCATTCAAACATATCACAGCTCTAGACTCCATTGCCCAATGATATCCTACTGTCTGAACACTACATCTTAAGCACTGAAAGAAGTCCTTCAACCAAAACATAAACAAAAAACCTCAACACAATAGCTAGCCTAAAACACTATCAAAACAGAGACAAATCATAAAGAGAGAGCCCTCTCTGATTACAGTTTGGCTAGAGACTGTAATCCAAAGATTGGTTAGTGGTTACCCCGGCCGTATTCCCTTGGGAGTCATAGGGAACAACCTGGGTGTTAACATAATTGGCGACTCCGCAGGGGACCTGAGCACATTGTTTTTCAACTGTTGTTTGCCAAAACAGTGGTTTTAAAAAAGCTTCAGCAGTCCCTTAAACAAATCCTAAAATATCTCAGAAAATACTCAAAAAGAGGTTTAGAAACTGGCTCCCAAAAGGGAAACCAGACACACTAGGTCAAACCCTGACCCAAATCCACCAGCAGTTTTTGAAAACCCAAATACAATTCCCAAAATAATCAGGAAACAACTAAGGCAGGAAAATCCTAGGGATTTGAGTCCTGAGACAGCTCACCCTGAGCCAGTTCCAACTCCTATCAAGGTTTTATTTCGGTCTACTCCTGTTTCCTCCAGTTCACCATCTAGGTCTCAAAGCCTTCCTTGCACATCTTCACCCACTGCACATATCCCCTTGAACAATACCTTAGGTGCTGCTACACCTGTTACCCCTGTAGTACACACCATTCCTTTTATCCCAGTTGCCCTTATAAATCCCCCGAACCTTGTGAATATGGCTAACAGATACGCACCCTTGCAGTTGCCAGCAAATGCTGCAGCTCTACCCCAAGACTACCAAACTAAAATCTCATATTTTGACTCCACTGGTCATCTCACAGCTACTCAGCATGCCAAAAGGATGCAAGACCATTTTGAGACCTATGAAATAGATGATGACAGTGTGAGAATGAGGATGTTTGTTCAAAGTCTGACACGGGATGTAAGAACTTGGTTTAGATCCCTGAATGCAAATTCCATCACAACTCCTGATGAGCTTTATCAAGCCTTTACTAGCAGATGGGAGAAGAAGAAGGATCCTCTGCACATACTTGGGGAATATGACACTATCAAAAGAGGTCCCCAAGAGACTTTTTTGGAGTATTGTGCAAGATTCAACAATGTATATAACGCAATCCCACAGAATTTAAGACCTCCCCCTGATTTGGCCTTGTACAAATTTCCTGATGGTTTTGACCCTGATATGGCCTATCAATTGAAGGAGAGAGACCCTCAAACCCTTGCAGATGCTCAAAAGGTTGTTGTCACAGTGGAAGCTAACCTGATTGCCAAAAGAAACAGAGCAAGGTTGGAAAAGAGAACAGCCTTCAAAGAAGAACCCTCTGCTTTTGATCAAAATCTGGATGCAATACTCAATGGAATGAAAAGATTGGGTGATAGAGTGGAATCGGTTGAGAGAAAATCATCATGGGAAGCACCACAAAACAACCCTCCTAGGAATCCAAATTTTAGGAGAACTCAAAACCTAGGCATTGGCAAGCCCAGTGCTGACCAAGACATAAGACCCCCTTTCCAAGAAAATTATGCAGAGACTTCCACATCAACTGAACCCAATGAAGATTCTCAGATTAATTTAATGGGTCTCGATGGTGAAAATCAAGTTTTATTAACACAAGAAGATCACGAGGATGATGAAATCAAATTGTTCCAAACCAAATCAGGTGAATCCTTTGACTTTAAACAAGGCTATGACACTGCTGTTTATGAAGTCCATAAACAATACAAGCTAAGGAGCAGAACTGTGAATGTAAATCAGCCTGAAAAGGTAAAGGATAATCAGCAGCCCAAAAGAGCCATAGTCACAGAGCCTAATGACAAAACAAATTCACCTGCAGAAGAAGTAATTATTGAAGAGATCATTGAACCATTGTCCTTAAAACAGCAGCCTATGGCTACTTCATCCTCTCACCCTAATTTAAATGCTACTCCTCAAGAGATCAGTAAAAAAGACCAATCCCAAAATCAAGATAAGAATCAAGAAGAAGATTTAGTGAATAAGGAAAGGACTGTTATCCATAACCCTAAGACCCAAACTGAAAAACCCTTTGACCTAGAAACTGAAATTGGCAAACTAAAGATAGCAATTCCTCTCTCAGAACTAGCCAAGCATGACATTTATAAACAACAGATCAATAAATCCCTTCAACTCACCAGCATCAAAGATGATGTCAATGTGTTGGATGACACCCCAGAATTACTGTTTGGCCCAGAAGTGGATGGAAAAACAGTAGTCACAGGGATATTACCTTTTTATGTCAACTTACATATTCATGATAAAATATTACATAATGCAATGTTTGACTCAGGTGCCTCTCACAATCTCATGCCAAAAGCAGTCATGGAGAGATTGAATCTAGATATAACAAGACCATACAAGGACCTGTTTTCCTTTGACTCCAGCCAAGTCAAGTGTTTAGGTCTCATAAAAGATTTATGTGTGTCTCTGGTGCAATACCCGAACAAAACAATTTTAATGGATGTTGTAGTTGTTGATATCCCACCTAAGTATGGGATGTTGTTGTCAAGATCATGGGGAGCTAAACTCCAAGGTTCCCTACAATTAGACATGTCATATGCCACCATCTTTGTTTTTGGGCAACCAAAAACACTATACAGAGAAACACTCATGAAATACATGGTCAGCAGTGTAGAAAAGCCTCAAAACTTTCCCATATATGCTGTCCATTCAGACATAGACTCATACATCCTCTTCAATGACAGCACAACTCTCTCAAAAAATGATGTTGAAACCAAGATACTCATACAAGAGGTAGACACTAATGAAGGAACTACCACCCATGAAACAACAGTCAATCAATCACTAGACACTGTTGCTGCTCTAGTTGTCAAGCATATTCAATCAAATGATGAGACAGTCCTAGAAGACAAGCCAGATGAAAAACCAGAACTTCAACTCACATTGCCAGCCCATGAACAGATCATTAAATCTCCTTCACAACAAGATATTCTATGGTTCCTTGAATTTGATGGCTCAGTCAACAAATTAGGGGCAGGAGCTGGAGTTTGGGTACACAATAAAGAAAACAGTCATGCAGAAGGCAGAGCCTATAGATTAAACTTCAGATGTACTAATAACATGGCAGAGTATGAAGCTCTTTTACTAGGCCTCAAGTTAGTAAAGTTCTTACAAGCTGCCAGGGTTTCAATCATGGGAGATTCAGATTTAGTTATCCAACAATTGAAGGGAAATTTTGTCACCAATGACAAAAGACTAAGGTATTATAGGTCTGCTGTTGCTGAAGTACTAAACTTTTTTTCTGGATTCCAAATCACTAAAATTCCTAGGACCCACAATCTGCATGCTCATAGTTTGGCCACATTTGCTAGTACTTGCAAATTACCATTGGAACCTAACAATTGTTTCACAGCTGAGATAAAACACAGACCCTCCATTCCAAACAATGTTAAAGATTGGCAAGTATTTGAGGATGATATGCAAATAAACAATTTTTTAACGCTGCAACAAGAGTTTGCAGGATTAAATATTGACACTGACAGAGCAAGTCAATCACAAATACAGTTTGAACAAATTAACCACACAATATCACCTAGAACAGCAAAACAAATGCTGAATCCAACTATCTTCAACAAGGAAAACATTCAGCAAATTCACCAAATCAGTTGTGAAGAAGTGGCCAATGCTGAAGCTGAAATCATAGAACTGAAGGACAATTTTCTTCCAACAGGCCTAACTCCATTAGAGGATATCTTTGACTCAAATGACATCCTTAGAAAACCAAAAATGCAGCCCCTTAACTCTGCCATTGAAGAATGCAACATTCAGATTGCTACACAACCCAAAATAATAAAATTGTCTGCTTCCTTACCTCCTGACCAAAAGCCTAAATACATTGACCTCTTTAAAGAGTTCCGGGATGTCTTTGCATGGAGTTATGAGGATTTAAAATCCTATGACACCTCTGTAATTCAGCGTACTATCACTCTCAAGCCTGATCAAAAACCCTTTAAACAAAAATTGAGGAGAATCAATCCTATGCTTCTCCCAGCAATGGAACAAGAGGTACAGAAAATGTTCAAGGCAGGCATCATAGCACCTATCAGATTCTCTGAGTGGATTTCAAACTTAGTCCCTACAAGAAAGAAAACTAGTGAAATAAGGCTGTGTGTGGATCTAAGAAATCTGAACCAAGTATCCCTCAAAGACAACTATCCCTTACCCAAGATGGATCACATTCTCCAAAGAGTAGTAGGGGCCTCAAGGATCTCATTACTTGATGGATTCTCAGGCTTTAATCAAATCTTAGTACACCCTGATGATCAAGACAAAAACGCATTTACAACCCCATGGGGAACTTTCAAATATGTAAAAATGCCTTTTGGACTGAAAAATGCAGGGGCAACATTTCAAAGAGCAATGGATATTGCTTTTGCCAAGGAGATTCATGAATTTTTAGTCATTTACTTGGATGACCTCACACCCTTCTCAAAATCAGACCAAGAACATTTGAAACATTTGAGGCAGATCTTCCTAACATGCAGGAAATATGGAATTTCATTGAATCCCAAGAAATCCCTGTTTGGTTTAGAGGAAGGTAAACTATTGGGCCACATTATTTCTAAAGATGGCATTAGGATTGATCCAGACACGATACAAGCTATCTTACAGATGCCCCACCCAAGAAATATCAAAGAATTGCAGGGATTTTTGGGAAAAATCAATTTCTCGAGAAGGTTTATCCCAAACTTAGCAGAACTAATCAGATTACTAAATAACATTCTAAAGAAAGATTCCAAAGTGAAATGGACAGTTGAAGCAAATCAAGCCTTTGAAGGTATAAAGCTGGCCCTTACCCAAACCCCGGTCTTGACCAATCCTCAATTTGACAGAGAATTTATCATTTTCTCTTTTGCCTCCCAGCATACTATTGCTGCTGTTTTGTTACAGAAAGATGACTAAGGAAATGAGAAGCCAATTGCTTTCTTTAGCAGAGCTCTTAGAGATGCTCCCCTAAAATATCAAATCATGGAGAAGCAAGCTTATGCTTTGGTTAAAGCCATTAAGGACTTTATGATCTATATCCTATACTCCCATGTTATAGCCTATGTACCAAGTCCTATTGTCAAAGACATTCTCACCCAAGAAAATTTAGAGGGCAGAAGAGGAAAGTGGATTGCCAACATTTTGGAATTTGATATTGAGATAAAACCTACAAAACTAATAAAAGGGCAAGGTTTGGCCAAACTAATGACAGAAGCAAACTTCCAAGCCTTAGACATAAACCAGCTGGACAGTGAACCAGAGCTGGCGACTCCAAAGATCAATGTAGCCTTTGAACAATCCCTTTGGTACTCTGATATATGTTATGTATTGCAAAACCTATGTGCTCCCCCAGGACTGTCCAAAACTAAATGTAGGTTCTTAAAAATGAAAGCTTCTAAATTCTGTGTTATGGATGGAAATTTATTTTGGAAAAACCATGAAGGAATATTGCTAAACTGCCTAATTGAGAATGAAACTGACAATATCATAAAAGAATTTCATGCAGGTGACTGTGGTGGACACTTGTACTGGAAGTCCACTGTGGATAAAATACTAAGGGCTGGTTACTACTGGCCCACCATGTTCTCTGATGTCAAGAAATTCACCATGTCATGTCATAAATGTGAAGTGTTTGAGGGAAAGAGACACTTACTGCCACTTCCCTTAAAGCCTATTGCAACAGAGAGACCTTTTCAACAATGGGGCTTGGATTTCATTGGGGAAATTCATCCCTCATCTTCAGGCCAACATAGATGTATCTTAACAGCCACAGACTACTTCACCAAGTGGATTGAAGCTGCTCCATGCAGACAAGCAAATGATTCAACAATCATTCAGTTTTTGGAGAATAACATATTGGCTAGATTTGGTTGTCCTGACAAAATAATAACAGACAATGCTGCTGCTTTCAGATCCAAGAAAATGGTGAATTTCTGCGACAAATTTCACATTACCTTAGGCCATTCTACTGCATACTATCCCCAAGGAAATGGCCTTGCTGAGTCATCAAATAAAAGCCTGGTAAACATTATAAAGAAAGTGCTAGAAGAGAACAAAAAGAATTGGCATAAGAAGCTTGTGAATGCTCTATGGGCAGATAGACTAACAACCAAGAGATCAATTGGGACCAGCCCATATGAGTTGGTTTATGGATTAGAAGCCAAATTCCCTTCACCACTAGGGGTGCCTGTTATGAAACTTCTTCAAGAAAGCCAAGTTGAACCAAATAATATGCAAAGAAGGATCAATCAAATAATATGTTTACAGCAAACTAGAGACCAAGTTTTCAGCAGAGTTCAAGTTCTACAAGAAAAATTAAAGAAGGCCTTTGATAGGAGAACTAAAGCAGAAGATTTCAACATTGGTGACAAAGTCCTCAAGTGGGATTCAAGAAGAGAGGATAAGGGAAAACATGGAAAATTTTATTCCCTTTGGAGAGGACCATGTGCTATCCAAGCAGTGCAAGGTAACAATACTTATTTCCTTAAAAGTCTTAATGAAACTGACTTGGATGAAGGTCCTGTGAATGGAAGGATGCTGAAACACTATTTTGACTACCACCCATAAGTGCAGCCTGAGTTTTCCCTTGTACATATCCATATGTATATATTATTTTCTGTTAAGATGTAAAAATGCAATTTGTCAAGTTTTCTTAACTACCAGCAAAAGGTAAAAAGGATCAGAGGTCTACCAAGAAGGGAAGTACACAATTTTGGCATTTCAAAGCAGCAAACTTCAAGTTTGGTAAGAGCAGTCAAGGGCCAAGGCATTCTGAACTTCTGTTCTTGGTCTTTCAAATGAAAAACCATCCCCATGTGGAGCCACTGTTAGCTACCTATACCAATAGGTTTCATATTTCATGATTGACAATGAAAAGTTCCAAATATGCTCTGCTTTGATCATGCAAAGATCACATATTTCCAAGAGAAAACAATCTGTGTATATAGCTTGATGTTGTCTCAATTTTGATGGATGGTCCAACAGCCTAATCTGGATCATGCCATGTTTTAAATTTTCAGTTGCAAAATAGAGAAAGAAGTCTGTCCAAACTGTTTAATCTTGGCAGGCAAGTAGCTTAGGTAGAGAAGTAAGGCTCCCAACTACTTAATCTGGGACCTTGGAAGAAATAAGGGTAGCAGTAGATAGAAAATCAAAAGGAAAAAAGCCAGAGAAAAGAAAAGGCAAAGAAGGGTCTGCAAGTCCAAGTGCACCCTCCAAGAAGAAAACAAAAAATGCTAGGCAAGTAGATGGGTAGGCAGTTGGGGTTGCAGAATTGTCATTCCTTATAATTGAAGGTATGCTAAACTATTTCACAAAAGCAGAATCAATGGATTGAGAAGTCCTTCTTCTCTATCAGGTTGCAGCAAAGCTAAGAAGCATGTCTAACTTCCCACTTATCCCCTTTCCCATTCATTACTAATATCCCCTCAGCAACTGAGATTCATGGAAGAATTGGTGGTCTTATGATGGTTCTTAATCCTATTAGAAGCCACATTTCTTGTCTAAAACTCTTTTCATTTTGATCTACTCCCTAAGCTAAGTTATTTTAAAATAAACTTAGTATTATCTCCCCTCATCCACTCCTTTCATCCATATTAACCCTAACTCTATTATATAATTTCCCTATGTTACCCTTTCCCTAGTATTATAACACCATGGTGTATAAACCCAAAACATTGTATAAATATCCCTCCCCTTGGCATTATAGCCATATGTTCTCTGTCAAGGATCAAAATGACATCTGGTCACTTTGATAAACCTAAGTCTAACCCCCCTCCCCTCTTCTGAATTCAGTTGGCCCATTAAAACCTTCATTTGCTAAGAAAACCTTAAAAAAACCCTTTTTTACCTATGACCCGCTTCACTTGCAAATAACACGCCAAAAACCCACTTTTTGCACTTATCCAAAGTATCGGCGCATATTATTTTGTTTTCAAAATACATTGAAAAACATTACAAATCACCGCATCCCAGAGGTTTTCCGCCGGGCGCAGACCCCAAAAAATATATTATTTTAATCCATTTTCCGCTGTCATATCAACCGCGCAAATCATCAACCCGTCAACCGTCCGATCGAGCGCTTTTGATCGGACGACCATTATAGATATCGGGTTAGGCCCGACGTCCGACAGTTAGCACCCGAGAAACTGTCAGAGGGCGACGTCAGGCCTCTGCCACACGTCGCCCTCACAATTTCTCGGGTTGCCCTCTGACAAAACCATCGCCGTATGGTAGGCGCTCCGAGAAAACAATTATCGTTTTTTTCATTTACCACCAGTTTTACCATGCCCTCATCATCACCGCGTCATCACGACGTCACTACCACCCCGCCGCCGCATCAGCTCCTTCGTCCGCCCCCGCGCTGATATGTCCGCCACCTCACTATCACCGTGGACGAATCATAGCTCACCACATCACCCAATGACGTCATGCTGACGTCATCCGACCTTGACCCCACCTAATGACGTCATGCTGACGTCATCCAAAAAATGCGCCAATATGCCAAAAATCCATATTTTGGCCAATTTTCGCGTTTTTTTATACTTCTGCCAATTCGCTGTTGCTCTCTCTGCATGGTTTTTTCACGTCCAAACTTGTACCACCTTGCTGAAATCGATTTGGAGACCTCCGGTGCGCCATTTCTACATAAATTCATGACCGTTGCTCGCTGTTTACTAGGTATTTACCCTTGTAAATCCTTCATACGCCTAATTTGTCATTGAATTCCCTCAAAAAGCTTAACAGACACCGAAACTTATAAATTGCCGGTAAAATTCCTGTGTCTAGCCCCCATTCGCAACTGTGAGGTCGAAAAGCACCAGTTGAGCCTTGTTTGCCCACATTTTCATAAGAAACTGTACTCTGTTCGCGCAATCGCGAACCAGTCACTCAAACTGTACATACCTGCTAAAAGAGACAGATTGATACCAGACATTGGTCTTATTTACACTTCAACGCAATATTTCAATTGCTGCAGCTGTTCATTTGCCCTCTATTCCTTGAAATTCACACTTCCATTGTAAAAGAACTCTCCTCCGGGTTGCTCTGATCATTCAGAACCAGTTTACATACAAATCTGAAGCCTTATTAGCTATGGAGACACCAATAGCCCTGAATGTTCAGCCTCTGAATGCCCCTCAGATGGAAATAGAATGGAAAGCCCTGGGAGACATGGATCATCAGATGTTAGACCGGTTCCCAATGAACTCTAAGTTTAATATTCATATGCTCAATGAACTAAAAGCTCAACACCTTAATGGAGCTGATATTTTAGGGATTTGGGACTCAAATTTGCCCATCTACAACCTCCCTCAAGTCAATTCCCTTCCAGACTTGATCCATAAATGCCTGGAATGCTATGATCCTTGCCAGAGAGTTGTTCTCAGTCCTACAGGCTCAGTTTTGTTCTTTATCACCCCTGAAACCATAAATGAGATGCTGCATTTCCATATTGCTAGGCCATTGACCCCTCTTTCCATGTTGGATTTAATAAAGAAGGGGAGTATTTTTTCAAGTGCCCAGATTACCACAATTAACCAGTTATTTGTACAGCCAAGCTCTGAAACTATAAGGACTCCTCCTATTGGATATCACTACCTGAATGACTTGGGCAGAATGCTAGTGGATTTGATCAACTATGTCCTGGGATACAGGGGAATTGAGGATGTCGATGACACTATAATGGCAATGTTGTCCATGTTTTCTCCTGGAAAGCCTCCAGTTGTACACTATGACTATGCCACCTATATTGCATAAAAGATACATGAATAGCTTATGAATCTACCAAGGGAGAGGGTTTTCAGGTTCACCTCATACATCTACCACCTGTTCTTGTTTTATCAACCAGACGGTTTCTCCATTCCCCTCAAGAAACTCAATGCCCAGGGAAGTCCAAGGTCAGTTGTGTTTTGGACTTCAGTTTTCCATAATGTTTCTCAATCACCATACACATACTGTGAGTTTATAGACCTGTTCATTCACCCAGCTATGACATTGCTGTATGGTGTCCCTCCTCCAAGGTTAACCGATGACATGCAGAGAATTCTCCATCTCTCCAAATCCTACATCATTGGTGATTGGTATTTTTACCAACACCACACAGTAATCAGAGTATATGGCTGTGAATTGGACCCTTACAGGATGCCAAGGTATGTCCCTATGAGACTGTTTGCCCTAGAATACTTCAGGCAGTTTGGAAGTGCAGACTGTTTCCATTTCCAAAGTAGGAACAAGAAGGTGCAGCTGAAGGTAAGAAACCAGCTAGGCCCTTTTCTATACAATAAAAGAGAGGAGGGATGGAAGGAGGCAGATATGATCTTGGAGGGTTTCAAATTGCAAACCAGTTTTAAATGGATACCCTATGACCGTAATCATTTTATCTCCCTCAGAAGGATAAGATACAAATTGGGTAACTATTGACATGTTAGGCTGCCTCACATTGAAAAGTATGCAAATTCATTAAGCTGGAAAGAGGGCACTCTAGAAGAGCCAATCTCTAGAGAACAGATGCTAGAGAAAGAGGCTAGGAATCTTCAAAAAGAAGCTGACTTGGAAACTTGTGGATAGGTTTCCCCCTCATATCAAAGGCAACTTGGAGCAGTTGCCTCATCTTCAACAACACATCAGCAGACTGCCATGGATACTCAACAGACATCCAGCAAAGGCAAAGAAAAGCAGGTGGAGAAGGAACAACCACCTCCCATGACTGAAGGGCAAGCAGAAAAAGAGATAGGGCATCAAGAAGAAGTGCAGCAGCAGGTAGAGCAACAACAACAACAGGAATCACAGCAAAGAGAAGGGCAGCATGACAGAGAGCAGCCCACATAGTAGGAAGGGGGAGTTGAGGCCCCAATTCTCACTGAGCAGTAGGATCAAAACATAGTACCTCCTAGGCAAGAAGCTATTAATGAAACCTCAGTCCTCCAAACTCCACAAAAGGAGGATGTAAGCAGAAAAAGGGATAGAGAAACTCCCTTGACTACATCAATAATTCATGGTGAGAAGAGGCACAGGATGAATCCCCTTTCAGAGGAAGAGATGCCTATAGGGAAATCTTTGCGTATGGGCCCACCCAGCTTGGAGGCATCTCCAAGTTCCTTCCAACAGGAACAAGAGAGGACAGTGGGAGGAGAAGTCAGCTCCTCTAGCCAGCAGAGAGAGGGTGAAATGAGCGTTAAACAACAGTTCATTGAAGTAAAGAAAAGGAATGAGCCCATAAAAAGACAGCTGTATAACCATTTGTTGAATATGGCTCCCACCAACCAGCAACGACTAATGTCTGCATATGATGTCCAGGAGGGCAAGATGATCATGAGTCACTTCATGCCAACTACTTTGCAGCAAAAGTCCCCTTCAGATTACTTAAGGACCAATCTTGAGGTCCTGGCCAAGGACGTCCACCCAATGGATAAAATTGAATTGCATAAACAAACATGTGAGATGGTCTATGCTTCCTTGGCAGATAAAACATTGGATAACTACAGCCTAGAAAATAGCCTTAATAATACAGCTGCCCAACTTGAGTTGGAAAGGGCATCCTCCCAAGCAAAGGACAACAGAATAAGGTCCTTAGAAGATATAATTATTGAGATTGGGCATGATCCAAAAGATATCAAGGGCATACAAGAAATATTAAAATTGAGGGATGCAGATATGGCAGCTTTGAGGAGAAAGGTGAAACTCCCAGCCACAATTCACCCTCAAACAGATGAAGTAGCTCAACAAAGGCATGATCAGGATGCCACAGCTTTGCTGGTGTCTCTCTATAAGCAGCTTATCCAGACACAAGAAAAGCTGGGAGAATCAGAGGCTGCATAGGCAGCATTACAAGCAACTCTGAAACAAAGAGAAGAAGGTAGGACCTCCCAGCCTCCTCCTCAAATCATTAACCTTGAGGAAGCTGCTCCAACTACTACTCCTCCTCCTCAATAGGTTGAAAAAGCAGCACCATCTACTTCAGCACCACCAACAACAGAGCAGGCCCCTAGCTTGGATATGCAAAAGCTAAGAAATAAGATTCAGGCCCTGGAAGCTCAAATGACAGAGATGAATGAGAGCAGGGAGAAATTGGCCAAAGTAAATGACAGATATGACAAATCCAAGCAGTCTGTGGCAGAAAAGGGCAGGGAAATAAAAGCCCTCAAAGACAGGATCAAAGAGCTAGAGAATGAGCTCAAATTAGATAAGGTTGTGGCTGAGCTTAAAATAGTGTTGTGGGCTAATATTGGCCAATCTATTAATGACCAATGGCAATATATTGAAACAATCCATGAGCAATTAGAGCTCATTCCAAAAGCACAGACTGAAATTCAGAGATCAAGGGCTGCTCTAAGCAACATGCCTGAAGTGGCCACCAGGATGATTAATGTGCTTAACAATAGAAAAAGTACTCAGTTGGCTACCATGGGAATTTCAAACAGAACTGAGACCATTCAGTTAATCAAGAGGGTTCTTACACTGAGAAACTTGGTCCAGACATTAGAAAGAAGAACCCAAGACATGTAGACTGAGGTGAACCGGTTAATGGACAAATTTCAGGTGTTACAAAACAGAGGACTCCCTAGCTTACTAAACAGCGCAGGGAGACTATTCACACATGAGCAATATGCCAAGAGGGTTAATGCATTTGCCACAAGCCAGATCAATGAGAAGCCCAGCACCTCAGAGGAAACAGGGCCAGCCACAGGACAGACTCTCTACAACAGAGTAGAAAGTTTATTTTTTATAATGAATGAAATCAAACACCTGTTTGAAGTACCTCCCAATTTTTATAAATATACAGAGGCAGAGGAGACTATGGATGCAATTCTCAGGCATCAACTACCTACACAAGAATGGTGGACTAAGGCAATACAGATGATTTTATAAACAGGAAGCCGTTCAATAAATTTTGTTCATGGAAAATGCAAATTGTCATACACAGGACAGTTTAAAAAGATCAGCATGCGTTAAAGATGAAAGCTGAGCCAACTCAGTAGAACTTATGGCCAACAAAGCAAGGTGAGAAGCTACAGGTGTCCAGGCCAAGAAACTACAGCAGAGCAGCTCCAAAAGCGCATTTCTCAGCATTAATGCACATCACTCCAACCGACTCCGTGGCCTCCAAAGGCCAAAATATCTTCTGATAGGCATAAAGATGCATTTACTTTGTATTCAATGATGTAATAACTTTCTTATCTAAATATCTTGAAAAGTTGGTGAGCCTATTCATTTCTAAGATAACTTAGCACTCAGATATTTTGTAGAACCAATTGTATATATTTGCCCCTCGCACAAGCTTGCAGGGGTTTTTGTTGATTTTCCTTGAAGAAGTTCTTATGCTGTAATCCTTTCAGAGTTTAATAACAAAGCGATGGAATTTCTCAAAGTTCTGGAGTGTTGAATGCGTTCTGGTATTTGTTGAAAACTGCAGGATTCCTGTGTACCTCACAATACAATAAGTTTACTGCAACTCTCTTTGTTATATGTTTCAATCTTTTACAATCCATATATGTTTCAAATTTCTAAGTATTTAGCAACAAAGAAAAAGAATAGCCTTCAGGATTTATTCATGCAATACCCTGAGCTCAATCTATGTTGTTAATGAATGTTTTCTTCAGCTATAATCTTGATAAGTGTAATTCTTAATTGCTGCACTATCAGAATATATCTTTCACAGTGACCTTTGTTTCAGGAATTCAAGTTTGCTCCTGAGCAACATGTTTCACTTTCACATCACCAGCTTAATGGAGAATTCTTAATTGCTTTCTGTTGGCTGACCATACATCACCACTTAAGTTTAAATTTTGTTTGTTTGAGATACCCAATAGGCCCTGCAGTCTGAGCATCATCACTCCAGCATTCAAACATATCACAGCTCTAGACTCCATTGCCCAATGATATCGTACTGTCTGAACACTACATCTTAAGCACTGAAAGAAGTCCTTCAACCAAAACATAAACCAAAAACCTCAGCACAATAGCTAGCCTAAAACACTATCAAAACAGAGACAAATCATAAAGAGAGAGCCCTCTCTGATTACAGTTTGGCTAGAGACTGTAATCCAAAGATTGGTTAGTGGTTACCCTGGCCGTATTCCCTTGGGAGTCATAGGGAACAACCTGGGTGTTAACACACTGAAGTCCTAGCATGTAGAGCCCCTGCCAAGAATTATGCCTTGTTTTTAATGGAATGATATTCGCAATTGAAAATTAAGGCCGTCAAAGCAGGAGCCCCTATACAAATTAATACCATTGATGATTTTATAAATTATTGTAAGCACTATGGAGTACAGGTTCAAAGACTACTGTGTGAAATTTATCTGCATAACCTCGTGTTAGATCAAGAGACAGAGCAGAACCCTGGCCCTTTCATTGGAGATATCCAACTGCAGGCATTTGTTTCATTCGGGGTTAATCAAATCAAATGGCTTAAAGCCTATAATGCCTTCCAAAGACAAGAAAACGGATTAGATTTATGGGTGAGAGCTGAGCCTATAGATCCATTACAATTATGGAACAAACACAGGAGTCTCAGGAGGACTCCAGGCGTGATTGAAGCATTAGGACCCATTCATACAAAAATCAATCGGCAAGGGATATAATACTTCTTTACTATTAAGGACCTTGCCATTGATGCTGCTTAATTTCGATATCAAATTTCTAATCCGAATATTCAACTCGGGGAACCATTTAATTATGAAAAAATTAAGTTATTCGTTGATCGTTTGAGCCTCTATGGTGAACTTATCTTGAGGGAAGGGCCATCTTGGTTAGGATATGGGTTCATGAGTCCGATTATTTGGCACCCTACACCTGGGTACCAAGCCCTGTATGAGATGCTTGAGGGCCAGACAGGCCATCCTTTTGAACACCTAGTTAGGCATCATGGCTATAGACCACCACATGAGATTCCATCTCCAGCTTACTCTCTCACTGCCTTACATGTCAACTACAATGTTTCCATGAGGGCATGAAAAAGAGTAAGCAGGGGGGTGTGTGGAGTACTGAAGAAGGTATGCTTTATTGATTATTTTTTCATCTTTTCTTTAAAGACTCATAATCCCTTTGCATCATGAACTAGGTAAATAATAAGAAAATATGGAAAAATATATGAGAATTGTATGTAACGCAAGATAACTAATAATCGCCATTTCCTTATGCAGAAAAAGGGAAAAACGAGATTGTCGTCCCAAGGAAAAAGACAGAGCAGAGTTAATTGTTGTCCCTGTGGCAGGAAACCATATGCAGACAAGGCAATCCAAACTTAAGCATATTAACCAAGGAAAGGAAAAGGAGATATCGAATCGGCGCAAGAGAACAAAGGGATAACTAGAATTAACAGTTTTGCGAATCCATCAGGATCCACTGATCCTGAGGGATCGCAATCTTAGCTATTTTTGCATCATTGATATCTTCACCCGGCCATTATAAAAAGGGGTAGCACTGGTAGCCCAGGGGACGGGTTGTTGTTACTTTTATGTAATTTCTCGTTGTATTCAAAACTTTAATCATCGACTCTAGTTGAGAAGTGATCCACTATAACAATGTTTTAATGCTTTAATATAAATCTGGTTGTTGTTCCATCTTTGATCCCAGAATAATATCAAGCGGTGTGTCCCTAGAGGCTAAGGGCCCGGCACTGGTGGAACACTTGCTCCTGTACCATTATCTTTAGTTCATGTGTGGTTTTCATTATCAAATTTGATCAGTAATCTGGTGTGTTTTGTTATTTTATATCACAGCTCTGTTATATTTACAATATCGTTCTCTGTAACAGGAAGGTTGTATTGTTCATTCTGACTTTATAACGTATTGTTGTTCCTTTAAGTCATTAATGTAACATTATTGTTCTTTACATAATGCTATTGCTATTCAATTACAGAGTAACCGGGTTGTAATATTCTTAAGTTGGTATTATTGTATTCGTCTATGGTTTATACTTAATTACGATTGCTGTTCAAATTGACATTGTCGTTCCATTATGAATTGTGATCGTTATCCTTTATAAATGAGATCAATATTTGTGGTATCGAAGTCATATTATTGTTTCTCTCAATATCTATGTGCGTTGTGTGTGTTATTTATTTCCGTTTATTATACATTCACAATTGGCTCTAAGCGTTGTTCTATATTTCATTGCTAATTGGTTGCCGTTCTATTTCTATTTTCTGTCCTATTTGTTCTTAGAGTAAGGATTGCTCTTTGATTTCTGTAGGATAAGATTGTTGCCTTTATTTCCTTAGAGTAAGGTTTTGTTTTTTATCAAGACTAGTTGTTGTTTCATTTCCTAGTTGTTGTTTCAATTATAGTTGTTGTTCCATTTCCTGTTATTTGCATTGCCATTGCACTGAACGATCTGAAACTGTAGTGAGCATTGACATTCGTTGTCTAGTTCCCAGGTTGACGATCTGTTCCTTGATTGTCTTCAGTTACATCAATTTACAGAGGGATGATTTATTGTTACTATACCCTTGACTGATAATTTACTTAGTCTTCTGAATGCATGATTTAAGTCTTAAAGTGCTTTGATGTAAGGATATCTTATTTTAAGCATCTTTTTACTCTTGTATTTTCTTGAGCACTATACTACTAGCATTACTCTGACAAATGACCGCCTCAAACTGAGTACATACTTTGAGATAACAAATCATTCTTGGATTGACAAGTTAATGCGAGGTAATTAGAGGTGAAAAAGACCCTTTTTATGGTTCGACAGGAAGCATTTGGGAGTCTCAGATAAATGTTTTTCCAATACTTTTTAGAGATGTTGAGAAATACATGATTTCGATGTTTGAATCTCTAGAGAGCATAATTGTGTAATTACACCCTGTTGTTCTTCATTTAGAATATTTCCCATGCCATTATAGTTGATTATCTTTCCTATTTTCCCTTTGATACCCCTTAATTCAACTTCCTTTCTTTCCCAAAAAAAAATCAATAAAGGTTCTTGAAAATTAAAAGATATTATACCCAAAGATTGTAACCATTGGACTCCTAGTACAACATCAGCACCACCCATTAGAATTGAAATCATTGGACTATTCAATACAAATTCTCCCATGGTTAGCTTGATATTATGGCACTTTCCAAAGTAATTTATAGTTCCTCCATTTGCAACCATCACTTGACACTTTGGTGCTAGATATAGGAAGAAATTCAATTCCTTGGCTATCTTACAATGAATAAAATTATGGGTACTACCGAATCAATCAACACTATTACCTTTTTCTTCTTGATATGTACTTCTATGTTGACAGTTTGAGTTGTGGTAATTCCTTCCCATGCATTACAATATATAGTCGAATTCATTTATTCTTTCTCTATGGTTGGTTCTGTTGACGGTGTTGGACTTGCCAACATGTCAATGGGATCTCCCCGATAAGAAGTCGCAAGCAGAGGTCAGACCATTTGGTGTAGGAGTCCCAACAATGGGTCGTAAGGTAATTCCTTGACCGCAATGTTGTACAGATGCAAATAGAATAAATATGTCAATATCAAAGGTGCAACTGATGTAGTGAGTCAAGGAAGGTGTATGATAGGTTCCAACACTTCAAAGGGGGAAGGAGGTGAAAGTGAGTTCTAGGTTGAAAGGGATTAGTCCTAACTTGGCTAGGAAACACAACACAAAAGACATGCAAAGCTTTTGGTGGAGCAGTCCACTCGGATGTGGCAGTCACATCATACAAGGTAAGATAACATGTACAACACACATGGCTTTGTCTGAGATGAGTGTGATGGTTGTTGGTGGGCTCCAGTATTGTAGCAATAATGCTACAACTCTTGGAGCTTCCTATCTCTAATTTTATCAACCCGGTAGTTCGTATAAACTTGGAAGCGACGGTGATGTATGCACAAGTACTAGCTCTTGTCGCAGCTGTCACTTGGTCAGCTGGCACAAGTCCGCTAGTGCTCAAGCCAACTTATATATGCTCACAGAAGAAGCTTTATGAGTGATGGACGAAAGCTAACTCAGAGGAGGCTAATCTATTTGCAGAAAGAAACTGAAAGCCAGCAAAGCATGAAAACCCTAGTAAAACCTAATTTGACTAGCTAGGCCCTTACAATGCAAAAATGTGAATGAAACTTCTACCAATGATGCCATTACTTGCAGTGAGCTGAAATACATGCATCTAAGCTAATTACATCTGAAAAGACATGTTTTTGTATTTTTTCATTAAGTGGTTGGATTTATTGTGATGATGCTTTTGATTAGGGTTTGACTGTGCAGGAGCAATTCAAATGGAAGGAAAGCATGGGCAAGGTCAGGATGGCTAGGAGAGGTCCCAGAGGGTCTCTAGCATCAGTCCATAGAAGTCTACCACGTTCGGATGCTCAGCAACCGAGTTTGCAGGCTTCTATAGGAAGTCTGCAGGGGATCCTACAGGAAACTCAGGGGTTCTACAGGAAGCCTGTGAAATTCTACAGGATGTTCAACCGTGGGAGTTTTGGGAGATGGTGAAGTGATGGAGTGGTGTGGGAGGATACGTGAGATGGAGATGGAACTGGTGATGGCTCAGGAGCAGAGAAGTCAGATGGAGAAAGAGTGCATGCAGTGGGTTGATGGCTGGAAGGATGGGATCAACGAAAGGTTAAGTAAATGGAGCTACGTGAGTAATGGAAGAGTTGGAAGGTAAACGAGCTGAACAGAGGTCGGTTGAGTGGCTTCAAGTGTGGTTTACAAGAAGAGGAAGGTAATGGAATGGTGTGGAGCAGTGTAGATGAAACAAATTGTCTATGAATGTCACCAAAAACGAGAACTCTTTAACCTATGTTAACTGTGCTATTTTGAACCAATGAACAGTAGTGCAATTTGTGAAAGAAACTCGTGCATGGAAGTGGAATGAAGAAGTAATGATCAAGACCAAAGTGCATGGATGGATCTATGACTAAAGTAACTATTGTATCTTGCATGGACGTGAAAAGAACTGCGTTTCTTTTTGGTGGTTGATATGGACTGCACCCCAATCCCTAAGCAGAGATGGCAGTGATCTCTAACAACCTTTTTCTGGAGCTCCAATGAATTATAACTATCCTCTTCTAACCTAACCAACTGGAAGCAAATTCACCATAAACTAATCCTATTCAATCTCATAAAAACTAAATCAGCAGACTGTAAATTCGAATTGCATGTCAAAGTAAAGAAACGAAGTGCTGGAATGAAAGGCAAATAACATTACAACACAGAGGAGGTCTATTGCTCTCAGGTTGGGCCCTAACCTGAGAGCTATAGCTCCCTTAGAAACTCAGAATGAGATCAAAATCTACCTGCCTTTATTCATAACCAAAAATCTAATGTCATGCCAAAACTGGCTTACAAAAAGAACCAACACCGAGCTGTAGCTCGTACTTCGAAATTACAAGAGTAATGCGAAAGCTCAAAACGCTTCTATCAAAGGCTACGGCCTCAGTATTTATGAAAAATGATAATCCAACAGGTTTCCTTGATTTTTGGAACTCGGCTGTCCAACTGAAGGTTAAACTGTTGATCCTGTAGAACAGTTGTAACTGTTGTTCCAGTAGAACGGTTGGCTGCCTCTAAGCTCGGTGAGGAGATTGGTTGGAGCTCGGAGCTATGGTGGGAATCACGAGGAAGGTCCCCAAAACTGTGGACATCCTCTCCTAAAAACTAGCAGTGCCACCTTACTGTCTCCTTGTCTCCTTTCTCGTGGTCTTTGCTCCCTTTTAATGCCAAAAACCTGAAATCATCATGTATTAGTCACGTAGATAGAATGCCTACCCTTCTTCCTACAAACAACACGAATAAACCAAGAAATGAATGCATAAGAAATAAAAGATGAATGGTTTGAGCAAAGAAAGTAGGCCAAATGAGCCCAAATTGTACCAAAAATTGGGGCTCATCATCACCCCCCAGCTAAACTATTTGCTCATCCTTGAGCAACTTTGCTCTGGCTCCTCGTCTTTGGCCGAGAACTAGAGCCTGGAGCATGCTCTTCCTTTCCTGTTTTTGGTGGCCCTGCCTTTTCTGCCCCTGGTGGTGACGAGGGTGGTGCTTCTTCCCCCTTTTCCATTTCCTTGAGCCGGGCTTCGGAAGGCGATTGACCTATTTTTCGTGTCCAGGAAGTTATTTTTGGGCTTCCCCTCTCGGGGGTGGCTGATGTTTTAGAGGGGGTTCTTGCACTGGGTTAAGTAGGGACATCCCCTAAAATGGTTTGGCTGCTGGGTGGAGGCTGTGGCTTGCCCGTGTTTATCCTCTTACTTCTCCTGGCTTCAGATGGTAGAGGGGTCTCCCTCTCTCTCTTCTCCTTCGGCTTTGGAGGTGTACTAAGGGCGGCCAGCGCCGCTGCTGCCTCCTTTTCGAGAACACCAGCCTTCTCTTTCTTGCGTTTTGCTCTCTCAGAGCTCCTTGTAGAGGGCCCCTCCTTTCTAGATTTCGGGCTTCCTATAGAAGACCCTGCTTTGCCCACTTCCGGGCCTCCTATAGAAGATCCTTTCTTTCCTGATTTTGGGCTTCCTGTAGAAGACCCGGTTTTAGCCACTCTCGGGCTTCCTGTAGAAGCCCCTGCTTTGGTAATCTGTGGGCTTCCTGTAGAAGACCCTTTCTCTGTCTTCAGGCTTCCTGTAGAAACCTGTTTCTCAATGATTTTCGGGCTTCCTATAGAAGCCCCTTTCTCCAATTTCGGGCTTCCTGTAGAAGCCCTTGTCTCTGTTTTCGGGCTTCCTGTAGAAGCCTGTTTCCCGATGATTTTCGGGCTTCCTGTAGAAGCCTATTTCTTCTTTCCTGTAGACACATGTGTCTCCACCTTTGCTTGCTTACCTGCCTGAGTTTTGCTTTTTGCTTTGGTTGCAGGTGTTGTTGAGGTACTTGGGCTGACGTGGACCACCTCAGCTTTGTCCATTCTGCTCTTCAGCCTCTTTTCTCTTGCTGACAAGATAGGTGTGCCACCTTTTTCTTTGTCCTCCTTTTCCTCATGCTTCTTCCTTTGTTCTTTCTTCTGCACTGTGGTCGGGGTCTTCTGGCCTTTTTCTCTCTATCCCTCGGCCACTGCTTCTTGTTCCTCACTCCTGGAGGAACCCGTTTCTTCGATCAACATTTTAATGTCTCCATCTTTTGTCAAATTCTGGAAGGATTCCCATGAGAGGGGAACCTTATATGAATGCAGCGCATCCTCCACAGGAAGCTTGATCAACCCATGGTGGGCTATCTGATCTGGTATGCCCTCTTTTAGCTTTGTGGCACACTCCATTAGAGACTGCAATAGGAAATAAGGGATGCTCAGTTTTTGTTCTACAGGAAGATCAATCCGGTGCCTCAATTCAGTGAGCAACCGAAAGTGATATGCATACACGATGCTAAAACGGCCTTCACAAGTGATATATTTCATGATTTGCAAACTGACTTCATTCCATGGTGGAAACAGACTCGTTCTTCGCACCCCATTTTTGTCCTCCGAGAATTCTTCCTCAGGTGGAAAGAATTCTTTATTTGCCTGCTGGCTCAGCTTTCTTTCTTCCTTATCCCACGGCAAACCCATAGGAAGTTCTGTGATCCGACTGATATGTTGCGGGGTGAGCTTGAGGCTTAGACCTCTGAAGTTCACAGTGGCCAGTGTCTGGGATTTCGGCCTCAGAGCCTGCAAGAATTCTTCGGCCACTTCATCATCGTAACCCTACAGCTTATCACAAAAAGACATCCACTGTGCTCGTGTGAAGAGCTCTACCACTTCCTGGTTTTCCCTTAATTTGGTTGAATCAGTGGGTTCCCGTCTTATAAACCCACCCGGCATGATGAACACGGTTGTTTTAACTAAAGGTGGCAAATGCGAAAGAGATTTCGTCTATTGAGACAGAGCATGCACATAATCCACAGAATTCAACACAGTCTAATTACACTGACATCCTGTAGAACGACAGTATAGGCACAACAAACAACAATTTCACCGATATCTTTATGACTAGACTGTGGACGATGATCTTGCCACTCTTACTAACCAGTTGCATGAAGAGTTCAGGGTTACCTCTTTAATTGGCCACCTTTTTTCGTGAGGCACCCGCTTCCCTGTAGAAGATTGCGTTCCTGTAGAGACTGCGTTCCTGTAGAAACTGTGTTCCTGTAGGAGCAGTGCACAAATTTCAGGGAGGACTGTAGTTGGCCTGCGCTCGAGGTGTGCTTCACCGGCGTTCTGGTAGCCAGAAGCTCGGCGTATCAAAGTGCAGAGGATATCAGAATAGCCACTCGAGTTTGAAGTGGTGGTTGATAAATGCATGCGCACAATCTAGCCGATTAGATTTTGAATCGGTGCAATCTGTGGCGCGGGGGGTGAGCTGTCCCCGCTGGACCTTTGGGCGACGTCATCCATCATTCGCCTGCGTATTCACTTGCTGCCGCATCCATTCCCACAGATCTTCCACTGCCTCTTTCTGTTAAACTCATTGCTTCTGACGGGAGTGTTCTCACGTGCGTGCTGCTCATTCTCTTTGTCGTGGCCGCCAACAAAACATCCAACTATACCATAACTAGCCGACGTGGCCAGTCGACTGGCCATACGGCCGCTCAACCATTCACTTTTACGCTGTGCAAACAATTCAAAGTAAAATTCATGCGATTTGATGGAAGGAAGGGTCGAGACACTTACCTGCGTGGCTGCACACGATTTTTCCAGTTTTTGGACGATGGTGAGTGGATCTACCTACTGCATGTGAACTTACACAGACCCGGAGGCTCATGGTTACAGGCTGCCGACGATGGAGTGGATGCTTTGGTTGCATGCGCCCGCGTTTCATTGCATATGGTGGTGCTGTGAATGGTATCCACTCTAGTAGGTTTAACTGTTACAGGATTCCCACGGGGTGTCTCGTAACAGTTCTTCCTCCTTGGGTTGCATGCTGCACGACGGAGGATCTGGCCTTTCGATCACGCTCCTGGAGCTTCTGATGTCTGTGGTATGAGATCTCAGCACTTGTTTATCTTTGAAAATGGCTTTTCTCGCGAGAACTCATCGATCTGCTTTGTTGGTGCAGGGGACTTGGTCGCATGTTGACAAGGATGGTGGAGCAAGGTAACAGCAATGTGCAAGGGTGCCAACAGAGGCTTGCATGCATCCAAACCGATCCGTAGTCGCTAGATCTACTTTTAAAATGAATTCTGGGCCGTCCCAAACTTCTACAGGAAGTTTCCTATAGAACATAGAGCTTCCTATAGAAAGTTCGGGCTTCCTGTAGAAAGTCTGCGCTTTCCTGTAGAAAATCCGCGTCTTCCTGTAGAAAGACTGCATCTTCCTGTAGAAGATTCAAACCATGATAAAATTGCACATACCTTGAAAAAACATGGGTATCCTTGGAGGAGGTGCTGGTGAGGTCCCTTGATAGCATGATAAGGACCCTTGGCTTTGAGTTGAAGGGCTTCCTCTCCTCCATAGAACATCTGCAACCTGCATGCAATTTTACCATATTTTGCTTATTGTTTTTTTTTCTTTTTTTTCTCTCTTTTCTCTTCTTTTTTTGAAAGATAACAGGGGCGCCTCAAAGAGGTTTTCACCCATGCCATCTGCCCTGAGTGCCTCAGAGAGGTTTTCACTCAAGGATGTTTTTGAAACCTTTTCCTTTTTTTTTTTTTTTTTTTTGAAAGACAATAGGGGCGCCTCAATGAGGTTTTCACCCCTACCACCTGCCTTGGGCGCCTCAGAGAGGTTTTCACCCAAGGATCTTTATTATTATTATTATTATTATTATTATTATTATTTTATATCCTTCAGGGTATGCCAAAAGCAGAGGCAGAACCCTTCTCTATGACCAATACAGATTTCTCCATAGTTTTGATGAACTCTTGTCTTGAGAGAGGTCTCCTGTAGATCTTCAATCGATGCCCATTGACAAGCATGGGAATGGCTTCCTCATCAATGGTTCGAATAAGGACAGATCCATTGTCATGGCATTTTTCCACTGCATATGGTCCTAGCCATATGGTTCTCAGCTTCCCCTTGAAATCTTTGTATATGGAGTCATACAACAAAGCCCAATCTCCCGGCTGAAATTGCTTGTCATGGAGATGTTGGTCATGCCACACCTTTCTCTGAAGTTGAACCACTTCTGAGTGAAGGAGGGCCTGCATTCGGTGCTCATCCATGCCATTTAGCTGCAATAGCCTTTCTTATTGTGCATGGCTGAGATCTAGGTCCAGCTGAGCTGCCATCCTTAAAGTGTTGTATTCAAACTCAATGGACAGCAAAGCTTTCTTCCCATAGACCAGCTCATACGGTGTGAAGCCGGTGGTGGTCTTCCAAGTGGTGTTGTAAGCCCATGTGGCTTCAACCAGGCGATCTTCCCAGTCCTTTCTGCTGCTTCTCACCACCTTAGTCAAGATCCCTTCTAATGCTCTATTGGTGACTTCAACCTGCCCATTTGCTTGAGGGTGATAAGGGGTGGAAGTCCTATGCTTGATCTTGTGATGAGCTAGTAGATCTTCAACCAGGTTGGAGGTGAACTGGCTCCCTTGATCGGTGACCAGCTCTCTTGGATAGCCAAACTTATAGAAGATGTTTTCTCTTAGGAACTTGGCCACCTTTTCTTCTGTTGCTGCTTTGATTGCTTTGGTCTCTGCCCACTTTGTCAAATATTCAGTACACAATGATGTAAGACCTTTGCCTCGAAGAGGGGTTGATTGGGCCCACAAATTCCATGCCCCACTTCTCAAATGGCTCAAGAGTCACTTGAGGTTGGAGAGGCATCTCATCCCTTTGGGTCGGTTTCCCCATTCTTTGGCATTGGTCACATTGACTGACATATCTTCTGACATCTTGATGAAGTGTGGGCCAATAGTAGCCTGCCTACAGGATTTTGAAGGCAGTTCTCTTTGCTGCAAAATGTCCTCCACAAGGCCCATCATGACAAGTGAGGAGGATATCAAAGACTTCCTCCTCCCTTACACAACGCCTTAAGATCTGATCGGGGCCAAGCTTGAACAGATTGCCCCTGTTACACAGTAATTTGTCACTGTCTCCCAGTCAGTTACCCTACTGTGTCAAGAATTCACAATAATCAAGTTCATGCCTTCTGAACTCGCCCAAAACTGACTTTTCCATAGTTTTCCTCATCAGTGCGTCTGTTTCTAAAATATCCGCGCTGACCGGCGGATCTCAGTGTATTCGGTGCGCTGCCAGTGCGGAAGCACATCACTTTTCCGCGTTGGTCGCATTTTATGAGCCAGCGCGTCTCTGCTTTGTATTGGGTCACGCTGACACGATTTTCCCAGTTATCGAGGCGCGACGTCAGCGCGTCAGTTGCCTTATAATCCGCGCTGATCCTGTTTGGGCGAATTTGTTTCAACAGCCAGCCTTCCAGATCACTCCAGGTTTGGTTGTTGGCTTTGTGAGTATCGACTCCCTTCTATGGCATGTCTGTTCGACCCTTTGCAACCACTTCCCTCAAGGATAAGCTCATCCTTCCACCCTTTTAGGAGGCTCCTTCTCCTATATAAACTTCCACCATTACCATGAGCAGCTAGTTTGGAATAGCTTGGATTGTGTAGAGCTTATAGTGCTCAGATTGCTGCTACTATAGGTATTTGGTGTGCTAAGTGTGGAAGTGATTGATAGCTTAGGGAAGGTTATTTTGTGTTGCTTGTGTGAGAGAGAGTTTCTTGTCTTGGGAGAATCATTTCCAAAGGTGAATGCTTGAGACGCTCGCTGACTGGCCCCTCCTGAGAAGGATACAGACGTCAGAACATTTGGTTGTACACTTCTCTATTTTGATTAATAATAGATGACTGCTACTATTGTTCCATTTTCATTTGTCTATGCAATGGTTAAATGTGAATTACGTCTTTTCTTACTGATGTATGGTTGCTTTTACTAGATTTCACGCTTGCGTTTGTTTCCTCTTCGTGTGTGCAGGTGTCTATTCGCGGGGATCGCGGAGGATCGTGACTAGCCAAAGCGAAGGAGCGAAGGCAGCATCTCTTCATCAAACGACAACGCTGGAATCCAAGTAGGTGCTCTTGACCTCTTGTTTAATTGCAATTAGGAACATGCATAGCAGCATTGTTTCATTGTTGCTAGACCCTTACTGGGCTAGTAGGGATCGCCTCTATCTGTAGAGGGGATTTACCTCTCCAACAATTTGTTCCGGTTCGGCAAAGTGTTGTAAAGCATTTCACCCCTCCCACTCTCTTAGTCTTCATGCTTTAGGGGGCATCTGTTACACAGTAATTTGTCACTGTCTCCCTGTCAGTTACCCTACTGTGTCAAGAATTCACAATAATCAAGTTCATGCCTTCTGAACTGGCCCAAAACCCACTTTTCCATAGTTTTCCTCATCAGCGCGTCTGTTTCTAAAATATCCGCGCTGACCGGCGGATCTCAGTGTATTCGGTGCACTGCCAGCGCGGAAGCACATCACTTTTCCACGCTGGTCGCATTTTATGAGCCAGCGCGTCTCTGCTTTGTATTGGGTCGCGCTGACACGACTTTCCCAGTTATCGAGGTGCGACGTCAGCACGTCAGTTGCCTTATAATCCGCGCTGATCCTGTTTGGGCGAATTTGTTCCAACAGCCAGCCTTCCAGATCACTCCAGGTTTGGTTGTTGGCTTTGTGAGTATCGACTCCCTTCTATGGCATGTCTGTTCGACCCTTTGCAACCACTTCCCTCAAGGATAAGCTCATCCTTCCACCCTTTTAGGAGGCTCCTTATCCTATATAAACTTCCACCATTACCATGAGCAGCTAGTTTGGAATAGCTTGGATTGTGTAGAGCTTATAGTGCTCAGATTGCTGCTACTATAGGTATTTGGTGTGCTAAGTGTGGAAGTGATTGATAGCTTAGGGAAGGTTATTTTGTGTTGCTTGTGTCAGAGAGAGTTTCTTGTCTTGGGAGAATCATTTCCAAAGGTGAATGCTTCAGATGCTCGCTGACTGGCCCCTCCTAAGAAGGATACAGACGTCAGAACATTTGGTTGTACTCTTCTCTATTTTGATTAATAATAGATGACTGCTACTATAGTTCCATTTTCATTTGTCTATGCAATGGTTAAATGTGAATTACGTCTTTTCTGACTGATGTATGGTTGCTTTTACTAGATTTCACGCTTGCGTTTGTTTCCTCTTCGTGTGTGCAGGTGTCTATTCGCGGGGATCGCGGAGGATCGTGACTAGCTAAAGCGAAGGAGCGAAGGCAGCATCTCTTCATCAAACGACAGCGATGGAATGCAAGTAGGTGCTCTTGACCTCTTGTTTAATTGCAATTAGGAACATGCATAGCAGCATTGTTTCATTGTTGCTAGACCCTTACTGGGCTAGTAGGGATCACCTCTATCCGTAGAGGGGATTTACCTCTCCAACAATTTGTTCCAGTTCGGCAAAGTGTTGTAAATCATTTAACCCCTCCCACTCTCTCAGTCTTCATGCTTTAGGGGGCATGTGTTACACAGTAATTTGTCACTGTCTCCCTGTCAGTTACCCTACTGTGTCAAGAATTCACAATAATCAAGTTCATGCCTTCTGAACTGGCCCAAAACCCACTTTTCCATAGTTTTCCTCATCAGCGTGTCTGTTTCTAAAATATCCGCGCTGACCGGCGGATCTCAGTGTATTCGGTGCGCTGCCAGCGCGGAAGCACATCACTTTTCCGCGCTGGTCGCATTTTATGAGCCAGTGCGTCTCTGCTTTGTATTGGGTCGTGCTGACACGACTTTCCTAGTTATCGAGGCGCGACGTCAGTGCGTCAGTTGCCTTATAATCCGCGTTGATCCTGTTTGGGTGAATTTGTTCCAACAGCCAGCCTTCCAGATCACTCCAGGTTTGGTTGTTGGCTTTGTGAGTATCGACTCCCTTCTATGGCATGTCTGTTCGACCGTTTGCAACCACTTCCCTCAAGGATAAGCTCATCCTTCCACCCTTTTAGGAGGCTCCTTCTCCTATATAAACTTCCACCATTACCATGAGCAGCTAGTTTGGAATAGCTTGGATTGTGTAGAGCTTATAGTGCTCAGATTGCTGCTACTATAGGTATTTGGTGTGATAAGTGTGGAAGTGATTGATAGCTTAGGGAAGGTTATTTTGTGTTGCTTGTGTGAGAGAGAGTTTCTTGTCTTGGGAGAATCATTTCCAAACGTGAATGCGTGAGACGCTCGCTGACTGGCCCCTCCTGAGAAGGATACAGACGTCAGAACATTTGGTTGTACTCTTCTCTATTTTGATTAATAATAGATGACTGCTACTATTGTTCCATTTTCATTTGTCTATGCAATGGTTAAATGTGAATTACGTCTTTTCTGACTGATGTATGGTTGCTTTTACTAGATTTCACACTTGCGTTTGTTTCCTCTTCGTGTGTGCAGGTGTCTATTCGCAGGGATCGCAGAGGATCGTGACCAGCCAAAGCGAAGGAGCGAAGGCAGCATCTCTTCATCAAACGACAGCGCTGGAAGCCAAGTAGGTGCTCTTGACCTCTTGTTTAATTGCAATTAGGAACATGCATAGCAGCATCGTTTGATTGTTGCTAGACCCTTACTGGGCTAGTAGGGATCGCCTCTATCCGTAGAGGGGATTTACCTCTCCAACAGCCCCCGATCCAAGTAAATGAGGCACTTTTTCTGATGATTCTGCTCTTCTCTATGGAAGATAGGTGCGGAGGGAACTGTGCTGAAACAAGATAGTTTGCTATATCAGCAAACCATGGAGAGAGTACTGAAATAGCAAACAGATGTTCATCGGGCATCTGGTCATCAACTGTTCCATCCTCATCTGTAGACAAATCCAATCTAGATAAAAAGTCAGCAACAACATTTTCTCTACCTGGTTTGTCAACAATTGTCAAATCAAACTGCTGCAATAAAAGTAACCATCTAATAATACGAGCATTCACATTTGGTTTATTCATTAAATATCTAATTGCAGCATGGTCAGTATGTACAAAGGTCTGGTAACCAGTAATATAATGTCGGAACTTGTTCAGTGCATGGACCACAGCCAAGAATTATTTCTCGGTTACAGTGTAATTTAGCTCAGCTTTGGACAAGTTTTTGCTAACAAAGTAAATGGCATATGGAAGTTTTTGCTCAACTTGTCCTAAAGCTGCACCTATGGCTTTGTTCGAGGCATCAGCGTGGATGTGGAAAGGTA
Organism: Pinus tabuliformis; assembly: GCA_031772625.1. Lineage (NCBI taxonomy): Eukaryota > Viridiplantae > Streptophyta > Pinopsida > Pinales > Pinaceae > Pinus > Pinus tabuliformis. Next base: position 233,463,364 of record CM062819.1, on the reverse strand, counting down.
GGGCCCAGTTTGGACCTCTCAGGATTGGGGCTGACACCAACTTGTCCTTCAATTCATTTAAAGCTCTCTGACAATCGTCAGTCCATTTAAACTCCACATCTTTTGCCAACAGACCAAACAATGGCGAGGCTAGCTTGCTGAAATCTTTAATGAATCTCCGGTAGTATCCTACTAATCCCAAGAAACTCCGGACATCCCTTACCTTTTAAGGAGGTGGAACCCTCTTGATGAGAGCAATTTTGTTAGGATCCACCTGCAATCCTTAGCAAGAAATGGTATGGCCTAGCACGGTCCCTTCAGTCATTAGGAATTCACATTTTTCAGGACTAAGGGACAAGTTCATCTCGGTGCATTTGGTAAGGACTTTTCCCAGGTTGGACAATGCTTCCTGGAAGTTGGCCCCATAAGGAGTAAAGTCATCCATATAGATTTCTACTGCATCATGGACCAGCTCCGAGAAGATGCTCAAGACAGCTCTCTGGAGGGTAGCAGGAGCATTGCATAGCCCAAAGGGAAGGACTCGGTAGGCAAAGGTACCCCAAGGACAAGTGAAGGTGGTCTTATCTTGGTCTTCCGGGCTTATTTGAATTTGGTTGTACCCGCTAAACCCATCCAGGAAAGAGAAGAACTTCTTTCCTGCCAGTCCATCCAACACTTGATCTATGAAAGGTAGAGGGAAATGGTCTTTCTTGGTAGCTTTGTTCAGTTCTTGGTAGTCCACACAGATTCTCCATTTCCCATTTTTCTTGGGAACCAACACTAGAGGGGACACCCATTCACTATCTGAGATGGGGTAGATGAACCCGACATCCAACAGTTTTTGCAATTCTTCCTTGACAATGTCCTTAAGGGCCGGATTCATTCTCCTCTGAGGTTGCCTAACCGGTTTACAATCCACTTTGATGTATATATGTTGGGTACAGACTGAAGGATGGACTCCTTTCATTTCCTTATAGCTCCAAGCAAAAGCATCTAGGTGGTTGGCCAATAGACTACACAACTCCTTTTCCTGGGAAGGAGATAGGGAGGAGTTGATCTTCAATGCTTTCTCAGGGCTGAACTCCACATTCTTGACCCTGGGAGTAACAGGGTTGGTTGTACAAAGATCCACTAAGGTGCTAGCTTGGGCATCTTCCACCAATTTCTCTAAGGGTAGTGCACTGGAAGGTGGATTCTGGATCAAGGTCTCGATCAAGTCATCCTCGGTTGGGGGGTCTCTTCTAGTGGTATCTAAGGTGCACAGAGGTGCTGAGTACACCTCGTCTTCCTCTCCTTCTTCCAACCAGAGTGGTAAGTCATGCTCTAAGGAGGGTTGGGCAGGAGGGTATAGGACTAGCTGCTTGGACATGGGACCATTTTTGATGGTCATGTTTCCTGCACGGCAACTTATGTAAGCATCTGCAGTAGCTAACCAAGGCCTTCCCAAAATGAGAGGATATCCAGTAAGCTTTGCCTTTGGTTGCAGAACCAGGAAGTCTGCAGGGTATTCCCAAGAGTCAATAGAGACCAAGACATCCTCCACAATCCCTTCGGGAGTCACGGTGGAGCGATCTGCTAATTGCAGTACTGTCGAGGTCTTCCTCAAGGAACCCTGAAGATTGAGTTTAAGCATGGTATCCCTGCTCATCACATTAATGGCAGCCCCCGGATCAATCAAGGTGTGAGGTATAATGGTGCCATTGATGTGGATATCTACTACAGGACTTCCAGGATCTAGGTACTTTGGGCAGATGAATTGTCCTAACATAAGGTCAGATAGTTGTCCTATGACATTGATAGTTGAAGCATCTTTCTTCCGTCTGCCTGGGTGTTTGAAACACTTCTCCTTAACCAGTTTTTTGTATATTGGCACATCCTTGATGGCTTGGAGAAGTAGTATTTTTACACACAACTGCTTGAGCTCACCCAAAAGCTCATCCTCCTCTGGGTTGGGTTGTGTGGTGGCTGTTAGTCTCTCAGGAAAGGGTGGAATAGCCTTTGGTTCACTTTCCTGTTTATCTTCCTCATCCTCTAGGGGAGGAGGTTGGCGATATGGTAGAGTCTTTCCAGATCGAAGATTGATCTCCTAGATCTCCACAGCATAGGTAGGGCATGAGGTTTCCCCAGTGTATACCTGTTGGGCCTGTCTATTGTTGGGGTTCGGGTTCGGTTGAGCAGGCATTTGAGGTTGCCATGGAGGAGCAAGAGGTAATGGCTGAGGTTGAACTGGTGGTGGAGGAAAGATGGCAGGAGGAGTGTTGTATTGAGGCCTCCACCCCAACTGAGGTGCATTCCATTGAGGCTGTGGCTGGGCATGTGAGTGATATGAATGAGAAGTAGGTTGAGTGGGGTACTGAGGTGGATAAGACCATGGAGGAGGCATGGACCATGAAGGATGAGCAGGGGGACCCCAGGAAGGCATAGGAGTCGATTGGTTGGGGCTGTAATAAGCTTGAGATGCCCCTTGCACCTCCTGCTGATAAGGTCTAGATCCTTGTGGCCTCCTTTGGTTGAGGTAATAGAGAGGTTCAGTGGGAGCTTCTGTCCCTTGGTACATGGCTTTAAACCCAGGTAAGGTTGGACACTGATTTGTGGGATGGTCCTCCTCACAAACGAAACACACTTCAACCGAATGCAATGGACATTCGTTCTTAGGGTGTCTCCTTGTGCACCTAGGGCAGAAGACAGCCAAGGCTCTCTCAGCTTCTTCTTTCTTTTGCTGAATCCTGAATGTGTCAAGCTGCATGGCAATGGTCTGTCTCACCTCACTCTTAAAATCTTCTAATTGATTTGCAAGCTCATGTTTGGAGAAAGGGACACTAGTTGAGAGGAGGTTTCCTCTACCTCGTTTCCGAGCTGCCCTGGAGTGGTTTCTAAACACAGTCTTGATGTCCTCATAAGGCAGTTGGTAAATGTCCCCCCCAGCTAACATGTGAAGGGTATCTAAGAGGTCTTCAGGGACTCCTCGGAGCAGGACCAACTTGAGGGATTCAGGGTCAAGTGTGCACCTGGCCCGCTTATAGCTTAGTTGAAACCTCTCCTCATAATCCTCTAAGGACTCATCATTTCCCATGGTCATCCGAAAGATTTCCCCCTTTGTTTCCTTGGACCTACAGTAATCCCGGTACTTGGTATTGAAAGCTTGCTGCATCTGAGCCCAAGTGGTGATACTATTCCCAGGTAAGCCCATGAACCAGCGTAATGTTGCATCCTTAAGAGTGGAAGGGAAAAGTTTCAGCTTTTGCTCATCTTCAGTATAGTCATAGGTTCTACAAAGGACAGCAAACTCAAACAGGAAGGTATCCGGATCCTCAGTATTCAGCCCATGGAAGTGAGGTAAGGCGGAGGGGCTAATGTTCTTCATTTTCATCTCTGCATTGGTCTCTCGGATGGGGAAGGCACCTTCTATTCTCTCATCTTCTCTTCTATTGTCAGCCATAGCTTCAGATGGAGTGGTCTCTAACTCTTCTTCTACTATAGGATCTTTGTATATCTCAGGATGTTCACCTATAGGTTCTTTGGTTCAGTGTCACCAAAGAAGAGAGAAGGGTGACTCAGTGATGTGGTAGGGGTGTTTGGTAGGAATTTGCCTGATCTATCTCAGTTCCTACGAGGCATGAAATGGAAAAGACTTTCTTTTTCTTTTGATTGTTTTTTCTTTTTTTTCTTTGGTACCTACAAAACTGAAACAGATTGATCTACAACTAACTATGAAAGATGCAGAATTAAACTAAAAGCAAGAAAGAACTAATCTACTTTGCTCAAATGAAATTGCAAGAATGGAAATGCTAGTCTACGCTTGCAGAAAGGAAATGCTAATCTATGAAAGCAGGAAATGCTAATCTATGAAAGCAGGAAATGCTAATCTATAAAAGCAGGAAATGCTAATCTATGAAAGCAGGAAATGCTAATCTATGAAAGCAGGAAATGTCTATGCTACTTTTGCAGAATGGAAATGAAATAAACTACTTAGCAAAAGGCAAGAGTAAGAAAGTAGAAGAAAAGCAACAATTACTAATACTCTGATGCTTCCCCGGCAACGGCGCCAAAAATATGGTGGGATCCAGTATTGTAGCAATAATGCTACAACTCCTGGAGCTTCCTATCTGTAATTTTATCAACCCGGTAGTTCGTACAAACTTGGAAGCGACGGTGTTGTATGCACAAGTACTAGCTCTTGTCGCAGCTGTCACTTGGTCATCTGGCACAAGTCCGCTAGGGCTCAAGCCAACTTCTATATGCTCACAGAAGAAGCTTTATGAGTGATGGACAAAAGCTAACTCAAAGGAGGCTAATCTATTTGCAGAAAGAAACAAAAAGCCAACAAAGCATGAAAACCCTAGTAAACCCTAATTTGACTAGCTAGGCCCTTACAATGCAAAACTGTGAATGAAACTTCTACCAATGATGCCATTACTTGCAATGAGCTGAAATACATGCATCTAAGCTACTTTCATCTGAAAAGACATGTTTTTGTATTTTTTCATTAAGTGGTTGGATTTATTGTGATGATGCTTTTGATTAGGGTTTGACTGTGCAGGAGCGGTTCAAATGGAAGGAAAGCATGGGCAAGGTCAAGATGGCTAGGAGAGCTCCCAGAGGGTCTCTAGCATCAGTCCACAGAATTCTACCACGTTCGTATGCTTAGCAACCGAGTTTGCAGGCTTCTACAGGAAGTCTGCACGGGATCCTACAGGAAACTCAGGGGTTCTACAGGAAGCCTATGAAATTCTACAGGATGTTCGACCGTGGGAGTTTTGGGAGATGGTGAAGTGATGGAGTGGTGTGGGAGGATAGGTGAGATGGAGATGGAACTGGTGATGGCTCAAGAGAAGAGAAGTCAGATGGAGAAAGAGTGCATGCAGTGGGTTGATGGCTGGAAGGATGGGATCAACGAAAGGTTAAGTAAATGGAGCTACGTGAGTAATGGAAGAGCTGGAAGGTAAACGAGCTGAACAGAGGTCGGTTGAGTGGCTTCAAGTGTGGTTGACAAGAAGAGGAAGGTAATGGAATGGTGTGGAGCAGTGTAGATGAAACAAATTGTCTATGAATGTCACCAAAAACGAGAACTCTTTAACCTATGTTGACTGTGATATTTTGAACCAATGAACAACAGTGCAATTTGTGAACGAAACTCGTGCATGGAAGTGGAATGAAGAAGTAATGATCAAGACCAAAGTGCATGGATGGATCTACGACTAAAGTAAATGTTGCAGCTTGCATGGACGTGAAAAGAACTGCGTTTCTTTTTGGTGGTTGATATGGACTGCACCCCAATCTCTAAGCAGAGATGGCAGTGATCTCTAACAACCTTTTTCTGGAGCTCCAATGAATTATAACTATCCTCTTCTAACCTAAGCAACTGGAAGCAAATTCACCATAAACTAATCCTATTCAATCTCATAAAAACTAAATCAGCAGACTGTAAATTCGAATTGCATGTCAAAGTAAAGAAACGAAGTGCTGGAACGAAACGAAAATAACATTACAACACAGAGGAGGTCTATTGCTCTCGGGTTGGGCCCTAACCTGAGAGCTATAGCTCCCTTAGAAACTCAGAATGAGATCAAAATCTGCCTTCCTTTATTCATAACCGAAAATCTGATGTCATGCCAAAACTGGCTTACAAAAAGAACCAACACCGAGCTGTAGCTCGTACTTCGAAATTACAAGAGTAATGCAAAAGTTCAAAAAGCTTCTATCAAAGGCTACGGCCTCAGTATTTATGCAAAATGATAATCCAACAGGTTTCCTTGATTTGTGGAGCTCGGCTGTCCAACTGAAGGTTAAACTGCTGATCCTGTAGAACAGTTGTAACTGCTGTTCCTGTAGAACAGTTGGCTGCCTCTAACCTCGGTGGGGAGATTGGTTGGAGCTCGGAGCTATTGTGGGAATTACGAGGAAGGTACCAAAAACTGTGGACATCCTCTCCTAAAAACCAGCAGTGCCACCTTACTGTCTCCTTGTCTCCTTTCTCGTGGTCTTTGCTCCCTTTTAATGCCAAAAACCTGAAATCATCATGTATTAGTCACATAGATAGAATGCCTACCCTTCTTCCTACAAACAACACGAATAAACCAAGAAATGAATGCATAAGCAATAAAAGATGAATGGTTTGAGCAAAGCAAGTAGGCCAAATGAGCCCAAATTGTACCAAAAATTGGGGCTCATCAGTTGTTATGGCAAGGTTCAAGTGAAAGGTCTATCTGATGTCTAGCAGAACAGTCGACACGAACGGTGAAAACATTAACAACATATGCAACATGTTAACAACAAGATTCATATAATTGCATGTGCATCAGTTCATACACCAGTACATAAGTCAAACAACATATATCATTAAAGAAACTGGAGCAATCCAACTACAATAACAACATATGCATGAAAATGTGTTGGCTCTTATTATATAAAGAAGTGTAAGTCACAATCATACAATACATCCATGTAAACCTGCTAGCCCCAATAGTGGAACGTTACAACCACATCCACCTACTCCTCTAAAGAGATGTACTAGCTCTGTGCAATGGAGAAGCCAAGGCACGTTAAAATGTTGTCCAAGCCTTGTTCAAGATAATCTCAGTAGAAGTTTGGCTGACCAAAAGCCTATACAATGAGTTACGAGGGACTATTTATAGCAAAGGGTGGGGCCACTCTTAACATTCCCCTTTGTGACAGTTCAACTACCTCATGACTCTTCACCTACTCTATGAATGTTACATCTAACTGTTGACACTTGACTTACACTTAACATGACTCAACATTACAATGCACATGTACTCATGTGAGACAACATGGCTTGAGCAAGGCTTGCAAGACATCATTGACACTCGGTCTGCTTTGGTGAGACCAACTATTTTACATGCTTTTGATTGTGAATCTGGTGAGTTGATGCCAATCTTGGTCATTAGTGATGGTGTGCATGCACCTCATGGGGACATCTTGCTAAAGCGAACTCTTTTTTCTGTTGCAACTGGTTCATTGGTTTGGCCCCTTCATCCAACTTGTCTGCTAACATGTGCATGTTCTTCTTGGGTGCAGCTGAATCAGAAGCCCACTGATCCATAGTGTCTATGTTTATCTTCAAGTGTGTGTTGGTGGTAATGCACATCAACTTGCCGAAGTACCCATTCGGCTCCAGTTGGACTTGCTTCTTATCTTCACCTTGGTGAGTGTGTTGAATGCGTTGGATTGCATGAGTGCGCACAATGACATGCATGCTGCTGAATCCATTGCATGCGATCAATCACACTGCTCACCATGTCTACTCCGTGTTAGCTACTGGGTTGAAAATTTAACTTGTCCAGTCGCAGTTTCATCCATTAGTGCACATTGCGCCCACTTCTTTTCCTGATCCTACTGCAACTCATTCGTATGTCTACGCAAGTTCATGTTCTTCCTGAGTTGCTGCTTAAACACATGCAACTCCTTATACATCTTTTTCCTTCGTACAATCTTCATGTTGCACCTTCACGCCATAGCCGAATTCTCCAAAGATGCTTTCCTCATCAATGAACTTGTTTGAGCTTGCAACCTTGTTCCACCTCCGTGTTGTCAAAAACCCTCCTCTTGCATTCATTGCATTTGATATGTTGTTTTCAGTTGTTGTTCATGATGTTGCTCATTGTGATGCTACTGATTGATGTCCTTGTCTACAAACAACTTGATGTGTTCGTGAGTAGGCAAGCTCATAGACACTTGATCGGCTGCATCCCCAAGTGTGCTCTAAACGGTGTCCTTGTCTCTGGTCTCCTGGAAACCATTGTACCTATACTTTTGAGAGGCCGATGAAAAATTGCGATACTTGGAGACATGGAAACACTCATAGCAAGCAATTTGTCACTCGAAAACCAAAATGAACATGAGAACTGACTTGCAACATACTTGGGTGAATGATCATGAAGGTTGCGCAATTTCGACTGGGAGGTCGGGAGACCGACTGCCAAGACTGCTCAAGGCACAGTCTGGGCTTGTGGGAGATTGGCTAACTGCTAGAACCGCGCAATGTACAATCCAATCTAGGTTATGACTGTTGGGATTGCACAATGCGCAATTCTAGTTGGGAAGGACTGCTTGATGCGGGAGCATCAACCAAAGGGAAATTATTGTAAATAATAGACATAGGGTCATGCATTAGTTTCCTAAATTCCAAATTAATTAGATATTCTCAAATAAAACTAGGAGAACTTTTAGGCATAAAGGAGTGGATGTGGATCATTAAGTGATAAGGATAGCTTTTCTATTTTAGAATAGGAAAAAGACAGAATAAAGCTAAAAAGATGCTTTTGCCATATGTATGCATTTCATGAGCTTTAGTTGAGTGATTTTAGGATTTTCTTATCATGCTAAGTTTAATAAATTAGGGAGCCTCAAAGGCATTGAAGGCAGGGAAGTGTGAGGAGTAAGGGAGAAGAGTGAGCAAGGTTTCTCCTTGGGAGCCTTCGGGTAGTTTTTAAAAGGGCCATGGATTTGCATATCTGGCCATGAATATAACTGTTGTGTAAATATTTGTTTTATGTGAATATAAGTATGTTGAAATCGCATGAAGTGCTGATGGGTTTTATTTGGTCAATGCGCAACTGATGTGTGTCCAATTCTGAAGCTGCTTGCCTTTTATACAGTGATAGACCGCCTTGAATTACAGTTATGTCTGGTTATAATTGAATTTTATACTTGAAGTTTGACATTTCTGTTTAATTGTCCGAGGATGTTGTTTGTGCATGCGCTCTAACGCATATACATCGGTTAAGAATATTCATCGGCGGAACTGTGGCATGTTATATAATTTGAACATATATGCGGTGGCGCACATATATGCATGTAATGTTAAAATCGCACGGTGGTTTCCTTTGAAGATGTGGCGCCGAGAGTTGAACCTCCGTTTGACAAAGATTAATGACTAACCATCGATACCAGGTGTGAACGCGTTAATGTTTGAAGCCTTAATCATTCCGGTTCAGATCGTATCCGCATCAAAGATTTGTGTGACAGTCGAATCATAGTGCCCAGGGACCGAGGACCGGAATTGGAACGATTTAATACAAGTTATAACGTGTATGTATCGCAGAACCCTCACGCAGAGGTGGATCGTTGAACAGCGGAGCTGGCAACGTCTTTGAAGGCGGATTCTGATTGTATCTGGTGGTTATATGTGCGTTATACTTGCGTTATATAGATGGCCTTTGTGTAGAGAAAGAACCAAGCAGCGATATTAGAGTGGAGGGAACAACATACAGCGCATGGGTAAGTGAATATATATATTCTCTGTTTAAAATCCATTTGAATAATTGGTTACATACTTGCTGTATGTTGCTTGCGGTGGAAGCTTAATGGCGTAACCAGGGTTTATAAAACTGTTTGTGCGACTTATTTCCCATGACTGTCATATATATATATATATATATATATATATATCTATATATATATATATATATATATCTATATATATATATATATATATATATATATATATATATATATATATATGTAGCCACGGTTGCGCAGGGAAAAGTTTATGTGGCTGCGAAGGAACGCTTTATGGTATAGCGTATACCTATATATATAGTGTGGAAATATATATATTAAAGCCTGTCTACCGTAACTCAGTAACACAACAATTGCAGTTAAGAGAGTTGTGGTAAGTGAAGAGGTGCACATGGCCATGAACAATTTCTAGAGTTTCATGAAGAGTGATGTGACTTAACAAGCATGAATTTTATAAATCGCCATGAACCAAGCTTTTATATGTTTGGTTGTCAGAGATCCTGGTAGTTGTGGCCTGGGAGAGGCCTGGGCTGCATCAGGTGGTATCAGAGCGGGAATACTTTGTTGAAGATTGTTTGTTTTCTGAATGAATACAGTTGAAAACTAAAGTGTGTGTTTCTTTGAATGTGTGATGAAGGGTTTTTAAATTTGATATGATCCTCCACGGGTTAACAGGATTGCAGAAACAAAGGGAGGACAAGATCATGCAAGGTCTTAAGAGGTGAGATTATTTTTCTGATTTGAAATTTATGAATTGAAGTTTATGGTTGCAGAAAAGTGGCAGTGAACGTGAAGAATCCAATAAGGAATTGGATAAAGAGGACAACTGAAGTGTTCTCAGGAGAGAGAAGGAGATTGTAGAAGCCTATAGGGAGCAAAGGTGTTTCTTAGAAGAAGGTTCTAGACAAAGGACCATGCTTACCAAAAGACTAAGTAAGGGGAGCTTAGTGAGGTAAGATTGCAGCCAAGAGGACTAGCTGTTGCAGAGGCTTTTGCAAAGGAGGATCAACAGAGGAGAGAAGCCTACAGGAGCAGTGGAGAATGCTCGAAAGGTTCCAGCAGAGGACCAATGATTACCAAAAGACCAGATCCGGAGGGAAGGATTGGTCAGGTAAGTGGCAGCAAGAGAGTTTGTTGTGGTAGAGGTTTCATGCAACTCATAGGTGAGGAACTTATGGCGAAGGAGAAGATGACTACTGATAGTCATAGTAGAGGTTCAGGAAAAAGCCACGGTAGAGGACATAAGAAAGAGGATGCCAAGGTAAATGGCAAGAATATAAGTCCAGAGGAAGTGGAAATGGAAGAATACATTTGTGAACCAGAACAAGGAGAATTTCTGGGAGATAGTGAAGATGAAGGCTTGAAGACTGAAACTTCAAGTAAGACCAAAGGGTCATATGGTTTTAAATCTGACAATTTGTGGATGTTTGTAGGTGAAAGACAACTGGCTGATATTGTCACGAAGAAGGGAAAAGACCAGCAGAATCAAAATTCTGTTCTGGAAAAGCAGAAGGTAGATAGGCCTTATATACAGTTGGAGAAGGTGATCATGGAGAATCAGAGAAGAGATCTAGAGAAATGGCACAGAAATGGGATGACTGCAGGAGTTCGAGAAAGAGAGATTGCAGTAATGATGGTACAATTACAGGTACTGGAAGAATGGCTGCAAGAGCAGAAAAATCAAAATAGAAAATGGATCTTTCCACTGAAGGGAAAGAGAGTGATTTGGCGACAGTTGCAAAGAAGGTTGAAGCAAATTATGATTGCCTTGTTGAAAAAGGGACTTAGAGTTCTTGCGCCAGAGTTGGAGTTTGAAATTCCCACATGCAGATATATTAAAAGAAAAATGTTGAAGGAAGCAGTCAAGACTGAAAAGTCTTGTGGTTTTAAAACTAATGAATTGTGTATGTTTGCAGGTACAATACAGGAAGATAAACAAACTTTAGAGTTTGTGCAAGAAGAGTTGAACCTGAAAGCTGTTCAGATCAAGAATGAGTTAGCAAGATCTCAGAAGCAGATAGAGAAGAAGGAGTCTAATCAGGATGTTGAGGTAGAAAGAGAAGGGCCAGCTGATGATTGGTCAAAAACTAGTGGAGGTATAGAAAATCATGTGAAATTTCCAAGGTCTACTCCTAATGAATTTGTTGAATTGTATAGGAAACTAGATCTCCAAAGAAGAGAGTTGGAGAGACAGAGGACTTATTGGATGGAGAAACAAGGGAAGAGACTGTATATGAAGGAAAATCATAAAGCTGAAGATGGTAAGAAGGAAGGACTAGCTAACAGTCTCATGGTGAAAGCAAATCAGCATACTGATGTGCTGATTGGGATGAAACAGCATACTGAGATACTGGAAGAGCGAAGTAAGGAACTGATGCCTTGTGATTTTTGTTTTAACATGTGTTTTGTGAATGCAGGTATGGTCGCCAGTGCTGAGAAACATTTGACTCAGTTGAACAGTCAATTAAAGGGAAAAGAAGTTCTCTGTTCCAGAAAACAAGAGGGGGTGGATGATCGGGTGTCAGTCAGAACAGAGACGAGCATAGAAGCAAGAAATCAGCAGCTTGAAGATTTATTGGACAACGAAATAGAATTAATTAGAAGAATCATGCTGAAAGTGTCTCAGAAAAAGACATCATCAAAGAAGAGAAGTAGCAAAATCAGCAAGAGGAAGACAGCAGAAGATTGCAAGAGTGCGGCTAGTGGAGCAAAGCAGCATAAAGTGTGGAGACCTGGAGAGGAACAGCAGATAGAAGCAGCGACAAATCCAAAGTTACAGTATAAGATATGGGATCCAGGCAAACATGGAGCTGAACACATGATCAGGAGATCATGAAATTTTTCTACCTTGGGAGTATGATGCGGGAGCATCAACCAAAGGGAAATTATTGTAAATAATAAACATAGGGTCATGCATTAGTTTCCTAAATTCCAAATTAATTAAATATTCTCAAATAAAACTAGGAGAGATTTTAGGCATAAAGGAGTGGATGTGGATCATTAAGTGATAAGGATAGCTTTTCTATTTTAGAATAGGAAAAAGACAGAATAAAGCTAAAAAGATGCTTTTGCCATATGTATGCACTGCATGAGCTTTAGTTGAGTGATTTTAGGATTTCCTTATCATGCTCAGTTTAATAAATTAGGGAGCCTCAAAGGCATTGAAGGCAGGGAAGTGTGAGGAGTAAGGGAGAAGAGTGAGCAAGGTTTCTCCTTGGGAGCCTTCGGGCAGTTTGTAAAAGGGCCATGGATTTGCATATCTGGCCATGAATATAATTGTTGTGTAAATATTTGTTTATGTGAATATAAGTATGTTGAAATCGCATGAAGTTCTGATGGGTTTTATTTGGTCAATGCGCAACTCATGTGTGTCCAATTCTGAAGTTTCTTGCCTTTTATACAGTGATAGACCGCCTTGAATTACAGTTATGTCTGGTTATAATTGAATTTTAAACTTGAAGTTTGACATTTCTGTTTAATTGTCCGAGGATGTTGTTTGTGCATGCGCTCTAACGCATATACATCGGTTAATAATATTCATCGGTGGCACTGTGGCATGTTATATAATTTGAACATATATGCGGTGGCGCACATATATGCATGTAATTTTAAAATCGCACGGTGGTTTCCTTTGAAGATGTGGTGCCGAGAGTTGAACCTCCGTTTGAAAAATATTAATGACTAACCATCGATACCAGGTGTGAACGCGTTAATGTTTGAAGCCTTAATCATTCCGATTGAGATCGTATCCGCATCAAAGATTTGTGTGACAGTCGAATCATAGCGCCCAGGGACCGAGGACCGGAATTGGAACGATTTAATACAAGTTATAACGTGTATGTATCGCAGAACCCTCACGCAGAGGTGGATCGTTGAACAGCGGAGCTGGCAACGTCTTTGAAGGCGGATTCTGATTGTATCTGGTGGTTATATGTGCGTTATACCTGCGTTATATAGATGGCCTTTGTGTAGAGTAAGAACCAAGCGGCGATATTAGAGTGGAGGGAAGAACATACAGCGCATGGGTAAGTGAATATATATATTCTCTGTTTAAAATCCATTTGAATAATTGGTTACATACTTGCTGTATGTTGCTTGCGGTGGAAGCTTAATGGCGTAACCAGGGTTTATAAAACTGTTTGTGCGACTTATTTCCCATGACTGTCATATATATATATATATATATATATATATATATATATATATATATATATATATATATATATATATATATATATATATATATATATATATATATATATATATATATATATATATATGTAGCCACGGTTGCGCAGGGAAAAGTTTATGTGGCTGCGAAGGAACGCTTTATGGTATAGCGTATACCTATATATATAGTGTGGAAATATATATATTAAAGCCTGTCTACCGTAACTCAGTAACACAACAATTGCAGTTAAGAGAGTTGTGGTAAGTGAAGAGGTGCGCATGGCCATGAACAGTTTCAAGAGTTTCATGAAGAGTGCTGTGAGTTAACAAGCATGAATTTTATAAATCGCCATGAACCAAGATTTTATATGTTTGGTTGTCAGAGATCCTTGTAGTTGTGGCCTGGGAGAGGCCTGGGCTGCATCACTGCTAGCCTAGGGATAGATCTATGCAATTTCTTGGGCCAAGCAGCCATTGTTCTCTAGAAATGTACAAAACAATCCTAGAGGCTAGTGTCAGCCAGGAATGCGCAAATCTAGAGAGGAAGGTGAGCCTTCCTTTCCCAGACTGCGCAATACAGCCTTGGTGAAGGCAGAGCCCAACTTGTTGACGGGCGACTGGAAGCAGGTAAGTCAGTGAATGCATGGAGACACTAAGTGATAGTAGAAGTGATTGACAATGCATGCAAAACATGAATGAAATATTCATCAAACATATTAACATGCATGTGAGTGAGGTAGTTTTCCGGTTGGGCGAATGTCCATGCAAAACAATTTCATGCATGCATCATTAGTGATATAGCAACGAAAACTGAAACATAGCTAGGACAAGCTAGTATATATGTAATTGACAACAAGAATTCAAGGAAATCAAGAAAACAATACTCCTGCAAGAGAAAACACAAAAAGTGACAAAAATGCAGCACAAGGTATGGGAAGCGAGCTTACCCCAAAACAACTGAGCGAAATGTGTCAACTTCTCCTAGATGTGATGTGGGATGTTAGAGCTGCAAGGTTGATGTGAGGAACGAGCTCTGTAGTGTCTAATTGATGAGTTTTGATGACATAGAGGTTGATAACATAATGAAAAATCAAGCCAGTAGTCTCGATTTTGTGATCCAGGGGAAAATCTCTATGTATATGTGTTTTATGTGTTATGCTCTCGCATTGTTTATTTTCTGTGTTTTATAATTTTTATGCAGGTAATTCCTATACGGGGTTAAAACATACACAATCTAGTAACATTATACTTCCCATCCCCACCCATCTCGATATGCATCTTGAGATCTTTCTCATCTAGGTCACTTAATAACTCTTTATCAAGAATCATGTGGAATGGAGCTCCACTGTCTAAGTACCATACACTTCCCATAATTGATGACACCATGCATGTAATGAGGGAAACATCCAATTCGAATTGAGAGGCCAAAGCCTCACCTACTGCTCCTCTTGAGCACTTCTTCTTAGACTTCGTGAGTGGAAAATTTGTAACAAAATGGCCTAGCTCATGGCAATGAAAGCACTTAACATTCGTCATGTCTTTATTCTTACCTCCATGATAAGGATCTGATTTGGAATGGGAAGCTTTCCTTTTCCCCTTCTTCACCTTAATCGCTAAGTCACAATTCTCTTCAGCACCAGTATTTAATGAAGAGCCATCCTTGGTGTTCCTCCTGATCTCCTCCTGCATCAAATCCGACCATAGTCATTCCCAATCCGGCAGCTTCTCCCAACCATTGACAGATTTCATCATCCTCACCATATCATCCTCAACAACCGTGATTCCAACACTTCCAAGTTCACCACGACATTGAGTGAACTTGGTCAAGTATTTTGGAATAGTCTTGCCTTTCTCCATTTTTATTTTTCGAAGTTGTCCTTCAGCGCGAATTTCCTTTGGTCACTACTATTTTGATACAAGTCTATCAATTTTTTCCACATATCATACGAATTTTCCTCACCATGGAGACTCGAGAAAACATGGTCTCAAACTCCATCAAGGATTATTTACCTCGCCTTCTTCACACACTTATTCCATTCGCCCAAATTTTGTGCATCTGATGCTGCTAGCTTAGGAATTTCTTGATCAACAAATTCCTTCCACCCATTATCCTCTAGCACAGCCTCCATTCTGTTGCTCTAGGCTATAAAATTTGAGTTGCCTTCCAAGGCATACTTGAGCTGCAAACCGTAGAACGCCATCTTCCAATCCTAAAGTATGTATTGCAAATTCTAATTTCACCTGTAACCTTTACCATTCCTACCCGAGTGTGAATATTGAAAGTCTAGCTAGGGAGCAAGATTCGTATCTCTGGAATAGGCAAATCACGTATTAAGAGACGGGAACTCAACCACCGTTAGTGAGAAAGATGGGTAGATTGATTCCCACAAACGTGAATGAGCAGAAGAAATCAATAGCTTTTCATCTTTGGTTTTATAGACCTCGACTTGGTGAAAAATCAATTGAGAGCACGTATTACCCGACTTTGATTGTTTTTATATTGAAAGCTTCTGCGGCCCTAAGGCCGAGGATGAAGGCTTTCTCAGCTATATTTTTGGTACAACCGAAGCTGATTTTAAGGACAAGGGGATAGGCTGATCTTGGGGAGTGACGAGGACAATTCGTGCCCCCGCACAAAAAAAAAGCACATTTGGAGCTGTCGAAGAAAAAATACCAACGAGGCAACTTCAAAATCTCCTCTAGTATATTGTTCTTAGCTTCGATACCATGTAGAAAATATTGTAGATTCACAAGCTCATGCAATTTACTAAAGCACATGACAAGAATCTACTTCTACTTTCAACCAGCAGAAGCCAATAGATCGATGAAAACAATATGAACAAAAAGAAGATAAATAAATGGAACATAACACAAGATGTATCTCGGGAGATCCACTACTCAAAACCCCACTATTTGTATTGCATATATTAGAAATATGAGTGAAGATACAAAGCTTCTTCTCACTAGAAAAATTATGCACAAGTATGCTCAACTCTCTCAGCTCACAAGCTAGCTCAAGCTAAGTCCTTAGCCTATTCAACAGCTCTCCAAGCACCTAATATCTTACATAATTCCTAGAAAGAATATCTCATATTTAAAGGGAATTCATGCTTCCAAAATTGCACAATCCAAACATAGGATCAATCTAGGATGCATGCATGATATTTACACTCCAGTAAATAATACCACTGATAGTACACTATCCCTGCACTCTAGTCTCAACTGAATCTTTCTCTTAACTGGAGTAGAACTAGTGGATGCATTAGTTCACGAACTGACTGTTACTCCTCTATTAGTTCCAAAAACAATTTAGAACTAATTTAACTAAACTTAACTCAGTAAACTGAGTGATCTAATTTCCAACTCAATTTAAACTCATACTGGACGCCTAAAACTTAGGGAGAACATATAAATGACTACATAAAGACTTCCAACTCGAAATTCCTAAGCTAATTAAGTTAATTAAACTTAATTAACTATTTACAAGTTGTTATGAGAATATAATTTGATCTTAATTCTCAGTTTAATTCAAGGAAAAATTAAACTGGAATTTTTTGTTGTCATTTCTCAACAAAAGAAGACTTCCAAATATCACCTTTAGAAATTTTGATATGATGATAACCACTTCTCAAGTCCAACTTAGTGAAATAAATAACATCCTTCAATTGATCTAGAAAATCTCCAGACGAGGAAGAGGATAGTGATTCTTTACCGTGATTTTTTTCAAAGCTCTAAAGTCCACACAAATGTGCCATGCACC
This sequence comes from Pinus tabuliformis, assembly GCA_031772625.1. NCBI lineage: Eukaryota > Viridiplantae > Streptophyta > Pinopsida > Pinales > Pinaceae > Pinus > Pinus tabuliformis. The sequence goes on along the minus strand of CM062819.1, from coordinate 233,446,194 downwards.
ACCCTTCTTTGGAACCAAAACAATACGGGACCCACAAGATATGTACTTGGTCTAATGACCCCTTCGTCAAGAAATTATTGAATTTTCTTCTTGATCTCTGCATTTTCCAAAACTCAAATTTGGTACATGCCAACGTTTGGAAGATGTGCATCCTACTATAATTGATTCTCATGTTGGATTCCTCTTTTAGGAGGAAACTTCGGGTTCCTGAAACATATTATCATATGCGTTAACAACTTCAACGAAATCATGCTTTACTTTTACATCAAATCCTCGAAAAGCTTTATATTCAACAATATCTTTGGTTTTGATCATCAAAAATACATAATTCTTACTAGCATTTACAAGCCTTTTCATTTGACCAACGCTTAGAAGAGACAAATCCATCTTCTTGCGATGTGCTCTAACAATATACTCAATTATATCTTTAAATATATGATATTGTTTCTCATGATGATATGATATGGGTTTTCATTCATACAATTATGCACTTCCTAAAACAATTCCACATATGTCAAGTGGCACAACATCAAGCTCTACCTCATCAAGAAAGTTTGCAGTAATGGTGAATATAAGTTTAAATTTTCTTATCACTTGGAATTTGTCATTATCACATACCCAACTCAAAGGATAAGGTTTAAGATGAGGAGTAGTTTTTAAGTTTAATTTATTGACAATACCTTCAAAAATAAGGTTAACTTGGGATCCACTATTGAATTTAGGCTTCTGTGATCCATATCAATTTAGAGAAGAATCTTCGGCGAAAATCACATAGAGATAATTTTTTTTTTGTCGACGCGTTTCGAACCAACCAGTGTGGTTCATCGTCAGGACAAGTTGAATGAGCAGATCTTGCTAGGAATTATAAATAGATTGGACAGAATATCCAGGTAACGGCTAGGTTTGACCAGGAAACAGCTAGTTAGACCAAAATATTTATTTATTTATTTTTATTCAAATCAGTTAAATCCGGTTATTAATTATCCCATTAACGTAAATAGACCATTTTATAAATATATACTAAAATAAGTGAGTTAATATACTATAAACATAAGTAATAGATAATAGTTGACTATATTTTAAATAAATATAAGTTAATTATATTTCAAATAAAATATCATAGAAAGGGAGATTTAAATCTTAAAATAAATTAATTATAAATCAATGAGGTTATATAAATATTAGTTAGTTGTAAAGGTTGAAAATAGAATAGTTAATGCTAATTTAAAATATATATAAATAAATAAATAAGTTTCATAGTCATCGTTACAGAACAACCTGATAAAAATATTTACTTAATAGTTTATTAAAAATAAAAATAAAATAAAATATTAATTATAAATTAAGAATCTAAGTGCTTGCCAAAAAATAAAAATAAATAATAAATAATAATAATAATAATAATAATAATAATAATTTAAGAATCAAAGAATTTGAAAAAATAAAATAATAATAATAATAAATAAATAAATAAAAACGTTAATTTTAATTAAGAGCTTGGAATAATAATAATAATAATAATAATAATAATAATAATAATAATAATAAAAAATAAAAATAAAAAATAAAAAATATAATAAAATAATATATATATATATTAATTTTAAGAAGAAAAAAAATAAATAAAATTAATTAATTAATTAAAAAAATAAATAAATAAAATATATCAATATAACCAATCTTTTGTCGACGCGTTTCGAACCAACCAGTGTGGTTCATCGTCAGGACAAGTTGAAGAACCAATTCGGCTTAGCTGATTAAATAGAGTGTGCAGAGATTCCAACGGCTATATTGCTAACGGATACTTTTGACCTAAGGATCCTTAGTCAAACCACTAATTTAATTAATAACTATTAACATTCCTATAAATAGCTAAAACAGGTAAATAACGGAATTCAATTGTTAATTTAAATAAATGTAAATGTATATCTCTGCACACTCTATTTAATCAGCTAAGTCAGATTGGTTCTTCAACTTGTCCTGACGATGAACCACACTGGTTGGTTCGAAACGCGTCGACAAAAGATTGGTTATGTGATTTTGCCGACGATTTTCTAAACAATGTTATGGATCACAGAAGTCTAAATTCCTTAAAAATATATCAATTTTAAATTTAAGAATTATAGAGCTTGTCAAAAAAAAAAAAAGCTTCAAGGGAGAAAATGACTAAGAGGAGATGGCTGGGACCCAGCAACTACTAATCTTCCAGCCATCCTCTCTATTGAGATTGTTCGGCCTTTTTTCAATCTCAAGGGCTTCCCTAAATTTCCAGTGATGGAATTGCGACACTCTAGCAATCACCCAAGTCTGCATCGAAGAAGCTAGGGTGATTGCTAGAGTGTTGCAATTCCATCATTGGAAATTTAGGGAAGCCCTTGAGATTGAAAAAAGGCCGAACAATCTCAATAGAGAGGATGGCTGGAAGATTAGTAGTTGCTGGTCCCAGGCATCTCCTCCTAGTCGTTTTCTCCCTTGAAGTGTTTTTTTTTTTTGACAAGCTCTATAATTCTTAAATTTAAAATTGATATATTTTATTTATTTATTTTTTTAATTAATTAATTAATTTTTTATTTTTTATTTTCTTCTTAAAACTAATATATATATATATATATATATATATATATATATATATATATTATTTTATTTTATTTATTTATTTTTTATTTATTTATTACTATTATTATTATTATTATTTTTTCCAAGCTCTTAATTAAAATTAACGTTTTTATTTATTTATTTATTATTATTATTATTTATTATTTATTTTTATTTTTTGGCAAGCACTTAGATTCTTAATTTATAATTAATATTTTATTTTATTTTTATTTTTAATAAACTATTAAGTAAATATTTTTATCAGGTTGTTCGGTAACGATGACTATGAAATTTATTTATTTATTTATATATATTTTAAATTAGAATTAACTATTCTATTTTCAACCTTTACAACTAACTAATATTTATATAACCTCATTGATTTATAATTAATTTATTTTAAGATTTAAATCTCCCTTTCTATGATATTTTATTTGAAATATAATTAACTTATATTTATTTAAAATATAGTCAACTATTATCTATTACTTATGTTTATAGTATATTAACTCACTTATTTTAGTATATATTTATAAAATGGTCTATTTACGTTAATGAGATAATTAATAACCGGATTTAACTGATTTGAATAAAAACAAATAAATAAATATTTTGGTCTAACTAGCCGTTTCCTAGTCAAATCTAGCCGTTACCTGGATATTCTACCCGATCTATTTATAATGCATAGCAAGATCTGCTCATTCAACTTGTCCTGACGATGAACCACACTAGTTGGTTCGAAACGCGTCGACAAAAAATTATCTCTATGTGATTTTCGCCGAAGATTCTTCTCTAAATTGGGATCCACTATCAAACAAGGTATCAACTTTGGTACGTTTTCTAATGACCCTAATATGAAAAGGCTCAATTCTTTCTTTATCATTTTCAGGCTCAGTAGGCTTACTAGAAGAACTGGCACTTGCAATATAAGCTTTACCTTTCATTCCCGTGGCTGTGATTTTGGTCTCATCACCTGAATCAGATCCTAGATCTTGTTGAGTTGTTGTAATAGTATTTTGTTTTCCCTTGTTGTTAAATGTCTTTGGTCTCATTTCTGAATGCAGTTTCCAACAATGTTATTCATCATGGCCTTCTTTTGAACAATGTTTACATGTGAGCTTTTCTCCCTCTTTCTTGATTGTAGAATTCTTTTTTCCCTCACCTTTAAAGTTCCCCTTTCCTTTGTCTCCAGATTTGGATGACTTATTGCTAGTCTCTTGAGAAACATTCTTCCCTCTTGCTTTTAAATGAGTTTCCTGAACACATACTTCATCTAGATTGGGGGGATTAAACATAAGAATTATATGTCTCAAATAACAATTTAATCCACCTATGTATTTAAGGAGAGTGTCATGTGAAGACAAATCTACACCCAATATTAAATATCTTCTTCTAAATTCTTGTGTGTAACTTTGAACACTCTGACCTTTAGCTTGTCTAAAATTTTTCCAATCCATAACTTCCTTTTGCATGTAAGCTAATGGATGAAAATTCCTTCTTAATGTAGCTACACAATCATTCTAAGAAGAGATAAGTTTACCACTTTTCTTGAAGTCTTATTGGGTTCTGGCCTCCCACTAGATGAGAAATGCACTTTCCAAACAAAGAGAAGAAAGTTGGATCTTGGTCACATCATCCTTAATCCTTTGAATCTTGAAATAGACTTCAATATGACGAACCCAATTATCCAACTTTTCAACATTTACTTCTCCATTGTATATAGGCAATTCAAACTTGACATCTAGCTTTAACAAAGGAGACTTAACATGTCCTTTTGGAGACCTTGGAGGAGTATGTGAAGGAGATGAAGTAAATGAGGATGAAGGTGAAGATGGAGGTGAAGGAGGAGGTGGAGTTGGATGCTTGCTCCCATCACCACCATTACCTTTTGGTTGATTTGAACTCTCTCCATGAAACTTTGTTGTCCTCTCTTCATATAAAACTTTCACCATTTCATACATGGTGTAGAAATCCTTTCTGAAATATCGCTCATCCTCAAACATCATCCCATATCCTTCTTCATGTGCCATGACTGGTGGATTTTGAGGAGTTTGTGACCTCCTTGAACCAATTTGAGGATTTGGTTCTTCAAACACTCCTCCTCTTTTCAATTCTAAACTTGTTAGCATCAAAAAACATTTGCAAACATATTCAAACCTTAAAAACAACGATGCTCTGATACTAAAATGGTCTAGAATTAAAAAATCTTGAAGATCTATTAAAATTCACAAGCAAGTTTATGCCTTGTGGGCAATGGATCAAGTTGCAAAAGAATATAAAATTTAGGGCTTTTAAAACTTAGTTAGCATAAATAAAACAGAGAAATATGAACCATACAAAACAACACAAAATAATAAATTGATAATGAAGTTCACCCATCCTGGGCTACGTCTCCGGGTCCATCTTCCAATGTTGGGCCTCTTCAATTATATGCTCAAATATGAATTACATCAGTTTACGGTGCTCAAAATACAAAAATAGTGCTTCGAATGGATTCTAAATTCTCAAAAACCCCATATCTAGGCTCTTCTTGAGCTCAAAAAGGTTTAGAACTAAGAAATATATGCCTCCTTGAACAAATTCTGCTAAACATTCTGCAAAATTGCAATTCTAGCTAATCATTCTACATTTTCCACCTTTCTTTGCCTCCCTAACTACAAATGGGGCAATTCTTCATCTCCCTGACCACACTAATATCCCTTGAGTGTCATTCAAGGTCATATGGACGCCATATGGTTGAGGGTTGCAATAACCACCTGCCCTCGTCACTCCTCTCCCTCTTGTCCTGGCATATGTTCATATAATAGCTCATGGGACCAAGGACCGACGTGGGTCGGGTGCCACGCAATCCACCACCTTCGAAATTTTTCTTCGACATATGACATAACAAGAATCAGGGTTTGGGATTAACAGGCTACCCCCTCTATTGTATCTTTGGCGGTGGTCACCTGGGCACCTTGAGATCGAGGTTGGGGCTTAGTTCTCGTCCCCTCACCTTCCTCTCTTCTACAGGGTGATGAGCCTCATCATTGAGTAACTATATGGACCTTAATCCACCTCCTAGCTTAGTCAAATCAACTCTTCTCACAATTTATTACATATTTTGATTGTATTTTGCTTAATGGGATGAGTCAAAGTGAGATATTATGCCTAGTGGACTAATGTGCATTGATTGCAGGTTTTTGAGAGAAAATCATGGAAATTTTGGCTAATTAAGAGCTGAAAATCGAATGAGACAAGGAGGAGAGATTGTAGGAGGTAGATCCTCCTCATTTACTCCTCACTCATTCGAATATTCCTCCATCAGTCACACTAGCTCGGAGTACAACCAGCCAAGTCATGGAGATCAAATTACAGTTGAGCAAGTGACAGTTAAAGAGCCAGTTTATATCGATTTTGTAAGACGAGCCTCCCTTGATTTAAGGAATTCGTTGGATACTTTAGTTGTATAAATAAAGAGGCCTAGAGCCTCATTAGGATTCGAATTTTTGTTGTAAAAACACTAGTCATTTTCAAGTTCAAGACTTGTGGAAGACATTGTTATGTAATTTTCTATTTTGATAATGAGAATGAGCATTTCCTTGATCCAGCACTGAGTTGACTCAGAGGGATGAAGCTCTTGGGTTAGGACCCAACCCTAGCATCAAAGGCTCATCTTCTTGTATTTCTATGTTTAGTTGATTTCATAGTTGAATTGTCTTTAGAATTATTTCATTGCAAGTAGTTGTAGATTTGATTAGTTTGCTTCCATTTGTGCTTTACTTCAGCGGTAGCTTAGAAGAGATAAAGGAACATAAAAAATCCATCAGTAGGTGATTTTGGCCTCACTCCTTCCTTCAGGGATCATGGTTTGAGGAAAGAACTCTTATGCAGCCCCAAAAAGGCAGTATTCTACTTTCTCATGGAATTTAGGGTTTTTTGTACATAGGCCAACATTTGATCAATTTGCAAGAGTAGGATTTAGTTATCATTTCTTCTATGTTCAATTTTACTTTAGATCTCATCAAGGTTTCATATTATTATGCAAGTTTTCCTCATGCATGAAGTAGGCAACTAGCTCATGAAATTCTGTTTTCCTTGGTTAATTGAAATCCTTCTTGTTTACATGATTTTTGGATAAATGTCAATGGTTGATGCAGTGCAGGAGTTTCAGAAGTACATAGAGATTTCATAGTTAGCAACCTCATTCCAACTTCATCCATCCATGGTCCTCACTCTCTTTCACTAAAACCCTCACCAATTTCATCATTTCACAAGAATACTTCTCCAAGCTTGTTGAGAAAATCCATCCATCTCACAACTCTGGTTTTGAGTTTTGAAGTGATTCTACGCACTCCCTTGCCTCATTCCATCCACCAACCACCTTCCCTAAGCCTTCCATTAGCTTCAAAATCCCTCCTTTTTCTCTTGGTTGTATCCTATAGGAATACAAGGGATCCTTTAGGTTTTCAGGACATCCTGGAGAACGCATTAGGACATCCTGTAGGTTGACCTCTAGTGGTTTATTTTGAGGAGGAATTGAGGAAAAAACCTCTAAGAAGCTATAAAATTACCCCTACTTGTCTCCCAAGCCTTCTGACCATCCACCATCATCCCTTAGCCACCCGCCACATCACCAAAATAAGTTAGTTTTCACACATTCACATAAAAAAGACAAAAAGAAAAGCAAATTTATTTTATTCATTTACATGCACAACAATAGAATGTTTGATGTTTTGAATTTTCATTCTTAGGAAAGTAGGATTGCATACAGGTTAACTTAGCATTCTTTTGCAGCAAAGCCTCTTAGCAGTTAGATAGAAGAATGGTGTGTTTTATCATTTTCTTTCAGTCTTTTTCCTTACTACAATAGACAAGATTTATGTTAGTGTATATTTCTCTTTCCCTCATCGGTTATCAATCTTCTTCTAATCAATAGAAATCTGGTTTGAAAAACCTTAGTGGCCTATCACCATCTTAGCAGTGACAAAGAGAAGACCCATCACATTTACTTGTGTATACAACACTGTCACCTCCAAGTTTGTACGAACCCTGGGTTGATCAAGTAAAGTTTATAGCCCGAGGAGTTTCAACATTCTTGCTACAATATTGGTTCTCAACACTTTCTGGCGCTGTTGCCAAGGAGGTTCCTGAGTAATATGTGATTACTTCTTTCTTTCTTCCATTTCTTATCTTTGATATTTTTCTATTAGCTTCATTTCTGCAAAAGTAATTTAGTTTGATTTCTTTTCCATTCTTTGCTTTCCTTCCAGCCTGCAAGTGAGATTTCATTCAAGTAGTTAGTTTTCATTTAGTTAGTTAGTTACCATTCAATTTGTGATTTCAATTCTGCAATTAGTTTCAAAGTTTGAAAAAAACACAAAACAAAACAAAAACACTTCTTTCATGCCTCGTAAGAATTGGAGGAACCCTTAGGTGAACAACCAGAGATATTTGAAGAGCCTACAGGGGGAGAAGAAGAAGAAGAACCCATTCTAACTTACCCAATGTCTGGAAATAGAAATGATAGAGGAAATAAAGAAATAGTTGAGGGTGCCTTTGCCATCAGAGAAACCAATGGGGATACCAAGATGAAGAATATAAGCCCATCTTCCCTTCCTCATTTCCATGGCCTGACCTCAGAAGATCCAGACACGTTCTTGTTTGAGTTTGTTGTTATATGCAGAACCTATGACTACACCAATGATGAGCAGAAGTTGAAACTATTCCCCTCCACTCTCAAGGATGCAACTTTCCACTGGTTCTTGGGTTTACTTGGGGATATAATCACAACCTGGGCTCAGATGCAACAAGTCTTCAACGACAAGTATCGAGACTATTGCAGGTCCAAAGACACTAAAGAGGAAAATTTTAGGATGACCTTAGGGCATGAAGGATCCCTAGAGGATTATGAAGAAAGATTCTAGCTTAGCTACAAAAGGGCTAGGTGCACACTTGATCTTGATGCACTGAAGCTAGTCCTACTTAGAGGGGTAAGGGAAGATATTTTGGACACCCTAAACTTGCTAGCAGGAGGGGGCATCTACCAACTACCCTATGAAGATATCAATATTGTCTTTAGGAACCATTCTAGAGCAACAAGGAAAAATGGTAGGGGTATTCAACCTATGGTAAGTCCATCCTCTTTCACTACATCCATGAAGGGTGAAATTGGAAACATGCTGGAAGATTTCAAGAGTGAGATGTTGAAAACACTTGCCCTACAGATGGACACTATGCACATCAAGAGAAAGCAGGAGGAGGAAAAGAGAGCCTTAGCCATTTTCTTCCATAGATGCACAAGGAGGCGCCCTAGGAATGAATGTCCATTGAATCTAATTGAAATCTACTCAATCTATGAAGAAAACCACTCCACAGAGAAGTTCCCTTCTCTACCTAGACTAAAATTTGTGTATCATGGAACTGAAGGGGTGACAGAACAACCCTGCTACATAAATCAGTGGAGACCTCATGGGCCTCGACCATACCAGTAGGGCATGCAAGGGTCATCACATGCCTATTACAACCCTAACTAGACCACGTCCATTCCCTCTTGGGGGCCCCCTACTCATCCTTCATGTTCTACACCTCCTCCTTGCTCCTTTGCACCTCAATACCATTCCCAGTCGACCAACCAGTCATTTGAGCCATATGCTCCACCACAGCCTCAGTGGAATGCACCGCACCACTGGTGGAGGCCCCCATACAACAATGCTCCAGATTTATTGCCTTCACCACCCACTCAACCACATATTTTAAACCCTACTCCACCTAAACAATCCCAGATTCCTACCCAGCCAAATCCAAACATGAACAACATACAGGCACAACAAGTATACAGTGGAGAGACATCCTATCCTGCTTATGTTATGGAGATTCAGGAAATCTCCCTGAGATCTGGGAGAGTACTCCTAGACAACCAAACTCTACCTCCACCTAGGGAGAGTGAGGAAGAAAGAGTGAAAAGCATGCCTAGATTAAATCCACCATCCTTTCCTTAGAGATTAATTCATTCAGTCCAGCCTACCCTAGAAGAGGATGAACTTCTGGGTGAATTGAAAAAACTATGTGTCAAAATTCCACTTATCCAATCCATAAATGATGTACCTATTTACAAAAATTTGATTGAGGAGAAGTGCTTTAAACATCCAGGGAGGCGAAAAAGATACCCCCACCATTAATGTCATTGGACATCTGTCCGACTTAATGCTAGGGCAGGTAATTTTCTCAAAGTGTTTGGACCCTGGAAGCCCTGTAGTAGATGTACACATCAATGGCACCATTTTCCCACACAATCTGATTGATATTGAGGCTGCTAGTAATGTTATGACTAAGGACACCATGCTCAATCTCAATCTCCAGGGTTCATTGAGAAAGACCAAAACAGTCCTGCAACTTACAGACCATTCCACAGTGACCCCTGAGGGGATTATGGAGGATGTGATGGTCTCCATTGGCCAAGATTACTGGTTACCCTCTCATCCTTGGGAGGCCCTGGTTAGCCACTGTTGATGCCTACATTAGTTGCAGGGCTAGAAATATGACTATAAAAAATGGGCATATGTCCAAGCAGTTAGTCATGTACCCTCCTACTCAGCCTTATCTAGAACATGACTTACCTTTACGGCTAGAAGAGGAGGAAGAATATGAAGTTTATTCAGCCCAACTCTATACCTTATAAACATCCATCGGAGGAGGACAACTGGATGAAGATGATTTGATTGAACACATACTCCGAAGTCCAACTTCCAGCACCTTGTCTTTCGAGGAAGTAGTAAAGGAAACCCAGAAAAACCATTAGATTGATATATTCTTAGTTGATTCAAACCCTACCTATGTCAAAACCATAGAATTTGGCCATGATAGAACTTTGAAATTCAACCCATCTCTTTTTTTACACCAAGAAGAAAAGGTGTGCAACATGCTAAAGGAACATCTGGATGCCTTTGCTTGGAGTTACAAGGAAATGAAGGAACTACACCTGTCAGTGTGTACTCACCAAATTTATATCAAAGAAGGCTGCAAGCCAATCCAACAACCCCAAAGGAGAATGAATCCATCTCTCAAGGATATAGTCAAAGAAAAAATGAAAAGCTGCTAGATGCAGGATTCATTTACCCTATCTCAGACAGTGAGTGGGTCTCTCCTTTGGTGTTGGTTCCAAATAAAAATGGGAAGTGGAGGATTTGTGTCAATTACAGAGAGTTAAACAAAGCCACAAAGAAGGATCATTTCCCTCTACCTTTCATTGACCAAGTGCTAGATGGCCTGGCAAGGAAAAAGTTTTTCTCTTTCCTAGATGGGTTCAGCGGGTACAATCAAATCCAGATTAGCCCTAAAGACCAGGATAAAACCACCTTCACTTGTCCTTGGGGTACTTTTTCCTATAGGGTCCTTCCTTTTGGCCTATGCAATGCCCCTACTACTTTCCAGAGAGCACACCTAAGTATCTTTGCTGAGCTATTCCATGATGAAGTAGATATTTATATTGATGATTTCATAGCCTATGGTTGTGATTGTATTTGACATAAATGGCAACAATGTTTCTAGAATTAAGATAATGTATAGGGACATATAGAGAGAGGTATAGGAATAGATGTAGGGTGGGGATATTTAGGGAGAGAAAGAGAGAGAGGCATAGGGAAGGAGAGAGAGAGAGAGTGATCATGTGATCATGTCCTAAGTGGAAAAAATGCTCAAATTTTGAATTGCTCAGAATTGGTTGAAACTAGAATGATAGGAAAAGCATCATTGAAATGATCCTGTAGCTGTGAACGACACTCAAATCCGACACTGCATGTGAAAGTTATTCAAGTTTGAAAATTCACAACTTCATGCAAAAGTCCAGTTTGACTTGGGTTGAATTTGAATAAAAAAATATTAAAAAAGAATATTCTAGGAATATTACTTTCTAGCCAATGAATGGATGCCACGTGGCCTACCCAGAGGCTGCCACGTGGCCCCAAGACTGCAAATTTATGGTGCAAAATTTTTGTGCCTCCATAGGATTTGATCACAGGTCTCCATGCTACCAACCCACAGGCCTGACCGGCCCATCTACACAGTGTTTCTTAACAAACTACGGGCACAATTTAGTGTTATCTGCTAACTTTTTATGGTTTGGGGGATAAACCACCAGCGGTTCCTTTGCGGTCACACGCCGACAGTTACGGCGACGGTTACGCCAACGGTCACCAAACCCGCCAATGCAAACCATAACCTCCGCCCAAATAGCTGTCACATGCGCCGACTCTGTCGATGGTTACAGTCAGCCTAGCGGTAAACTTAGCGGACTACCAAAAATTGGCGGAGTTTTCCAAACTTAGTGGGCCTAACTGCAGTTATTCCACTTTTAGTGGAGTTTTTTTTTGGTCAAATTGGAGAAAACTTCTGGAGGTCATAACTTTCACTAGGGATATCCTTTTGGAGAGAATTGTTTTTTTGATTTTGGGTATTCTGAGCATTCTAGAGCCAATGGTACAATCTTCAGAGCCAACAGAGCTCATCTTCAAGTGTTTTTTCAAGAAAGAATCTTGGAGAGCCATCCCAGCCTAGGGAGTGTTGGGGTTGAATTAGGCTATGGTTAACCATTAGAGGTGAAACAAAAGTCATTCTTGATTGTTTTTTGTGTTCTGAACTCATTTTCATAGCTTATTTTGCCTGTTTATTCTTTCTTATCACTGTATAACCAATTTGAGCATCTAATAAGAGCAAGGACATGCCCATTTGGGGGCCTTCGACTCGGAAAATGTAGCCCAAGAGGGGTGAACTGCCTTATCAGCTGCTGTGTTATATTACGTGAATTTATCTTGTTGTGTTTTCCAGATTTGACATGCTAAACAGTAAAATGAAATAACACTCCTTCACACATAAGACTCTGAAATTTACCAAAAACACTTTGTTTCAATTGCAATACATGAATAACAGTTTGCACTTATAATTTAATGGAAATGAATACCTTGAACAGAAAATACAAGTAGTTTCATTTTCAGATCATATGGTATCAGAGCTAAGTTTTGATTATTAGTTTTGTGCAAAGATATTTTTGACTGTTTTGCAAGTTTTAATGCTTACTAGGCTTAAGCTTCAAAGAGGGAAAGGACAATTGGTTAGAGCACAAGATAATCCTCAACCAAGGAGGGCCAGGGTGCCATTATCTCCACCTTCTAATTCACCCTCAATAGCCTTAGTAGAGGCATCAAGTATGTCTGAAAGGGAAGGAGAAGTTCCTGAAGACATGGATCCAAGAGAAGAAGAACGGGTATTTAGAAAAGATTTTTTGGACATGACTGAGATGGTAAGAATATTATACCAAGAAAGGAATGATAGGTTGGTTGGAGAAGGGTATAAACATCAGAAAGAAGGAGAGGGCTCTTTAGGAGGAAAGAAAGGTGATGATAACTCAAAGAAAGGACATGGAGGAAATGGCGATCCACCATCTCCATCATCATCCTCTTCCTCTACATCGTCATCCTCTACCTCGGTAAATCAACCTCATAAGCCTAAATATTCTAGAAAAAGTCCATTTTTAAAGCTAGATGTTAAATTTGAATTACCCGTGTTTAACGGCGAAGTCAATGCAGAGAAACTTGACAACTGGATAGGACAGTTGGAAGTTTATTTAAGGATTCAGAACTTGCATGATGATGACACTAAGATTCAGTTAGCCTCTTTAAGAATGGAAGGAGCAACATTGGTATGGTGGGAAGACAAGACCAAGGATGAAATTAAGAAACATGGTAAGATTACTTTAACATGGGCTGAATTTATTTTCGCAATTAAGAAGCAATTTTATCGTCTTTCTCATTTAAAAAAGGCTATAATGAACTGGAAAAATTTTAGACAACTAAAGGGACAAAATGTTCAAGACTACACCCAAGAGTTTAGGAGAAGAGCACTCTTATTAGGGGTAGACCTACAAAGTCAAGACCCTTTGCTAAAATATATAGGTGGTTTGCACAACTACCTTAAACATACTATCCTTATGTTCAATCCTACTAGTCTAGATGAAGTTTGTGTACAAGCTAGACATTTAGAGACTAGAGGGAAAAACACTTTTGATGAGGGTAGAAACAAGCCTTTTAAGGGGAAAAACAAAGAGAAAACCATTAAGAGAAGAGGCAAAAAGAATGCATCTGTCAAAAAGGAGGGTGAGAAAGTGATATGTAAACATTGTTTAAAAGAAGGCCATGAAGAGAAAAATTGTTGGAAATTTTATCTTGAAAAAAGAAATTTGTTTAAAAAAAACAAAGGAAAGAAGAAAACCACAGCTACTACAACTACGCCTCAAGATTTAGGTGATGATTCAAGAGATGAAACTAAAATGGTAGCCATGGGTTCAAAAAGCATAAAGGGAAAGGAAACTGAAACTAAAGAAAGTACTAGTACTTTAAACTATCATGTACAAGCTCCTAATGAGGAAGAAAGAAATGAATTGTTCCATGTGAGGGTAGTCTCAAAACATACAAAAATTGACACACTGTTTGACAGTGGGTCACAAACAAATATTATATCAGAAGACTTGGTCAAATAGCTTAAACTTGAGACCATTCCACATCCAGAAGCCTTATACACTTGGTTGGATATGCAAGGATGCAAACTTACAAGTATCAAGAAAGTGCATATTGCACTTTGCAATTACTACACACTTTATTGACACAGTGGAACTTGATGTACTACCGCTTGATATATCAAGAATTGTTTTGGGAAGTCCTTACGTATTTGACAGGAAAGCTATCTTCCATCGCCATGAAAATAAATATCATCTTTTCAAAGATGGCAAGGAGTACATTGTCAAGGCACGTCGCAAGAAGGAAAATATAGCGATGGTAAATGCGGGACAGGTAAAGAGGCTAGTTAATTCAAGTAAGAGTTTTGTACTTCTTATGATCAAGCCTAAGGTTGATGTGAATCATGATTCATTTGAAAAATGTGATTCCAAACTTAAATCAGATTTATATGATGTAGTTGATGCACATCATGATATGTTTCAAGAACCAACAGGTTTTCCTCCTAAAAGGGAGATTCAGCATGAAATCCATTTACATCCAGATTGTCATCTTCTTAACATAGGCATGTACCGCATGTCTATCATGGAGAATGCTAAAATAAAGAAGCAAATGAAAGACTTGTTGTACAAAGGTTTCATAAGACCAAGCACTTCGCCATGTGGGTCACCGATAGTGTTGATTCCAAAGAAAGATGGAACTTGGCGCATGTGTGTGGATTTTAGGGCATTGAACAAAATAATGGTAAAGAATCGTTACCCACTCCCAAGGATAGATGATTTGTTAGATCAGCTAAAAGATGCTAAATATTTCACTAAGTTAGACTTATGTAGTGGTTATCATCAAGTTAGAATTGAAGAAAGTGACATTTGGAAGGAAACTTTTAAAACAAAACAAGGACTCTTTGAGTGGCTTGTTATGCCATTTGGTTTATGCAATGCACCTGCAACTTTCATGCGGGTAATGGATGATGTCTTACGTCCTTTTCTTGATGATTTCATTATTGTCTACTTAGATGACATCTTAATTTTCAGCAAGACTAGAGAAGAGCATGTCATGCATGTTAAGAAAGTACTTGATATTTTGAAGAAAAATTAGTTATTTCTTAAAATGTCAAAGTGTGAATTTGGAAAGACTTCTTTGGTTTATTTGGGACACATAGTAGGAGGAGGTGCTTTGAGAATTGATCCTTCTAAGGTAGAAGCTATTGTGAATTGGCCTACTCCCAAATCCATTATAGAGGTAAGAAGTTTTTTGGGTGTAGCTCAGTATTGGAGGAAGTTTATTTCTAAGTTCTCTGCCATAGCAGCTCCTATGCATGCAGTGACAAGTGTGAAGTGTGATTTCCAATGGGGAGGAAAGCAACCAAAAGCTTTCGAGTCTTTGAAAGAAAAGATAAGCTCATCTCTAGTTCTTTCATTACCGGACTTGAGACAGCCATTCAAGATTGAGAACGATGCTAGTGATTACGCCATGGGTGCAGTTCTCTTACAGAATGGTAAGCCTATCGCATTTCATTATGAGACATTTAATGGTGTTGTTTTGAATTATCCTACATACGATAATGACTTGTATACGTTGGTACAAAGTGTCAAAAAGTGGAAAGACTATTTGATGGGTAAAGAAACAGTTTTTCATACCGACCATCAGCCTTTACAGTACTTGCAGTCGCAAAGTAAATTGTAGCAGTCACAACATTTCAGATGGATGGGCTTCTTAAAGAAATTTCACTTGGTAATAAGGTACAAGAAAGGTATTTTCAATAAGGTTGTTGATATGCTTTCAAGGCCTATTATTATTGCTACTACTTTACTTAAGAATGATTCTGTTTTACATGAGAGCTACATAGAACAGTATGCATCAGATGTTGATTTTAAGGATGTGTATGCTAACTTGAGTCAAGGGAATCATGTTGAGGAGAATGATTATGATTTGCATAATAATTTGTTGTTTCATATGGGAAAGTTATTTATACCACAGGGAGAGAGACTAAGTATCATGAGAGAAGCTCATTCTTCTCTTATTGTTGGACATTTCAGGGTAAACAAAACTGTGGCACATTTACAGAGGTATTGTTATTGTCCTCGCATGGTAGATAGTGTTTCACGGTTCATTATAGGTTGTTCATTATGTGCTACAAGAAATCCTAGCAATAGGAAGCTTGGATTATATACGCCATTGCCAGTACCTTATAAACCATGGGAAAGTGTTTCTATGGATTTTGTAGGAGGTCTACCATTATCTAGAAAGCAGCATGATTATCTTTATGTAGTAGTTGATAGATTCAGGAAGATGTGTATTCTTATGCCATGTAAGAAAACTATAACTGCTGAACAAACTGCTAATTTATATTTTCAACATGTATGGGTTCATTATTGCTTGCCTACTTCTATTGTTAGTGACAGGGATTCTAGATTTGTTGGGAATTTTTGGTCCAATCTATGGAGGATGATGGACACCAAGTTGAAGAAGAGTACTGCTTTCCATCCGCAAACAGGTGGCCAAACAGAGGTAGTGAATAGAACCATTGTACATCTATTCAGAGGTTATTGCAGCAAGCATCCCAAATTTTGGGATGAGCACTTGTATTACATTCAACATGCTTACAACTGGGCCAAGCACTCTTCTACAAATACTTCACCTTTTGAACCTTGTTTTGGGTATTTGCCTAAGTCACCTTTAGATTTCATCCTTGAGAAGGATGTTTCCATTTATGGGCATAGTGAAAATGACAAAGCTCGCATGTTCATTAAAAGAATTCATCTCATACATCAGCAAGTTCAAGAACAACTTGAAAAAAGTCAAGGCAAGTACAAGGAGAGACATGATAAACATAGAGTTGATCATAAGTTTCAAGGAGATGAGGTATGGTTGTATATCAATAAGGAAAGAATGCAAGGAGAAGGTGAAAATATGAAGCCTATTTGTTATGGTCCATTCAATATCCTTAAACATGTTGGAAATAATGCTTTTCAACTAGATTTGCCTTCATATATGCAAATGTATTCCGTTGTGAATGTGGAAAATTTACGTTTGTATGAACCTCCTTTAATTGTTGATCATGAGAGTGACATTCAGCTGCCATCCATAGATGATTTCTCACCAGAATTTTTGGATGAGCTGAAAGGGCATGTTATCCCTGACAGAAGGACACGCACTTCAAGGAGGGGAAATGTTCATTATGTTCGGGTTGGTCTTAAAGGCAGAAAACCGAGTAAGGCAAAGTGGATGGAGGTGGAAAAGGTGAGGTAGATGTACCCTCACCCTATTAACATGTAATTGAAGGCTTTTGGGGTCCAAAAGCTTCCCATTTGGGAGGTGTGATTAGTTGATCATGTCCTAAGTGGAAAAAATGCTCAAATTTTGAATTGCTCAGAATTGGTTGAAACTAGAACGACAAGAAAGGCCTCGTCGAAACGATCCTGTAGCTGTGAACAACACTCAAATATGACAATATATGCGAAAGCTATTCAAGTTTTAAAATTCACAACTTCATGCAAAAGTCTAGTTTGACATGGGTTGACTTCGAATAAAAAATATTTTAAAAATAATATTCTTGGAATATTCTAGGAATATTCCTTAGAATATTCCATTAAATATTCCTTCATGGCCAATGAATGGACGCCATGTGGCCTTCCCGGAGACCACCACGTGGCCCCAAGACTGCAGATTTATGGTGCAAATTTTTGTGCCTCCACAGTATTCGATCACGGGTCTCCACGCTACCAACCCATAGGCCCAACCAACCTGCCTACACAGTGTTTATTAACAAACTACGGGCACAGTTTAATGTTATATGCTAACTATTTATGGTTTGGGGATAAACCACGAACGATTACCCACCAGCGGTTCCGCTGCGGTCACACGCCGACAGTTACGGTGACGGTTACGCCAACGGTCAACAAACCCACCAGCGCAAACCATAACCTCCACCCGAATCGTTGTCACATGCTCTGACTCCACCGACGGTTACGATCAAGCTGGCGGTCAACTTGGTAGACAGCCCAAAATTGGTGGAGTTTTCCAAACATAGCGGGCCTAACTGCAGTTATTCCACTTTTAGTGGAGCTTTTTTGGTCAAAGTGGAGAAAACTTCTGGAGGTCATAAATTTCACTAGGGAG
This sequence comes from Pinus tabuliformis, assembly GCA_031772625.1. NCBI lineage: Eukaryota > Viridiplantae > Streptophyta > Pinopsida > Pinales > Pinaceae > Pinus > Pinus tabuliformis. The sequence continues at coordinate 233,427,991 of CM062819.1, read as the reverse complement.
ATCCTTTTAGAGCGATTTTTTTTTTGGGTATTCTGAGCATTCGAGAGACAATGGTATAGGTTTTAGAGCCAACAGAGCTCATCTTCAGGTGTTTTTCATAAAATAAGCTTGGAGAGCCATCAGGGCCTAGGGAGTGTTGGAGCTGTATTGGGCTATGGTTAACCATTGGAGGTGAAGCAAAAGTCATTGTTGACTTCTTTCTATGTTCTAAACTCATTTTCACAGCTCATTTTTCCTTTTTAGGCTTTCTTATCACTGTATAAGCAATTTGAGCATCTAATAAGATCAAGGACATGCCCATTTGGGGGCCTTGAACCCAGCAGATGTAGCCCAGGAGGGGTGAACTGCCTTATCAGCTGCTGCATTATGCGTATTCTATATTTGATATGCTAAACAGTAAAATGAAATAACACTCCTTCACAAATAAGACTTAGAATTTTACCAAAAACACTTTGTTTCAATTGCAAGACATTAATAACAGTTTGCACTTATAATTTAATGGAAATGAATACCTTGAACAAAAAATACAAGTAGTTTCATTTTCAGATTAGAGAGAGAAAGTGATATGGTTAGACATAAAAGGGGAGAAAGGGGATAAAGGAGGAAGAGAGACAAGGTAAAGGGTAGAGAGAGACAGACAGACAGAGGAAAAGGGGGAAATGTTGGGATAGAGAGAGATAGGGATGTAAGGGTGATCCAGATGGATATTGGTGGCCACCTGCCTATTACAATTGGATACCCACCATTTTTCTTTCTAATTTACCTAATTGTAGTAAAAATTACTAGTTTTGGCAGTTTTTTGGGTCCTAAACATCCGAAAACATTTTGAGGGAATAAAAGACATTTTTAAGCAAAACAGAGAGACCAAAAAATTCCCCACCTAACTCACCAATTTGTTATTGGCTTCCACTTTGATATATTCAAAACGAGGTATTATGATAGCCAAACAAAGATCCTATGCCAAAATTACAACCCTGGGACGTTTATGTACCAATTTACCCAAACCGGGCCCACAATTTTGGCGCTTCATCTCTTAGGGTTAGGTTTTGGATGTTTATGGTTTTCCATTGCTTCTCAATAATAAATAGGCCTTTGAGCCTCATTGTGGAATAGTTCAAGGGCATATAAACACCACGTATCTTCTCATAGATAAGCTACAATCACCTGAGTTAGTTTATTTCAATTTCTGTATGTAAGCATATTTCAGTTCTTTGATATTAATCAAATGAAGTTTTATTTCTATTTCATCTATGTATTTATGTGTATATCAGTATTTTGTTTCCTTCCTACATAGGTTTGGATCAATGGTCTCAGAGCTAGGTTTTCTCTTTCTCTGTTTTTCTTTACATGTCCCTATTGAGGTCAGGGTATAAGGAGTTAGGGCTCAAACTGGTTGACGCTTTGCAAGACCAGCCTCGCAAACCTTGAGGGCCTCCCATGGCAGAAAAAAAAAAAGATGAGGGGGTAGGAGATCCTTTCAAAATATTACTTGAGGAAGCCCTCGAGTGACAAAGGAATGCGATGATGGATAACTTTGCCCAGATCATTTGGCAGCTACCCACAGGTGGTGCATCTTCATCCAACAACCACTCTGGAGGCACCACTCCTTTTAAGGTACAAGTTAACTTTGACATTACCATATTTGAAGGATATATAGATACAAATGTTGTAGATACATGGTTAAATTTTTTGGAAGGATATTTTTTATTTCATGACTTTTCCAATCGAGAAAAGATTACTTTTTCATTCCTCAAAGCCACCCCACATGTCAAGGACTAGTGGGAAACCTACTGTGAATAAAAGGATGAGAGGGAATCCTCAATGTTTTCAGCCACACCCACTTGGAATTCTTTCCAAGATGCCATCAAGGAACAATATTACCCTGTCGGGAGCTATGAAGATAAATACATAAAATGGACCACATTGTGGCAGGGAAGGGACAAAGATGTTTCGAAGTTCACAAATGTTTTCCATACCCCTGCCATGAAGCTACATATCAAGGATTTTGAGTGGAATTTGGTACTCAAGTATCACGACTATCTACACAAGTACATCCAGGATGAGATGAAGTTCCTAAACCACTCCTCACTTGGTGCCACCTATTGATACTCTGTTAAGATCGAGCAAAAATTTAGACAAAAGAAGCGAGACTTTGGATCTGTGAATCCAAAGAAAGGGAAAGGTGCCCCCAAGCTGCAGAAAAAAGGACAAAGCCAAGGTAGGGTGACCCAATACAACCTGTCGAAGCCATGAGAAAAGGAAAACACCATGAATATAAAATAGGATACAAGGAAATGATGTGAATTCCATAAGAGCTACACTCACAACAAAAGTGAGTGTCGAGCCAAGTAGTTGTTGGTGGCTGACTTGAAGGCTTCTGAATTAGATGCATGTTTCGACTTTTGGTCAAAAATCAACTAGGGGAATGACAAATGGGAATGACAAATGGAATCAAATTATTGATATGGAGCCTAGTGCAACTATTGCGACCACTAATATCGAGAAGGATGAGCCCGAAGATCCAGACAAGGGGGAGCGACTCTACTACTCATAAATGTGGGTGAAGGGTTCTCCATTGTAGCTCATTGTCGATAGCGGGTGCCAAAAGAACCTCATTTCAGGAAAGCTCATGAAGTAGTTGGGCCTACCAACCACACCACACCTATAACCATATACCATCAGGTGGCTTCACCAAGGGTGAGATCTCTGCATCAGCTAATAATGTCTCCTTCCCTACAACATCAAGCCCTTCATAGATGAAGTATTGTGTGATGTTTTGTTATGAAACCAGCTCAAGAAAAGATAGATCAACACCTTATAATTCAGCCTCTTCGAGGGGGCAACCTCCTTTACATTACATAAATGAACAATTCTTTCATGATACAAATGACAAAACCTCCTTTCTATATATAAGAGTCTAAGGAGTCACAATATAATCCAACCGACCTAACAATAATAATATAAAGCCATAAAAATAACAATAGATGGATTCTATGGGGCACAGAAATAACAACATGGGGGTAATAGGGGCACAACAATATAAATAAGGGGTATAACTACAATAGTAATGGGGTAATCACTAGTATTATAGGGACCCAACATGCTCCTCTCCTTCAAAAAAGTGTTGTCCTCAACGCTTGAGTAGTTCTGGATACTTCTGCATAAAATTCTCATCCTCCCATGTGGAATCTTCACCGGATAAGTTCTTCCACTTGATAAGATACTCTGAAATTGCTCGATTTCATAGTTGTCGAGTTCTTGTTTCTGTGAATGCTTCCGATTCCAATATAATTTTTCCTTCCTCATGAAGTTCTGGCAATATTGTTTGCACTGGGAGCTTGTCGCCTATAACCTTCTTTAAACATGAAACATGGAAAACTGGGTGCAATCGAGAAGCTGCAGGAAGCTCCAATTTGTATGCCATAGTACCAATATTTTGCAACACCTTGTATGGACCATAATACTTTGGTGATAATTTATTATCCTTCTTAGCTTGCTTTAGGGACATTTGCTTATATGGTTGTAGCCGTAGGAATACCCAATCACCTACATCAAAACTTCTTTCACTGCGATGTTGATCTGCCTATTGTTTCATTCTATTTTGTGCCAACACGAGGTTATCCTTTAAGAGTTGGGGGACTTGTTGTTGATGTTCGATGTGATGTTCCACTGCCTGAACCTTAGATTTTTTTTTAAATATGATGTGATGGATGGTGGTTGATACCCATAAAGTGCCATAAATGGGGTCATTTTTGTTGTTGTATGGAAGGAAGTGTTATACCACCATTCAGCCAGAGTGTTATAGACATTTTTGTGCCTTACGGCTCTAAGCATGAAATGTCCATAAACCAAGGGCTCCTAAGTCCCTAAAAGTGTTGTTCTAACTCCTAAAGGAACAAGGTCAACAAATTACAGCTTCTCCCAAAAGTTCTCCACCATAAACTGCTCAGAATAAGTCAAATTAAGATCACTTCAGCTGCTCCACTAGCCAAGTGCGTTGCATAGCACCAAAGTCCACAAGCTAGGTGCATTGCAACGCACCTAAATGCACTACCAGGGTGCATTGATTGGGAAATTACAAATGGCAGTGTCATTCCGCGAGGTGGAGAGACAATGGAAGCTTCCAGAATCTTCTCCAATGACACTCGCCTCACTGAATTCGACCAAGGATGAGTAAGAGGCTTTCAGTCTCCAAGTGGAAGCAAGAACTAACAGAGAGAAGCCACTAATCAAATCATGAGCTGACTCATCCTCCTTGCATACATCTATATATGGATCCCTCATCCGAGAGATCCAGAGGCTGGAATTTTGCACATTGTAAGGAATCGTTGTTGGTTTTGAGATACATATCAGAGAATTGGGTGATCTATGCTTTGTTGGGGGTGAAGAAGGGACTTCTTTGCTGGGAGGTTGATGCTGGGTCAGGAATCATCGGTTGTAACTCCTCCTGGATCTTCTTGTATATCAATAAAACTATTTGAGTTTCTTCTCCATGCTTGTGTTTCATTGATGCTTGTTACATTTGTATGGTTAACTTAAATATGATCCTAAGTTATTTATGAATATAAACCCATGCCTTTGTATAGTTTCCTTCTTCTGTGATCTTACAGGTACTTGGTGAAGCTGGGTAAGTGAGGGAGCAGGTAGCTGGAAGCTGTCAAAGAGAAGAGAGATTGGATCGAAGGACTAGCGCAAGACACAGGTTGGTTCATCCTATTCCTCTTTGTTTATAGTTCATAAAGAAGAATACAAAAATAGTTTTCTCTGTTTGTTTCTAAGGTAGCTGTCACACCTTAGTGGGATAGAGTAGTTCTAAATAGACACTTTTCCCGATAACAAAATGGCGACTCCGCTGGGGAGGAAGTCTAGTTAGTTTGTTTGTGTTTCTCTTGTTGTTTGTTTCATAAACTTAGAAGTAGCAATCGAACTACATTTTCCATTAACAAATGCAAAGTAGAAATCTGTTGCTTCAATCCATTCACTGGATTTGTTTATGATTTGAACAGCTGATTCATAAACTAACTGATTGCCCTTGTGATAGATCTTAGACCCCCCTTAGATCTACCTCTAATTGTGCATTACTGATTGCTTTTACCGGCCAAAAACCAAAGATTAAACTGCAAACCGTGACCCAGAACCCGGATAGAATTCTCGTTTCTGCCCCAGCGTAGGCTCTGTGAAGAGGTTCTGCATTTCAACGCACTTCTCGAGAGGGCTACCTGCGCTACAATGCAGTTTCTCTGTGTAACAGGTGCGCTGATCAGCCTAGCCTTGTGCAGCTGAGGTTCTTTGCTTCATTCTTTCCAGTTTTGTCTCTGATTTTTGCAGCCTGTGATCAGTATTTGACTGTTTCAAACCCCTTTTCCTTACTGATATTCCACCTTAGTTGTACAAAAGAAACTGTAGATGTTTTTATGTGTTTGTTGAGTCGTTTACTGTTTTCCATTGCAAAAGTATAATAGTCGTACTGTCATCCTTTGATTTAGATCTGTCGCGAGTGTCGATTTTGATCATAGGACAAAGTTTATTTGTTTTTGATAGTCGATTATGATTTTACTTTTGCCTTTGGTTTGAATTTGTGACTTTCTAGTGTCGAAACGAGTGTTTATTCCAAAATCATAAAGTGTCGTAATCATGTCTACCTTTTGATTTCGAAAACAAGCTTGTTTATGTTTGTCGCTTGAAAGCAAATTCAGATTTGTACAACAACTTTCTTTTTAGGCATCAATATTAAGAAAGTGAAAAACAAATACATGCATGTGCATTTGCATATTGATAGTCTGTTTGGCTTGATTTAGGAAAAGTGCATTTACAGTGTGCTCTTTGCTCTTTGCGAAAAGATTGTGTCTTTCTTTTCCCCTAGTAGCTAGGATTTTCATTGTTGAAAAGAGATAAAAGTTTGTTTATCATCTTTAGATTGCATTTTAGGAATTACATCTACATCTCATGGTGAACCCAAAAGGAAAAATTCATAAGAAAGATCAACTTAAAATAAATTCAATGAACCTAACAACGCTTTGGAACTTAATGCACAACATTTAGAGGTCTAGGCTAGAGACATATTCCGGCGTTGTAAAGCCAGGTAACTGTTGTCATCACTGATGGTTGGGTGATTCCTCCACTTTGAGACGATAAGTGTTAGTACGGACTTGTGCTCCCACGTACCGTCGAGTATATATTGGGAGACCCCTATAGGCTTAAACCCTTTATCCATATGAATCTGTGTCAGCCGCCTTACTGATCGCAATGCACCGAACACAGCATTCGGGAAGATTGACTGCCGTACCGTAAAAAGTATTCTGTAGTTTTGTGATTGGTTTGGTACTCCCTCTACCTAGACCTCCAGAGCAGTCCCTTTCGTTCCTTTTCAGACTCCTTAACGGAAAAGGTCCATCTGAGCACTTTTCACTTCAGGCTCATTAAAAATCGAAGGAGACTAGAGTCATCTTTTGTTTTTTCTCGACTCTTAAAAACTGAAAAAACAAGTTGTGTCAAAAGCATCTAAAATTGATTTAATTCGGAAACATACCTTCCCTTTATTTTAGTTTATCGAGTAATCCGCAATCGTGGAAGAAAGTCAATTGAAACCCCGTCGTTCGCGGAGGTTTACGAGTCAACCGTCTTTGTCTCCGGAATCGAAACCAGTACGGACAAAGCGAACTCATTTAACTGGTTCCAAATCTCCTATCAAAGTTAGAACAAGTGTTCCAACGACATCAGAGACTCCGGTTACTCCAAACATTTCTGGAATCCCTGCCTCAACAGAAGAAGTTCAACAACCATAGAAGGACAGTGGTACTGATCCTAGTTTGAGAATAAACACTTATGTTACCGAACCAGTTCCATCTACAACCGGTTTGGAGAGTCTTACTCTTCAAACATCTGTCGCTACTGATTTCACACCTTCTTCGGCACCAGAAATATTTTACAGACCTGACGGTCTTCCCCTTCCACCTGGTCTGATTGCAATAGAAGAAGTTATAGAAGATCCTCGAGCGAGTACTCCAACGCATTTTGGAGTCGGGATCACTCTATATCCTTCGACATCAGAAGTTAGTCTACCACCAGTGGAAGTTCCTGTAGAATCGCTAGGTAATATTTTGGATAGACCACAAATGTCTGAACAACCGTCAACATCTAGGACTGTGTCTTCTGACACAGCGACGGCAGAGCTCCTTGCTGTCACTCTGACAATGTTCGCCGGCATACCATCTGTCCCGACTAGCTCACAACCGCTAGAAGGAGCCTACTCAGGGGCTACTTCGACAGTCTGGTCCATTCCTGTTTGTTCATCTGGAATAATATCCGGAAACTCTTATGTTGGATCTCAACAAATTGATCCATTTGGAGGTCAATTTGGGCAGTCCGGCCCCCAAGGGCAAATAATTCCCTTGAGTTCTAGATTGCCACCGTATGGGGAGCAGTATGCCCTTTCATTATCCCCTCCGGGAGGATATCCATACGGGAGTTCACAACAGCATCCAGGTTATACTGGAATTACCTCAAGTGGTTGGGTACCTATACTACCTCAACAACCAAGAGTTGTGTATTCGATGCAACAATGCGTACCTATGTCAAACATCCCAACTATGCCAGCTATTGTGATGATGTCACAAGTTCAAGCGATGCCTATTGTATGCCAACCTCAGGTTTCTCAGGTTGTAATGCAACAACCCCTTGACCCTGCGACACAACCAAAATCGTCGACTAGTGGGGCGACACAGGTCCAGACGGGTACAATTACCCCTCACCTTGGTCAAACGGTTAGTATCGGGCAACAACACATGGCCTCACAGCCATGGTTGGTGCAATACCAACAACCGAAATTCCAACAAGTATACCAAGGTTCTGAGCAGCAAATCTTTGCGAACAGTGGACAGCCGTACATTCAAAACGGTCAAAATCAACCATTTTACAATGGTCAAGTCCACCAACCTTACCAAACATACCAGGATCAGATGCATTATGCTGGTATGCAAATACTAACTGCTCAGGTGATTCCATCATATCCTGGGTATGTTTCACCTAACCTGAATCAACAGTTACCATTCGTGGCAACTTTAGAGTTACCTGATTTAAACCGGTTAACAAACGATCCAATTGCTTACACCCCTTGGTGGCCAGCGATTCTGCATAAACTTCCATCAGATATTCCTAAATTTAATGGAAATCCAGGTGAAGATCCATCGAATCACGTGATGACCTTTCATATATGGTGTTCATCAAACACCCTAAATGATGATTCGATAAGACTTCGCCTCTTTCAGAGGACGTTAACGGGTCCAGCGGCAAAATGGTACATTGAATTGCCTAGAGCTTCGTTCGACAACTTCAAACAGACAACAGCCACTCACATATCTGATCATATACATGAGTGGCGACGTCGTCGTAGGATGGTAAAAACGTACGTTCCCGATTAGCTATTAGCTGAATGGTTTATCAAGTCATTACTGCCTTCCATCACGGAATATGTGGCAAAGGGGGGAGTCGTAACGGAAGAGCAAGTGATCGCTCGTGTACAATATCTGGACTTGATTTACACTCAGTCTGGCACGCTCTATGACAAAATACCTGACGCCCCTAGACCGGAATTCTCAATTCCTCCTCCTCCTAAATCAAACAATGACTCTCATGCCGGCGATGGTGTGATTGGTACGACAGACACGAAATCGAAAAAGGCCACATCCAAGAAGGCCCGTAAGATTTCAGGTCAAAATGCAAAAGACGAACTTCTTGCTTCGGAAGTAAATGTCGTATCGACAGATAAGGGCAAAGAAACCAAGCAACCAGGAAGCAAGAAGAAAGGCAAAGGGAAGAAGAAGAAACAGGATGAATCATCACCTGAAAAATCTTCTTCAAACCCTCCTGGAAATAGGAAACCAAGATTTCCATGCATGATATGCGATGAGGATCATCGGACCGCAGATTGTCCACACAGAGCTGAGCTTAAGAAGTTCTTTAAGAATTCGAAAACCTCAACAGTGTTAACTGATCCATTTCCAAATCCAGGAACAAATCTGGTTGAAAGTGGAAATGCTTCCCCGTCTCAAGTGCTAATGTTGTTGATTTCAAAACAGCAGAATGATGCTTTGATTTCGACAAGGAACAAAGATTATGGGAATCCACAGCTGTCGAACAACAAGGATAAAGATCAACCAAGTAGTTCAACAACAACTTCGACAGAAGTTGTACCACCCACAATCCCTGAATTAACAATAAAACCGCCGAAGGGAGTAGTACACAAGTCGACGTTTAATCCCCGCGCTAGAGCGGCAGAACATTATAACATAGTGGAAGATTTGGCCCAATCGCCATCCGCTATGTCGACTCTTGAAGTACTACAAAATTGCCCATCCCAAAGGCAGGCTTTATTATTGGCTATTGGTGGGATTGATCCAAAGGATTCCAATCTTGTATCCTTCGACCACAAAGGATACGATCCTCAGTTACCGGCTCAACTAGCTTTCCTTGTCCAAGTGAAAGCCCTCAACAAAATTGTTCATCGAACAATTATTGATGAGGGGGCATCTACATGTATTATGTCGATGAGTTGCTGGAAAACTTTAGGATCTCCAACCTTGTCGCGGTCTGCGACGCCATTAAAAGCATTCGACGGAAGGACATATACCCCATACGGTATCCTAAATAACTTGAAAGTTGAACTAGGAGGGAAAACAGTAGAAATAGATGTTGAAGTCATCGATGGGAATCTTGATTACAACATCCTACTGGGACGACCATGGATATATGCCATGGCAGCTGTTGTGTCGACCTATTTTAGAAAGATTGAATTCCCCTTTCAAGGAGGAATTACAATCGTCGATCAACAGAACTTCCTCCCCAATGGTTCTCAAGTTACAGGAAGCATCCCCATGATCCATGGAAGCCCCCATTTGCTTCAGAATATCGGAGTAGGCCTACTAAAAGATCCTATACTAATGGGAACTTTCGCTCTTCCACCTCCAATCGATCTGGCGGAAGTAGCGTCGATAAGCACCTGCAACATGATATCGTCTATAAAGATCTCAGAAAATGATATCGACATGGATCATGCAGTGGTTTTGCCCCCAAGCCCAATGGAAGTATTATAGCAATCAATGTTCCTAGCATGGGAGGCAAACCCAAATCAACGCTCATCAAGCGTTTGGATAGATAGGTCTAGAGAAAATGGTACTCCTTCAGATCCTTGGTCGCGAGTGCATGTCACAGACGAAGGAATTCTCCAAGCTATGGTAATTGAAGGAGCACCATGGAATGATTCCCACCATCGTTCTCTTCTTCCAGATTGCGAAGAAGATACTCAAAATGACCTTTACCATCCTTCAGTAGTTGATTTTCTATAAAATACTGTAAATACGGTGGATTCAGAGCGAAACTTGTCCAACATTGAAGAAACTATAGCCATAAATATCTCGACCAAAACAGATGTTGTAGAGAATATTTATGTCGGCAAATGTTGTTCTCCTTCAGAGCTGGAAATATATAACGCTCTTTTTCGCGAATTCAGAGATGTCTTTGCTTGGTCATACAGTGAAATTCCAGGCATCGACTCGAGTATCGTTGAACACGAAATTAAGATGTATCCAAATGTCAAACCAGTACGACAACGGCTAAGGCAGGTGCACCCCAAGAAAGCCACTGCCATTAAGGTAAAAGTTGAAAAACTTCTCCATGCTGGTTTTATCTACCCGGTTGCGCTAACCGATTGGGTATCGAATATTGTCCCTGTTATGAAAAAACAGGGGACAATTAGGGTGTGCGTCGATTATAGGGATGTAAATCAAGCTTGTCCAAAAGACAACTACCCTACACCCTTCATTGACTAGATAATTGATGAATGCGCCGGATGCGAAATCTTTTCATTCATGGATGGATTCTCCGGGTATAACCAAATAAATATCCGCCCACAGGACCAGTGAAAGACTGCATTTATTTGTCTGTGGGGCACATTCGCATATCGAAAATTACCCTTTGGTTTAAAGAACGCAGGGGCAACATTTCAGAGGGCAATGGATTATGCCTTCCATGTCATCAAAAACATCGTTCAACCATACCTCAATGACCTTCCGGCTCATTCACGAAAGAGGACTGATCATCCGCAGCATTTAAGAGCGATATTTCTACGTTGTCGACACTACAAGATACGACTCAATCCGCACAAATGTGTATTTTGCGTCAGCTCTGGTCATTTACTTGGCTTTGTAGTCTCCAAGGATTGGATTTGTCTCGACCCATGTAAGGTCCAGGCAATCATAAATTTGCCTCCACCTTCGGATTTGCTTCAGATTCAGAAACTCCAAGGGAAAGCAAACTTTCTGAGGAGGTTCATTCCAAATTACACTGAACTTGCTAAAGTTTATACTCGTCTCTTGAAAAAGGAAGTACCCTTTGTCTGGGATCAGGTTGTGCAAGCTTCCTTTGATGCTTTAAAAGATTCCCTAATGAAAGCATCATTAATTTACGCCCGTGATTATCAAAGAGATTTTAACCTGTATCTGGTTGCAACACATATGACCATCACAATGGTTTTAGTTCAAGAATTTGATGGAATTGAACATCCTATTTATTATTTAAGTAAAAACTTAAATGATACAGAAAGTAAATATTCTTATGTTGAAAAACTAGCGCTTGCAGCTGTTCAAGCGATACAAATATTTCGACACTATGTCCTCTCTCGGAAAACTACCATTCTGTCAGATTGCAACCCCATGACTTATATATTGTCGTGACAGTTGCTGGGGGGAAAATATTCAAAATGGATAGCAATCCTTCAAGAGTTTGATATGGAATTTGTAAAATCCAAGTCAAAGAAAGCTCTAGTTTTCGCAGAATTATTATGCGATCTCCCATCGTCGTCCAACGATGAAACATTCGAAGAATCAATCGTGGATGAAAGTTCGTTTTTGATATCTACAAGCAATGAGTGGTATGGGGATATAATCATTTATCTCCAAACCCAAAAATTTAGGCCAAACACCTCCCACTCTGAACAAAAACGTATATGATACCAAGCAAAAGACTACATGATCGTCGGTGATACACTTTACCATCGTGGTATTGATACAGTTCTGAGAAGGTGCCTCACCCATGAGGAGGCCGAAAAAGTCATGAATGAGTGTCATTCAGGCGCGTGTGGGGGGCATCAATCTAGATATGCTACAGCACAAAAAATCTTACGAGCAGGATACTTCTGGCCAACAATGTTCAAAGATTGCATAACCGCAGTCAGAAGTTGCCATGCTTGTCAAATTTTTTATAGCAAAACCAGAAGACCACCCGCACCTCTACAGCCAATAGTTGTTGTTGGGCCATTTGCCAAATGGGGCATCGATTTCATGACATGTAACCCCACCTCGACCGAGGGGCATGGGTATATCATAGTCGCAGTTGACTATTTTACGAAATGGGCCGAGGCGATGCCTACATTAGATAATACTGGTGAAACAGTTGCCCTCTTCTTTTTCAATCATGTAGTCGCCAGATTCGGCGTACCACAAACTATAGTCACAGATCATGGATCGCATTTCCGCAATCACATGATGGTTGAATTAGCTGCCAAACTAGGGTTGTCTCACGATAGCTCTACCCCATATTATCCGCAAGACAACAGACAAGTTGAAGTGATCAACAAAGTCCTGAAACGCATGCTGCAAAGGATGATCGGATTTCACAAAAGAAGATGGCACCTAATCCTGGACTCATCTTTGTGGGCTTACCGAACATCGGTAAGGAATGCGACCGGGTTCACACCCTTCCAACTGGTATATGGCCTGGAAGCAGTCTTACCAATCCAATGTGAAATCTTGTCTCTCAAACTCGCAATTGATCTCCTCCCCGAAACTTCAGAAGAAGAGGCTCGTTTCTTGGAATTAATCTAATTGGATGAAACCCATCGTGATGCCGATTTGGCTAACGAAGCCCATAAGAAACGAGTCAAGGCGCAGTTCGACAAAAATGTCAAACCTCGTGTCTTCTCAGAAGGTGACTTGGTCTTGCTTTACGACCAAGAATCCGATAAATTAGGAGCAGGTAAATTTAAGTCTTTATGGATGGGCCCATATATTGTTAAGCAGGTGTTAGCAAAGGGATCCTACGAGTTAATGGATTATGACGGAATTCCACTGGCACAACCTCATAATGGGTTGCACCTCCAGCGTTACTATGCGTAATAGTAACCAATATGCTTTTGTTATATTTTGTTTTCGCTAAAGTGTTTGTTTTGGTCGAGTAATCCACCTTTTTATATTTATTGCAGATGTCAAACCCATTGGAGCCATGTGTTGGATATGCCGATGGAGCGAGTCCTAGTTCGCGGAACCTGTCCTCCGCAGCTTGGGCCATTTTTGATCTAAGCGACGAGTTATTAAGTTTCAGAGGTGTATGTATTGGTTGATCAACGAATAACATTGTTGAGTATAGCACGTTGATAGAACTTCTCTCTGATGCCATCACTCATGGCATACGCCGACTAATTGTCAGGATAGACTCACAGCTCGTAATACTACAACTCAATGGTATATATTCCGTCTGAAACCCAGCTATTTATCGCATGTTACTAAGGGTTAAGATTTTGGAAAGACAATTTGATCTTATTCAATACCAACATATTTCCAAAAACTTAAACACATTAATCGACTCATTAGAAAACTATGTGTTAGATAGACATTTGCAACATTTATAAAAAGAAACACATCATCAATGTTTTACATGTGGATCATGTAGCTCAACCAAAATAAAAATCCGAAAATCAAAAATATATATAGCTGTTTATGGTTTACACATAATGTTCTATAACCAAGACAAAATCGGTCATGCGACCCAAAAACTCAAAATGCTAGGGGGCACCCTAGTCTAATGATGCTCGTGATAGCAAGTCACATCCTGTGTGATCATGCGTAGGAGACGAGTCCATCGTCTGGGAACACTAGTAGTATGCCGTTGTAACCGCAAAGGTAGCTCGTCAGTCCTCACATCTGGTATATTGAGAGTGAGGCCCTCAACCTGCTCCTCCAAAGCTATGAGAGTCTCGGCCACATCGAGGTCGCGAAGAATAGCCCTTCCAGCGGCCTCTCCTGCTGGGGCAACGACTGGTACTCTCATGCGAACTAATGGACGAACAGGACCAACATCTGCATGTACACATTAGTTTGATCAGAGTCTTGATAGAATAAAGCACAAGGAAATTATAAACAGTAAACAACAATATGGTCAGAGATTTTACCAATAGCGCCCCACTAATCGCCATCCGGCAGTACTAAATCTGGATCACCCCGGAAGTCCATGCCAGCATATGGATACTCGGAATAAACCGTATCCTGACGATAAAACCACCTAAAGAAGGTATCAGAAAATGAAATCTGAGACTGACCAGTGTGCCTAGACATATGGTCAACCCATCTCTGCATACGTGGTTTAGTAGGAGAAGGTAAATCGAGTGCAATGTACTGCGGCTGCATCAGTGGTATCTTCTCCAAGGCAAAGGCGGTCAAAATAGAACCATACCCAAAGTTCTTCAACCTCCCATTCTTTATCTTGGTCAACTGTTCTTTCATCACAAGAAGTACTGTGTCGCACCAGTTGAACACCTTCGGTTGGAGGCATTCCAAGGCATGCTGCATATAGGATCGGTTGGCTACATGAAGAGATGCACTACCGGCCATCCTACCAAAAGTAAATAGGATAGTCCTAAGGGACCTGTCGGTGACATCACGAATGATGATCTTGCCATCTTTACTCGGCTGAGATCCTTCTCTGCAATACCGACGGACATAATCTCTCACAGAATCGCCTCCTCGCGCTGAACCTGACAAAGAGATGGGGGCACCCCGCCTCGACAAGCCAGTCAAGAAATAGATGTCTACTACAGTCAAGGGGATATATTTTCCCCTAATCTGGAAAACCTGATTGATAAGATCCCAAGTGTCGGGCAAATACTCTAGTAAGTTGATCTGCTGTCTCATGCTAGAAATGCAGAAGAACTTCAGCAAGCCACAATTCCGCAGTGCGTTCACTGTAACTCGATCATGTAGGGAAATCATGTCCTCTTCTTCATGCTCACATTCTCACCATGTAAGGGTCATCTTACTCCAAAGATGTCTGAAAAACAAACAAGAGAAGAGTTAAGTCCTGATTTTGGTGAGAAACAGGCAAAAATTCCATCAAACATTGTGCAACGAATTCCCTTTCTGCGCCCAACGCACCTACAGCAGTCTTCTATGTGCGTTGAAAGCCAGATTGCCTTCAGACAGGCCAGCATT
Organism: Pinus tabuliformis; assembly: GCA_031772625.1. NCBI lineage: Eukaryota > Viridiplantae > Streptophyta > Pinopsida > Pinales > Pinaceae > Pinus > Pinus tabuliformis. The sequence continues at coordinate 233,412,734 of CM062819.1, read as the reverse complement.
CAACACAGGTTTTGATGCACTGGGGGTGCGTTGATGGCAGAACGAGTCCCTCAAACCCCAGGGGCTCAGAAAAGCAGGGAATCAGGCTCAAAATGCAAAATGGAAGCCATGAAATGAAAGAGCTCAGGTTTAGCTCCTACCTGGTCCAGACGGCACCGAGAATCATCCACAGAATCTCCTGAAATCAACTGATGAAAATCAAGGGGGAAAGCACCTCCAAAGCTACAACAAACCAAGTTCAAATGAAATGGTAAAATGAGAGGTAAAAACACTTTTTAATTACTTTTACGTAGTTCAAAGTAAAATATTAGCATTTTAATCTCATTTTCAAGAAAATATTGTTCATTTCTGACTAGTTTGATGAAGCATTTGAAAATACAGTACGATCTTTGGAAGGACAAAGATATTTATGGTAAAAAATCAAAACAAGACCATCTGATCGAGCAATGTTTACCGCGAGGTTCAAGCTCGTTAAAAAATAAACCCGGACCAAGCAAATGTTTCCACCTGCGTTTAAGCTCGTTAAAAAATGAACTATCCCCTGGTAAATAACCACCGTGAATGTAGCATTTCAGCCATTAAAGCCTTGGTCATGTTTGCACCGTCACCTCCACTTTTCATTGGCCGATCATTCACCTCCATTTGTTTGTTTACCCATTTTGAGGAACAACTTCGAAGAGTGATTTCACTAGCCATCCTTGTGACACTGCCGTGACTGGAAAATTCCAAACCTTACCTGGAATCAGCTGCTACCCATTTTATCACTCGTTCCTCAAAAGAAGAGTCTTCTTTAAGCTCTTTTCAACTGACTCATAAAATATGAAAAGATTGCCGAGTCCTTGGCCTTCCATCTCGTTAAAGGGACAGGAAGTGCTATCCCTCCTCTAGATTTTAATATTTTTGGACCTGAGGGATTATTGCACAAAAAGATCGAGCGCTTGTTTTGATCGAATCGTTAAAACAATCGAAAATTCATCCCTTCTGTATTGTTTTATAATTTTTCGTACTTAAGGGATTTGATGACGAAAAAGGAATTTTGGAGTTACCTTTACGTACCTTTTCAGACTCTCTAAAAATGAAAAGGACCGAGTTATCTTTGGCGTTAGACTCGTTAAAAAGATTAATAGTGACAAACTTGTCTTTAGACGAGAATGAGTTTCACTATCGCTAGGCTCGTTAAAACATAGCGATGGGTTTGCCCGAAGGGAAAATTATAGAACAAGCATATGTTATCCTCCTCAAGCTTGACAAAAATAAATAGGTATTGGTCAGCAATGACTGGGGAAAAATTGGGAAGAAAACTCAAAGAATCTTTATTGGTAGCAAGTCGCTCTTGAACATGACACTTCCACTCCGTTCCCGAGTTGGGTTGGGTTGTTTCATTCACCAGTCACATCGCCATGGTCTCACCATACCATCCACATTTGGGGTTAATGCTACCAATCCATCACATAAGTGTTGCCGACATGTTCAAGAGAATTCATCCAGAAAGGCCACCTGTGTCCCGCTCACTACCATACATTATACTCCATTCTTTCATGACCGCCACCCTGAACCATATATCATCAGATCGTTTTCACCTCCATCAAAATCATTTGCTCCGTTCCGTGTCATTGATGTGGGATTCATTGAGGCCCTGATATGACGGTTCACTTATTGTCGACATCAGATCATTATCCAAGAAGTTGATCTAGGAACACCCCATTCAGTACTTTGAAGCTTGCATGCCTCAATGGCAAGTTTCTCACTTCTGGCAACAGGTTTACATCAATGACCTTCGACCGAAATATTTTGCGTGGCGTTCGATGCCAAGTCCTTTATTCACAGCACGTGAATTGTACTGCAGTACCTTGAGGGTCATTATCATTATCTGTGATTCCTCTCGCGCTTGTTAACAGTTTACATCATTGACTGGTAATCAAGCAATGTATTTCCATGTTCGACTTCAAAACATTTCTCACATGGATTGACTTGTACTTCGAGTGAAGATCGGACAAGATTGAAGACCCCGGATCTAGTTTCATCCATCCGGGCAGCAATATATATTCAAGAAAATATAGACATTGAGATGTACAGCATTGCAGCACAGATAATCATCCTACCAAAAGGATGATGGCTCTATCAGAATCATCAGTCTACCATCAGATGATTGTCTATCCTATGTACATGAAAATGAATTTATAAAGCTGAGCATGGGAATACCCGCCTCAGCTAGATCATGAAAATAGTATGAAGATAATGTATTGTATTGTATCTTATTACAGGTCTCCTCCCAGCATTGAAAGAACTTCGGATCATCCTAATAAAGAATTTCTCCCGATAAACAAACTCATACTTTAAGGGGCAACTGTTATAGACATTTTTGTGCCTTATAGATCTAAGCATGAAATGTCCATAAACCAAGGGCTCCTAAGCCCATAAAAGTGTTGTTCTAACTCCTAAAGGAACAAGGTCAACAAATTACAGCTTCTCCCAGAAGTTCTCCACCAGAAACTGCTCAGAATAAGTCAAATCAGGATCATTTCAGCTGCTCCACTAGCCAAGTGCGTTGCATAGCACCTAAGTCCACTAGCTAGGTGCGTTGCAACGCACCTAAATGCACTACCAGGGTGCGTTGATGATCCAGGTGGATAGTGGTGGCCACCTGCCAAGTCCACCTGGACCCCCACCATTGTCTTTCTCAGCATTTTCAGTTTCCTTAATTGTAGCACAACTTACTATTTTTAGCAGTTTTTCGGGTCCTGAACTTCTGGAGCCGTTTTGAGGCCCTAAACGATGTTTTTTGGGGAATCCGAGGGCAACACGAGTCCATGGAATGGACTGGTGTTGCCCGTTCCAACAATGATAGTGCTCGGATAGATCTTTCTAATGAGCTATTGTACGCGTCAAACGGAGATCATATGCCAAAGTTACGACCCCGAGAAGTTGATGTACCAACTTACCCCCAAACGGGGCCCACAGTTTGGCGTTTCATCTCCTAGGGTTAGGTTTTGGAATGTTAAGGGTTTTTCCATTGTTTCTCAACAATAAATAGGCCTTCGAGCCTCATTGTAACACAGTTCAGAGGCATGTAGCCATCACATCTCTTCTCAGAGATAAGCTACCATCGCCCTAGCTAGTTTATTGCCATTTCTGTTTGTAGCATATTTCAGTATTTTCCATTAATGAAATGAAGTATTATTTCCGCTGCATCTTTGTGTATATGGTTATCTCTGTAATTTGTTGCGTTCCTGTTTAAATCCGGATCAGTGGTATCAGAGCGGTCTTCTTTTTCTCTGTTTTTCTTTGCATGTCCCCAACAAGGTTGGGATATAAGGAGTTAGGGCTTGAACTGGTTGAACCTTTGCAAGACCAGCCTCGCAAATCCCGACGGCCTCCCATGGCGGACGAGAAGAAAGACGATGGGGCAGGAGATCCCATCAAAATCTTGCTCGAAGAAGCGCTCGAGCGACAACGGAACGCGATGATGGACAGCTTTGCGCAGATCCTTCAGCGGCTACCCAGAAGTGGCGCATCGGCTTCCAGCAGCTCCTCTGGAAACGCCACACCCTTTAAGGTACAAGTTAATTTTGAAATCCCCATATTCGAGGGTCAGATAGACGCCGATGCCGTAGATAAATGGTTAAATCTGCTAGAGGGTTATTTTTCTGTTCATGAATTTTCGAGTCGGGAAAAGATTGTTTTTGCTCTTCTCAAAGCAGCCCCCCACGTCAAGGACTGGTGGGAAACCTACTGCGAGCAGAAGGATGAAAGTACTGGCTCACTATTTTCAGCCGCACCCACCTGGGATTCGTTCCGGGATGCCATCAAGGAGCAGTACTACCCTGTCGAAAGCTATGAGGATGAATACATAAAGTGGACCACGTTGCGGCAGGGAAGGGACCAAGATGTGCCGGAGTTCACCAATCTTTTCCATACCCTTCGCACAAAGTTGGGTATCAAGGATTCAGAGCAACATTTGATACTCAAATACCGTGGCTGCCTGCACAAGTACATCCAGGAAGAAATACAGTTCCTAAACATCCCCTCGCTCGGCGCAGCATACCGGTATGCCGTCAAGGTCGAGCAGAAGTTTAAACAAAAGAAGCGAGACTTTGGATCTGCGAATCCAAAGCAGGGGAAAGGTGCCCCTAAACCACAGAACAAAGGACAAAGCCAAGGCGGGACAGCCCAAGACAACCAGCCGAAGCTGCAAGCAAAGAGCAACGCCGCGAAGCCGAGAAAGGACACTGGAAAATGGTGCGAGTTCCATAAGAGCTCCACTCACAACACAAGTGAGTGTCGGGCCAAGCAGTCACTGGTGGCTGAGCTAAAGGTTTCAGAATCAGATGCATGTTCCGACTCTGAGTCAGAACCCGATAAGGGGTATGAAAAAGGGAAGCAGATCATTGATGCGGATCCCAGCGCCACTGTTGCTACCGCAAAGATCCAGAAAAATGAACCCGAAGATCCAGAGGAGGAGGAGCGTCTCTTCCACTCCCAGATGTGGGTAAAGGGCTCCCCGATACAGTTCATTGTTGATAGCGGAAGTCAAAAGAACCTCATTTCGGCAGAGGTCGTGAAGCGGTTGGGCTTACCGACCACAGCACATCCACAACCATACACCATTGGGTGGCTTCACCAAGGGCGAGATCTTCGCGTGAGCCAGCAGTGTCGCCTTCCATACAACATCAAGCCCTTCACGGATGAGGTATTGTGTGACATTGCTCCCCTTGAAGTTTGTGATGTATTACTAGGACAACCATACTTGTGGAAGCGACATGCTGTGTATGAATCAAGGCCCCGTGCTGTTATTATTACATTGGGAAATAAGTTTTTCAGGATACCAGAGGTAGCACCACCTGCCGCCATCTCTTTGATTACTGCAAAACAATGCAGTAAGATCATTTCCAAAACCAGGAAATTTGTTTTTCTGATGATACGCCCTCAAGGGAAGAAGAAGACAGTGGCCGCGGCCTCCAAACGGGGTCCCTCTGCACGGCAGCTACAGATGGACAAGATTGTGGAGGAGTACGAAGACATCTTCACCTCCCCGGCAGGGGTTCCTCTGCACTGTCAAGTCAAGCACTCCATCGATCTGACCCCAGGTGTGCCGCTACCCAATGGACCAATTTATCGGCGCTCCGTTCTGGAGAACAATGAAATCAAGAGGCAGATTCAGGAGCTCCTGCAGAAAGGTCACATCCGTCCGAGTTCTTTACCCTGTGGGAGCCCGATAGTGTTGGTACAGAAGAAGGATGGGACGTGGAGACTCTGTATTGACTATCGGGCGCTGAACAAGATCACTGTCCGTAATAGGTACCCGATCCCGCAGATTGATGACCTCCTAGACCAACTAAAGGGGGCGAAATATTTCAGCAAGATCGATCTGAAGTCAGGATATCACCAGGTACCAATTGAACCCTCAGATGTGTGGAAGACTGCCTTCAAATCCAAGGAGGGCCTCTTCGAATGGTTGGTCATGCCTTTCGGATTGACGAATGCTCCTGCAACCTTTATGAGGCTAATGGATGACATCTTGCGGCCATTCACCAACTCCTTTGTAGTAGTATACTTGGATGACATTCTGATCTTCAGCCAGAGTTGGGAAGAGCACCTCCACCACATCCGACAGGTTCTCCAAACACTGCGGCAACACAAGCTATGTGCCAATTTGGAGAAATGCACTTTTGGCATGACCGAGGTTCAGTATCTGGGATACATCATTGATGAACAGGGGGTGCATGTCGATCCAGCCAAGGTCCAAGTCATTCGGGATTGGCCCTCTCCAACCACTCTAACAGAGCTCCGCAGCTTTCTAGGTCTTGCCAACTTCTACCGCAGGTTTGTGTTGGGATTTTCTCATATTTCTTGGCCCTTGAGTCAAGTCACCAAGGGCGGGGCGAAAGAAAAATTCTTTTGGTCTGAATCTCAACAGAAGGCATTCAGGGAGTTGAAGGATCGCCTCTGCACGGCACCAGTGCTCGCGTTACCAGATTTACAACAACCATTTGAGGTCGAGACAGATGCCTCTGACTATGCTATTGGGGCAGTCCTTACTCAACATGGACATCCAGTGGCATATCACAGTGAAACACTTTCAGACACAGTCCGGAAGTACCCCACTTATGATAAAGAGATGTATTCCATTGTACAGGCCTGCCGACAATGGAAGCATTACATTTTGGGGAAGGAAACGGTCATCCACACAGACCACCGACCTCTGCAGTTCATACAGACCCAAGGGAAATTGCAGAATGATCGCCATCAGAAGTGGTCTACATACCTGCAACAGTTTCACTTGAATATCAAGTATAAAAAGGGCAGCACCAATAATGTTGCAGATTGCCTCAGTCGACCACCGATCATGGCGCTAACCACCGTGCTCAACTCTTGCGGGCACGAGACTTCTGATTGGCCACTTCTCTACAAAAGCGACCCAGAATTCGGCCACACATACCAGACACTCTTGGAGGGTCGGCAGGTTGCAGATTTTCACCTCCAGGATGCCCTATTATGCCACCTCGGTCACCTTTGTGTTCCTTCAAGCGAGCGTGCCAAGATGATTTGGGAAGCACACTACAGTCGGGCTGCTGGGCATTTCGGGGTCGAGAAAACAGTGGTAGTACTGCAAAACTATTTCTATTGGCCGAATCTTCGACAGGATGTTGGGAAGTACATCCGATCATGTACTGCCTGTGCCATTGCCAAACCGACCATTAAGAAGCAAGGCCTCTATACCCCATTGCCTACCCCTAGTCGACCTTGGGAATCCATCTCCATGGATTACATGTCAGGCCTTCCTTCCACTAAGCATGGAAATGACTGTGTTTTTGTGGTCGTCGACAGGTTCTCAAAGATGGCCATTATGATGGCCTGCAAGAAGAATATCACAGCAGAAGCCACTGCTAAACTCTTCTTTGAACGAGTGTGGGTGCACTTTGGGATCCCACAGTCTATCATCTCAGATCGGGACAGTCAGTTTCTCAGCACCTTTTGGTCCAGTCTCTGGTCAATGCTGGACACCAAACTCACGAAGTCCACAGCCTTCCATCCTCAAACTGATGGCCAGACAGAGGTTGTCAATAGGATGATTGTGCACATTCTGCGCATGTATAACTCAAAGCATCCACGCACATGGGACGAGAGCCTCCCCTACGTTTAGCACAGCTACAACCGAGCTCTTCACAGCTCCACTGGCCATAGCCCTTTTCAGGTGGGTTTGGGATTCCAGCCACTATGCCCCATTGATGTGGCCATGCCACTTGCAGCTACTCACATGAATTCAGCTCATGTCCAGTCCGAAACAGATAAGGCCACCAGCTTCATCGAGCGCATCCAACATATTCGCCAGCAGGTCCATGACATTCTTGAGAAATCAAATGCCAAGTACAAGCAGCGACATGATCAACATCGGGTGCCACACAAGTTTCAGGTGGGCGACAAAGTCTGGTTGCATTTGCAAAAGGAATGCCTTACTGGAGCCTATCGGAAATTGAGACCACTCCGATATGGTCCTTACACCATTACTAAGGCTATGGGAGACAATGCATTTGAGCTCAGCATTCCCCCATTCCTTGGCCTGCACCCAGTATTTAATGTGGACCGCCTTCGGCCATACTTTCCACCATTGCTAGACACATCCGACATTGCAGAACAGCTCAAACCCACAGAATTAAATCTAGATTGCATGGAACAAGCTGCAACTGATCAGATCATGGACACACAGATCAAGAACACTCGCCAACAGAATATCCAACTTTATCGAGTTGTCAAAGCGGGCCAACTCCTTCAGCAGGGCAAGTGGCTCACTAGGGAACAAGTTCAGCAGAAGTTTCCTCATCTCATGGAGGAGCTCAACGCAATGGGGACCATTGCTTCCTAAGGGGGGAGGAATTATCTAGGTGGATAGTGGTGGCCACCTGCCAAGTCCACCTGGACCCCCACCATTGTCTTTCTCAGCATTTTCAGTTTCCTTAATTGTAGCACAACTTACTATTTTTAGCAGTTTTCCGGGTCCTGAACTTCCGGAGCCGTTTTGAGGCCCTAAATGATGTTTTTTGGGGAATCCGGGGGCAACACGAGTCCATCGAATGGACTGGTGTTGCCCGTTCCAACAATGATAGTGCTCGGATAGATCTTTCTAATGAGCTATTGTACGCGTCAAACGGAGATCATATGCCAAAGTTACGACCCCGGGAAGTTGATGTACCAACTTACCCCCAAACGGGGCCCACAGTTTGGCGTTTCATCTCCTAGGGTTAGGTTTTGGAATGTTAAGGGTTTTTCCATTGTTTCTCAACAATAAATAGGCCTTCGAGCCTCATTGTAACACAGTTCAGAGGCATGTAGCCATCACATCTCTTCTCAGAGATAAGCTACCATCGCCCTAGCTAGTTTATTGCCATTTCTGTTTGTAGCATATTTCAGTATTTTCCATTAATGAAATAAAGTATTATTTCCGCTGCATCTTTGTGTATATGGTTATCTCTGTAATTTGTTGCGTTCCTGTTTAAATCCGGATCAGTTGAGCGGGAAATGACAAATGGCAGTGTCATTCCGCGAGGTGGAGAGACAATGGAAGCTTCCAGAATCTTCTCCAATGACACTTGCCTCACTGAATTCGACCAAGGATGAGTAAGAGTCTTTCAGTCTCCACGTGGAAGCAAGAACCGACAGAGAGAAGCCACTAATCAAATCATGAGCTGACTCATCCTCCTTGCATACATCTATATATGGATCCCTCATCCCAGAGATCCAGAGGCTGGAATTTTGCACATTGTAAGGAATCACTGTTGGTTTTGAGATACATATCAGAGAATTGGGTGATCTATGCTTTGTTAGGGGTGAAGAAGGGACTTCTTTTCTGGGAGGTTGATGCTGGGTTAGGAATCATCGGTTGTAACTCCTCCTAGATCTTCTTGTATATCAATAAAACTATTTGAGTTTCTTCTCCATTCTTGTGTTTCATTAATGCTTCTTACATTTGTATGGTTAACTTAAATCTGATCCTAAGTTATTTATGAATATAAACCCATGTCTTTGTATAGTTTAATTCTTCTGTGATCTTACAGGTACTTGGTGAAGCTGGGCAAGTGAGGGAGCAGGTAGCTAGAAGCTGTCAAAGAGAAGAGAGATTGGATCAAAGGACTGGTGCAAGACACAGGTTGGTTCATCCTATTCCTCTTTGTTTATAGTTCATAAAGAAGAATACAAAAATAGTTTTCTCTGTTTGTTTCTAAGGTAGCTGTCACACCTTAGTGGGATAGAGTAGTTCTAAATAGAAACTTTTCCCGATAACACAGAGGCAACCATTTGACCCATTGTGTCTGTTTATCAGATACAAAGCAACGAAGATATCCTTCCAAACATTTGTTTACTATCTCAGTTTGCCCATCAGATTGAGGATGATAAGATGAGCTATGAGCTAACTGAGTACCAAGACAAGAGAATAATTCTGTCAAAAAATTTCCAGTGAAAATGGGATCTCTGTCACTTACAATAATCTTTGGGTTTCCATGTAGCTTTTGAATTGTTTCCATAAATGCAGTAGAAACTGTACTGGCTTTAAATGGATGTGATAATGCACAAAAATGTGCATACTTGGTAAGTCTGTCAACTACCACCATGATGACACTCTTTCCCTCAAACTTGGGTAAACCTGTGATAAAATCCATTGAAACCTCCTCCCAACGTTGGCTTGGAATGGATAAAGGTTGTAATAGACCCGGTGTCTTAATTGTTTCAACTTTATTTTGTTGGAAAACCAAACATTCTGCCACAAACTTTTGAATATCTGATTTAAGGCCATCCCAAAAAAATTCCTTCTTAACCCTGTGGTAAGTTTTTAAAAATCCTGAGTGCCCTCCTAAGGGAGAAGTGTGCAATTCCATAAGAATCTTTTGTTTTAGCTGGGAATTCTTACAGAGGTATAAGCGATCTTTGTACCATAATGAATCATTTTTCCAGCTAAATGTATCAGACATACTGGAATCTTGTTGTAGCTTTTGAATAAGTGCCACACTTCTTCATCATTCTTCCATTCCTCCCTTGCTTCATTTATCCAATCTGGTTGGATAATAGAAATGGCACACAACAATGCTTCCACATCCTCATCCTTTCTTGAGAGTGCATCTGCCACCACATTTTGCTTCCCTTTTTTGTAGATGATTTCAAAGTCATAACCCAACATCTTTGTGACCCACTTTTGTTGCTCTTCAGAGGATAATCTTTGTTCTAAAAAGTATTTAAGGCTATCATGATCCATTTTTACCTTGAAGTGTCTTCCCATTAGGTAGGGTCGCCATTTCTTAAGTGCATGGAGTATTGCCAACATTTCCTTCTCATAAATAGCTTTGCTTAAAAACTTTCCCTTGATTGGACGACTTTCAAAAGCAATGGGTCTTTCATCTTGCATTAGAACAACACCAATTCCATTTCCTGAAGCATCACATTCCACAATAAAGGTTTTTGTGAAGTCCGGTGTAGCTAAGACCGGTGCTTGGCACATTGCCTCTTTAAGATGTTCAAAGGCCTTTGTTGCTTCCAGAGTCCATGAAAATGCATCTTTCTTCAATAATGTTGTTAGAGGTGCTGCTATTCTCCCATAATTCTTAACAAACTTGCGATAATACCCTGTCAACCCAAGAAATCCTCGCAGATGCTTTATGGATGTGGGGATTTTCCATTCCTTAATGGCTTTAATTTTGCTAGGGTCTACCTTAACTCCTTCATGAGATACAATATGACCCAAATATTCCACCTCCTGGACTCCAAAGAAACATTTGGATCTTTTTGCATATAATTGTTTCTCCTCCAATAGTTGTAGCACCCTGTCAACATGTTCAACATGATCCTTCCAAGACTTGTTGTAGATTAGTATATCATCAAAAAATACTAACACAAATTTTCTAAGGAATGGTTTGAAAATTGAATTCATCAAACCTTGAAATGTTGAAGGTGCATTGGTAAGGCCAAAAGGCATGACCAAAAATTCATAATGACCCTCATGAGTTCTAAATGTTGTTTTTGGAATGTCTTCAATCTTCATTCTGATTTGATGATATCCCGAACGAAGATCCAACTTGGTGAAGTAAATTGATCCATGCAATTCATCCAGTAATTCATCAATGACAGGAATGGGGAACTTATCTTTAATAGTGAGCTTGTTGAGCTCCCTATAATCTGGACACATGCGCCATGATCCATCCTTCTTGTGCACCAATACTACTGGAGCAGAGAAAGAACTTTGACTTGGTTGAATTATACCAGCCTCTAGCATTTCTGCAACCATACGTTCAATTTCACTTTTTTGACATATGGATATCTGTACGGCCTGATGTTTGGAGGAACACTTCCTGGAATCAGATGAATAGCATGATCATGATCACGCATAGGTGGGAGACCTTTGGGAGTCTCAAATACCTTGGAATGATTGTCCAGACTTTTTGGAGATCTGGAGAAATAGATGATTCCGATGTGGAAACATCTAGCGAACATAATTGTGCAATTACACCTCTTTGCTCCTTTTTTAGAAGCTTTGTCATACCATTAGAGCTGATTATCTTTCCTGGTTTCCCTGCAATACCCCTTAATTCAACTTCCTTTCCTTCCTTAGAAAATTTGATGAAAAGTTCTTGAAAATTAAAAGCTATTGTACCCAAGGATTGTAGCCATTGGACTCCTAGTACAACATCAACACCTCCCATTGGAATGGAAAGCATTGGGCTAGTCAATACATATTCTCCCATGGATAGCTTGATATTATGGCACTTTCCAGAGCAATTTATTGTTCCTCCATTTGCAATCATCACTTGACACTCTGGTGCTGGATATAGGAAGCAATTCAATTCTTTTGCTACCCTACAATGAATAAAATTGTGGGTGCTTCCTGAATCAATCAACACTATTACCTTTTTCTTCTTGATTTGTCCTTCTATCTTGATGGTTTGAGGAGTGGTAATTCCCGCCAATGCATTACAAGATATGGTCGGATTTATTTGTTCTTCATCTAGGCTTTGTTCCTGGAATATATCTTCTTCTTTTGACCTTTCTTGCTCCTTTTCTTCTTCCTCTTCACAATCTATGTAGAATAATTTCTTCTCAGCACACTTATGACCTTTAGTGTATTTTCTTTTTTCTTCCAATTGTTGTGGTGTCAACCTTATAGGTTGTGGAAGACTAGGGGCAACAACACTTCCGTCTTTATAGTTGTGAGTGGTATGCTTCCTGATTGCCATAATTTTGCTTTCCATTTTTCTTGCTAACCTGAATGCCTTCTCTAATGAATCAGGTTCCCAAAGGCGAACATCATGTTGGATATTATCCTTTAAAGACCCTATGAACACATCAATCCTATGCTCCTCTGGAATATCTTTTACCCTTATGTTCAATTTTTGGAACTCCTCAATGTGCTCCATTACTGAACCCTTTTGTTTGAGACTTATCAATTGGCTAAAAAAAGTGTTGCTTTTTGTATCTTCATAATGTGCTATCAATTCTTCCGTAAAAATTGCCCAAGTGATAATTTTTTTACGAGAGCAAAGCCATTGATACCATACAAACTGATTTGGTTCCAAATATACAGTTGCCATACGTACCTTTTGTGTGTTTTGCACATTATTGAGATCGAAGAACTGCTCCATCTGTAATATCCATGTGGCGGGATCCTTGCCATCAAACTTCCTCATATCGATTTTTGGAATATGGTGGGTCTTCGATCCAACATTAGCGTCTATGGAATCATGATTAACATTACTTTTGTTCACATCATGAGTTTCCTTTACAACCTTTTCACCATTAGTAAGTATTTCTTGTAGAAAATTTGTCAAATCTGTCTTCAAATCTGCCATGTCTCTCTTCAAATCTGTCTTCGAATCATCCATCTTAGCTTCCATGCCCTTTATCTTAGATTCCATGCCATTTATCTTAGATTCCACACCATTTATCTTAGATTCCACACCACTTATCTTAGCTTCTGTTAGCTTTTGTGAGCGTGACATTTGTTGCACTTGTTCTTGTAATTTTGATATATCATGTAGCATTTCTTCCTCTTCTTCATGAGTCATGCTAGAGCTTTCAAGTTCCTTACTAGGTGTTTGCATTTTCTTTCCTCGGGGCATCAGTTACCGATAATAATGCTTTACTATGCCCTTTGAATTTCGTTAAACCAAGCTTACACAAAAATTTAAAAAAGAACTACACACCTTTTTTCACTTTATAGAAGCCTGATATTGAATTTGATGTATCTTTGTAATTTCAGATCATACAGTTTTGAAATTGTTATCTATAGTATCCTTTTGTGTCCTCTTTCCAATTCCACAAATCTGACCCAAATTGGATTCTCCAAGGAAGCATTATGTGAAATCTCCCACAGTGACTTGCTTTTAGACTAGTTCAGTAGAGCGAACTTGTACGACATTCCACGAGTCACTGTTTCAACATTTGAATCTGAAACACACACAAAAGAAACTACAGTCCGTCCTCTTTCTATACCTTCTTACATAATTTCAATCCGATCCCCAGAGGGAAAGTTATGAGGATTTTCCCTAGGTCACCTGTTTTGAATGTAATTCAGGAGTCTGCAAAAAGACCAACTTCCTCAGATCATATCTCCACAAATATCACGCAAAAAGATCTGAAATTTGGACCCAAGGTTCAGCACGATTTCTTCTCAAATGGGTTTTTTTTTTCGACTTCTGAAATGTCACAGAAAAAACGTTATAGCGAAAATGCCACGATGACCTGTTTGGAGCAGCGAAACCCTAGAATCCAAAGCTCTGATACCAAATGTTATGAAACCAGCTCAAGAAAAGATATAAAAGATAGATCAACGCCTTAGAAATCAGCCTCTTCGAGGGGGCAACCTCCTTTACATTACATAAATGAACAATTCTTTCATAATACAAATGACAAAACCTCCTTTCTATATATAGGATTCTAAGGAGTCACCATATAATCCAGCCGACCTAACAATAATAATATAAAGCCACAAAAATAACAATAGAGGGATTCTATGGGGCACAGAAATAACAACATGGGGGTAATAGGGGCACAACAATATAAATAAGGGGTATAACTACAATAGTAATGGGGTAATCACTAGTATTATAGGGAACCAACATGTTGCTCCTCTTGAAGTTTGTGATGTTTTATTAGGCCAACTATACTTATGAAGGCCTCACATTGTTATTATTATTGTATGAGTCTAGGCATTTTATTTTTATTATTACTTTGGAAAATAAGTTGTACAAGGTACCGTAGGTCGCACCACCTATTTTCGTTTCTTTAATAACTGCAAAGCAATGTATCAAGATCATTTCCCAGACTAGAAAAATTGTTTTCCTTATTATTCGCCCTAAGGGAAAGAAGAAGATTATGGCTATGACCTCCAGACAGTGCTCCTCTGCACAACAACAATAATGGACAAGGTTGTAGAGGAGTATAGGGACATCTTCACCTCACCCACAGGGGTACCTCTACACTGTTAGGTCAAGCACTCCATTGATCTGACCTTGGGAGCACCACTACCCGATGGACCAATCTATCGATGTTATGTTCTGGAGAATGGTGAAAACAAGAGGCAGATTCAGGAGTTGTTGCAGAAAGGTCACATCATGCCAAGTTCATCACCCTGTGGGAGCCCGATCGTGTTGGTACAAAAGAAGGATAAGACCTGGAGACTCTGTATTGACTATTGGGTGCTGAATAAGATCACTCCCTTGAATAGGTATCCAATCCCACGGATTGATGACCTTCTGGAGCAGCTCAAGGGGCCAAATATTTGAACAAGATTGACTTGAAGTCTGGTTATCACCAAGAACCGATCGAACCCTCTGATGTGTGGAAGTGTGCCTTCAAATCCAAGGAGTGCATTTTCGAATGGTTGGTCATGCCTTTCGAGTTGATGAAGGCCCCCACAACCTTCATGAGGTTGATAGATGACATCTTGCAACCCTTCACTAACTCATTCATGGTGGTGTATTTGGACAACATTATGATCTTCATCCAGAGTTGGGAAGAACACCTCCATCATATTTGATAGGTCCTCCAAACCTTGTGGAAACACAATTTTTGTGCCAATTCGGAGAAATGCACTTTTGCTATGACCGAGGTTCAATATTTGGGGAAACTCATTCATGAGTGGTTGTGTATGTGGAGCCAGCCAAGATACAAGTCATTCATGATTGGCTAGCCCCAACCACTCTAATAGAACTCCACAAATTTCTGGTTATTACCAACTTCTACCACAAGTTTGTGTTGGGGTTCTCTCATATATCTTGGCCTTTGAGTCAAGTCATTAAGGGAGGAGAAAGAAAATTTCTTTTTGTTTGAATTCCAACAAAGGCATTTTCTGAGTTGAAGCATCGCCTCTACTTTGCACTAGTGCTCACATTACCATACATGCAACAACCATTCGAGATTGAGACAGATGCCTCTGACTTAGCAGGGGCATCCAGTTCCATATCACAGTGAAACACTTTCAGACATAGTCCAAAATTATCCCACCTATGATAAAGAGATCTATTCCATTATTTAGGCCTTCCAAAAATAGAAGCATTACATTTTGGGAAAGGAAACGATCATCAACACAAACCACCGACCTCTACAGTTCATATAGACACAAGGGAAGTTGCAGAATGACCGCCATCAGATGTGGTACATATACCTACAACAGTTCCATTTGAACATTAAGTACAAGAAGAGAAACACCACCAATGTTGCAGACTGCCTCAACCTACCATCAGTCATGGTGCTAACCACTTTGCTCGACTCTTGTGGGCACGAGATGGCAAGGTGGCTGCATCTTTACAAGAGTGATCCAAAATTTGGAAACACATAGAAGATGCTCTTGGAAGGCAGTCAAGTCCTGAAATTTCACCTCCAGATTCACTGGTATGCCACCTAGGACACCTTTGTATTCTTGAAGAGAGTGTGCCAAGATGATTTGGGAGGCACACTAAAGTCGGGTCGCTAAACATTTTGGGGTAGAGAAAATAGTGGAAATGCTATAGAAGTATTTTTATTGGCCGAAACTTTGATAGGATGCTGGGAAGTACATCAAGTCTTGCACTGCCTATGCCATTGCCAAACTGACACATTTGTTGGAAATAATATTGAGAGGGGGGAGGGTGAATCAGTATTATCAAGTCAATTATTTTTCATTTCACAATCATATTTGTATACGCTACTTCAGTTAGTGAAAACTGTGTATATACGCAACGACAGTTAAGGAAACTAATGTATAACCTGCAAACTTATAATTTGATTTATTATTCAGATGTTGATCATTAATCTGTGCATCAGAATCATATAGACAGTAACCAAGAACAGAAAAACAGAGCAGACAGTTAGACAAAAGAACACAAGATATAAGGTGGAAACCCAATGTGGGTGAAAACCACCTACTGCAATTCGTCTCTATCTTATTTTAATGAGAAACTTCTTTTTACAATAGTTCTATATTGGTGCAGTCTTATACCAGCACACAGGCTTCTACCTGCATAAGGCTACAACCTTCTCTCGTTCTCCAGACTCTCCTGGAAGGGAGCTACTACCCCCTAAGCTCTTGTACTAGCTGATGTACTAGTACGTAGGTGTTGACCTACAAAAGGCTACAACCTTCTCTTTTTCTTCCAGGGACCACGGTTCATAAATTTTCAAACTGGATCCATCAATAACATTAATCAAACATCAAATACATCTGCATCAACCAAAAACTGAATCAAATAATCAATTCTCTGAATGTTGTAATCAAAATACATTAACACTAACCAGAAACCAATCCCGAACCCATAACACTACAGCAATAATAGAAGTAGCTAAAACATATTTCATGAGACGTACGCTACTTCAATATGTAGAACCTGCATGCATAAGCTGTTGTATTAAGGCCAACTAGCATATACGTTGTTTTGAATTACTAAACCGACATGTATACGCGCCTCTGCTGTGCCGAACCTACGTACAAATCTATAAAAGATAATTTACCCTTTTCAATTATTCAGACATCAGTTATACCTAGATTATCAAATTTATAGATCAAGTGATGCACCAAATATAACAGATCAAAGTCACACAAAGATACTATTATTCAAGATTTATGATCTTGACCCATCAATAGAACTTATCCTTCTTCTAGCGCTCAGGTTCCTCCTTGGTTCAGATCCATTTATGCACCATAACCTAATGATCAGTATTCTAGATCTTTCTCCTCATAAGATATTCAATTCTTGAGTCAATTTTCCTAATGATCTCTTTCCCCTTTTATAGTCTTGGGCCTTGTTCAATACCAAGGTCCAAAACCATAGAGAATCAATACCATGGAACCAATACTTGGGTTCAACACTTCGGACGAGATACCATGGTCCAAAACCATAGGTCCAAATACCATGGACCAAAAAATGAGTTTTCCCACATGTACACGCTTTTCCTTGCATGAAAGTGCATGCATATGTATACGTGCCTTTTGACCATCAATCCCACGTGTATATGCGACTTGGTTGAGAGGAACCTTTGTATATCTCTTTTTCCTTCATTCTGAGAGCCTGAACTATTATTTTTCATTTGAGAAAGTTGCCATCAAGAACAACACCTGTGTCATAGCGCCAAACCTGTGTCATAATGCCAACAATCTCCCCCTTTGGACTTCATGGCAACCCAAGTCACTCAAAGTCATTCTCCCCCTTTTTCATCAAGGGAAAAGGGTTATGCTCCCCCTGAGTACATGCTAAAATCTCTACTCTGCTGTGTTGTCCATGCTCCCCCTGACTGTAGGCAAGGTCTACAGAAACATGTTCTACAGGAAAGAACATGACTTTATACATCATAAATGACCTTCCTATCACCAAATACTCTATACATACACCCATCTCCCAATCAAGTGGGGATATACCAATATTGACTCATCCACCCAACCAAGTGGGGATACACTTTACACATGATAAAACAAGAACATTACATCATCCATCCCAGGCATAGTGGGGAAACCAACATAGGTTGTTACATGACCTTGATAATAAAAGAAATACATGACATAGAGACTAAATATCTAAGATAGGACTATGATAGTCATCAAAAAATAACATCAACAACAATTTTCAATCATCATTCAAACCGACAACCATGATCTCCCTCTACACCTGTTCCACCTAAACAAAAACAGTTGTGAAATTGAACCAAGATCTTCTAAAATAATGCCAACAATGCATTATTAGAAGTATACGCTCCCCCTGAACCTGTGCCAGATGGTTTCTGTCAGACCCATATCAGACTCTTTTCATCTTGTGTCTAGCCCCACTTTTTTTCTTCAAACCAACATATACATGACTGTACCCACAAAAACTAGCGTATGTATGCGGATACGCTTCATGAAACTCGTGTACAACCACTGTTCTCTGAAATAGATAATTTCAATAGCAAGATGAGGCATCAACTACTCCCAGCTTCTGCCTGAGGTATTCAAATGTTTCCCTGGGCAGTGGTTTGGTGAATATATCAACAACCTATTCCTTGGAGGGGACATACTCGAATTTGACCTTTTGTTCAAGCACTTGTTCCTGGAGAAAATGATATTTGATAGGTATGTGCTTGGTATTCGAATGCATGGCTAGATTCTTTGAAATACCGATTACACTTGTATTATCACAAAAAATGGAGATGGGTGGAGTACAAGTGATTTCAATGTCTTGCAATGTTTGCATCATCCAAAGGAGTTGTGTGCAGCAAGATGCATCAGCCACATATTCTGCTTCAGCTGTAGATAATGCAATTGAACTTTGTTTCTTGCTGGACCAAGATATTAATCTGGAGCCATAAAGAATGCACCACCACTAGTGCTTTTTCTGTCATCCACGCTTCCTGCCCAATCTGCATTTGTATATGCATGAAGTGTGAGATATGTGTCTCTAGGATACCATAAACCATAGTTTTGTGTTCCTTGAAGATATTTGAAAATCCTCTTAACTGCCTGAAGGTGTGTTTCCTTTGGATTTGCCTGGAATCTTCCGACTATTCCTACTGTATGCATGATGTCTAGTCAGGTACCTTCCAGATAGAGCAGACTACCAATCATGGATCTATAGGTTGGTTGATGTACTGCTTCTGATTCATCATTTGCGCTGAGGCTGCATCCTGTTACCATAGGGGTACATACTGGTTTTGAATCCTCCATCCCATATTTCTTCAAGATCTTCTTGAGGTACTTGGTTTGTGATAGAAAGATACCGTCTTTGTTTTGTTGGACTTGTAAACCAATAAAATATGTGAGCTCACCAAGTAATGACATTTCAAATTCTTTCTGCATCACCAAAGCAAAGTTTTGACTCATGGTTTCTTCATTGCTACCAAAGATGATATCATCAATATACACAACAAGTATTAGCAGTTTATCATTATCAATTTATATATATATATATATATATATATATATATATATATGTATATAGATATATATATATATATTTCTATCTGTTGATCCTTTTGAAAATCCTTGTTGAGGGAGATATTTGTCCAACCGAAAATACCAAGCCCTTGGATCCTGTTTAAGCCCATAGAGAGCCTTTTTGAGTATGCATACAAGTTTTGGATCATTCCCAAGGATGAATCCATCTGGTTGCTCAATGTACACTTCTTCTTCTAAGTCTCCATTTAGAAAAGTATATTTCACATTCATTTGATATACTTTGAACTCTTGAAAGCTAGAAAGAGCAAGGAACATTCTAATGGCATCAAGTCTAGCAACTAGTGTAAAAGTTTCTTCAAATTCTATGCCTTCTTGTTGAGCATACCCTTTACAAACAAGTCTAGCCTTGTTTCTAATAACATCTCCATTTTCATTCAGCTTTTTTTTGAATATCCATTTTGTCCCTATGACATTCTTATGATTTGGTCTAGGAACCAACTCCCAAGTGTTATTCTTTTTAATCTGCTCAAGTTCTTCATTCATGGCCTTGACCCAGCATTCATCTTTGCATGCTTCACTTACATTTCGTGGTTCAATGGAGGAGAGCAATGCTAGATAGCTTGAAGCTTCTGAAATAGTTCTTCTTGTTTGTACACCTACCTTTCGTTTTGCCCCAAAATTTGAGTCTCTGGATGATTCTTCTGTACGTACCTGGATGGAGTCTTTTCTTATACCCTTATCTATTCTTCTGGTGCCTCATAGGTTTCTTCTTCATCATTAGTCTGATTTGATGTTGAAGGATAGTCCTCATCATCTTCGAAATCTTTGGATTTTACCTGCCTTGGATTATTTCCTGCTTCATCAACAACTACATCAATACTTTCAACAATTTTTCCAAGTCTTTTGTTGTAACACTTATATCCTTTACTTTTGGAAGAGTAACTAAGGAGAATGCCTTTATCTGCTCTAGGTTCAAACTTGCCAAGGTTTTCATCAGTCCTTTTGATGTAATATTTGCTTCCAAAAATTTTGAAGTATTTTATCGTAGGAGTCATACCATACCAAAGTTCAGGAGGAGTTTGAGTGTTGTTCACCCGGATATTTGTTTTGTTGAGAATAGTAATGGCAGCAAATGCAGCTTCACCCCAAAAGGTTGCGGGAGTTCCAGACTCATCAAGCATAGCACAAGCCATTCGTTGAATTGTTCTGTTCATCCTTTCCACTACTCCATTTTGTTGAGGAGTCCTTGCAGTAGATAATTCAATTCTTATTCCATGTTATTCACAAAAATAGAAAAATTTATCCAAGATAAATTCCCCTCCTCGATCAGACCTGAGGCATTTGATTCTGCGATCTGATTCATTTTCAACTAAGGCTTTGAAAGCTTTGAACTTTTCGAAGGCTTCATCTTTATGCTTCAGAAGTCCTATCCAACACATCCTGGAAAATTTGTCAATGAACAATATAAAGTATTCTTCTCCATGAGGTGACTTTTTCCTTGATGGACCACATAAATCAGTATGGACAAGTTCAAGTGGCTTACTAGTTGATCCTTCCTTCTCAGGGAAATGAGTTCTAGTTTGCTTATCAAACTGACATGATTTGCATATTTTATTGTCTAGAATTTTGATGTCACGAAGATCGTGAACAACCTGATATTTGCAAGCTTTCCTTATCTGAGGGAAGCTTAGATGCCCCAATCTTCTGTGCCATAGCCAGTGTTCATCATTCTTGCTTAGATAGCATTGTTGTTGCCCTCCCTTGAGTATGTATAAATTTTTTGGAGTTCTTATGCCTTTGATCATTGTTTCTCCTGTATAAAGCTCACGAACAATACATCCATTTGATCGAAATATTACCTCATTTCCTTGATCACACATTTGGCTAACACTCAATAGATTATGCTTTAAGCCATCAACATACATAACATTTCCAGCTTTGACTTTTTATTTAAAAATAATAGAACCTTTACTTTTTATGTGTGTAGGGGTGTCATTTCCAAATGAGACCTTCCTTTCCTTTTCTAAGGAACTATATGACTGAAGTTTTTCTTTATCACCTGTCGTTTCGAGCATCCATTGTCAATGTACCACTAATTTTCCTGTCCTTCCGCATCTAAGGCTATACCACATCTTTCTGGTTGCGGTTCTTTCTTTCTCCATGTTTTGGGACTTAATGAAGCTTGCTCCTTCTGATTTGTTTGCCGAAACCTACTCCTGCATTTAGAATATTCATGACCGAAGTTGTTACAAACAGAACATTCTATTTCATTTTCAAGAGTAGAAAAGTTATTGTAGGTCCTTTTCATGATCCCAGTCATACTCCTTTGTTTTTGTGCTTCTCTAGTTATGATGGTCTTGTAGGAAACACATTGAGCAGCTTTGTGTCCAAAGTTATGACAAGAGAAACATTGGCCATTGAAGAAATTCCTGCGATTATCAAACATACTGACCAAATGATTGTAGTTTCCATTGACATCCATTCTTGAGGCAAATTGAGAATGATTTACTTGCGGTTGGTTGTAGCTTTTGTTCATCCTAGAAGTAGATTGACCTTAATTTACTTGGTGATCTCTGTTCATCCTTGAAGTAGATTGACCGTGATTTTCCTGCTGATCTGCTTTATGCCTTTGCTGTCGATTGTCAACCTGTTGACTTCTCCTTGCTGCATCAAGATAACTTTTGGAGGTGGATGGTTTCTGTGCTTCAGATGCTTCTTCAATATATCCAAGACTTGTCTTGATTAGAGGAGAATGCTGCACTTTGATAATCTCATCTAAAGTTTCAGATCCTTTAGCAAATCTAAGACTAAGAGCTTTTGTTTTCTCAATATCTTTTCTAAGTCCCACAATTTCACATTCTAACTTTTCATTGTGTTTTTCCCTTTCATCAAGTTGGAATGTCAAAGTATCTATTATCATACTCTTTTCTTCTAAACATATTTTAAGTTTAGAAATTTCTTCGTAGAGATCATCTTCATCTATAGAATTCAAGAAATCATCATCTTCAAAAGCCATCAAAAGTCTATAATCATTACATTGTTCATCTTCATCAGTAATTGAAAATCCATCACTGTCTTCATGTGTATAATAGCTCTTCTTACTTACATTATGTTCTTCTGTTCCATCTAATTGGTTCCTTACCTTTGTCAATATTATATTTATGAGGACACTTGGTTGCATAGTGGCCGACTCTTCCACAAGAAAAGCATTTGAAAGGTACCTTACCTCTAAATCTTCCAGAACCCCGTCAAAGGTTCTTGACAAAGTTTGATTCTTCCTCTCCTTCTGAAATATGTCCTGACTCATTATAATCTCATTTTCCTAAAGCTTTGAATGTGACTTCTCTCATGTCTGATGGACCCTCTTTTCTCATTCGAAAGCAGGTAGGATTTCGTGCAGCTGTGACATGGTAATACTCTAAAGATTTTGCTTTTCTTCTATGGCAAACACCTTTGATTCAAACATAGAGGACAAAGATATTAGAACCTTTTCAACTAAAGTGACTTCTTTTATTCCTTCACTCATGTTTTTCATGCGATTAACAATCTCATCTCTATGTAAGAAATTATTAGCTGCACTTTCATCATTTTTCATTCTGAGAGTTTCATATTTAATTATGAGAGATTGTAGTTTTTCACGTTTTACCTGATCGTCTCCTTCATAGCTTAAAACGATCTTGTCTCATATTTCTTTGGCGGTTTTGAGCTGCATAACCTTGATGAATTATGATTGAGATAGACTCCCCAATAGAGTATTGATAGCATTTGCATTTGTTTCATACTACTTTTTACCAGTCGTATCTGTAGGAGTTGCTGATGGAAATGTGTATCCTCCTTCCACAATATCCCAAACTTTTGTACCAAGAGATTGAAGATAGACTGTGATTTTTACCTTCCAATAGACGAAGTTGCTCCCATCAAAGATTGGTGGCCTGATAGATGCCTCCTTTTTGTAGTTGATCATGATGATAGATCTTCCTTCAAGCGATCAAGCTTCTTCTGAAGGACCTACTCTGATACCAATTGTTGGAAATAAAACTAGGGGGGGGGGGGGGCGAGGGTGAATCAGTATTATCAAGTCAATTATTTTTTATTTCACAATCAGATTTGTATACGCTACTTCAGTTAGTGAAAACTGCGTATATACGCAACTACAGTTAAGGAAACTAATGTATAACCTGCAGACTTATAATTTGATTTATTCTTTAGATGTTGATCATTAATCTGTGCATCAGAATCATATAGACAGTAACCAAGAATAGAAAAATAAAGCAGATAGTCACACACAAGAACACAAGATATAAGTTGGAAACCCAATGTGGGTGAAAACCACCGGCTGCAATTCGTCTCTATCTTCTTTTAATGAGAAACTTCTTTTTAGAATAGTTCTATATTGGTGCAGTCTTATACCAGTACGCAGGCTTCTACCTACAGAAGGCTACAACCTTCTCTCATTCTCCAGACTCTCCTGGAAGGGAACTATTACCCCCTAAGCTCTTGTACTAGCTGATGTACTAGTATGTAGGTGCTAACCTACAGAAGGCTACAACCTTTTGTTTTTCTTCCAGGGACCACGTTTCATAAATTTTTAGACTGGATCAATCAAAAACATTAATCAAACATCAAATACATTTGCATCAACCAATATCCTTTGCATCAACCAAAAACTGAATCAATCAATCACTTCTCTGAATGTTGTAATCAGAATACATTAACAGTAACCAGAAACCAATCCTGAACCCAGAACAGTGCAGCAATAAACAGAAGTAGCTAAACATATTTCATGAGACGTACGCTACTTCAATCTCTAGAACCTACGTGCATAACCTGTTGTATTAAGGCCGTTGTTTTGAATTACTAAACTTGCATGTATACGTGCCTTTGCTGTGCCGAACCTGCGTACAGATCTATAAAAGATAATTTACCCTTTTCACTTATTCAAACATCAGTTATACCCATATTATCAGACTTATAGATCAAGTCATGCGCCAAATATAACAGATCAAAGTCACACAAAGATACTACTATTCAAGCTTTAAGATCTTGACCCATCAATAGAACTTATCCTTCTTCTAGCGCTCAAGTTCCTCCTTGGTTCAGATCCAGTTATGCACCGTAACCTAATGACCAATATTCTAGATCTTGCTCCTCATAAGATATTCAATTCTTGAGTCAATTTTCCTAATGATCTCTTTCCCCTTTTATAGTCTTGGGCCTTATTCAATACCATGGTCCAAAACCATAGAGAATCAATACCATGGACCCAATACTTGGGTTGAACACTTCGGACGAGATACCATGATCCAAAACCATAGGTCCAGATACCATGGACCAAAAAATGAGTTTTCCCACATGTACGCGTTTTTCCTTGCATGAAAGTGCATGCATACGTATATGTGCCTTTTAATCATCGATCCCACGTGTATACGCGACTTGGTTGAGAGGAACATGCGTATATCTCTTTTTCCTTCATTCTGATAGCCTGAAAAGTGATCTATCATTTGAGAGAGTTTCCATCAAGGACAACACCTGTGTCATAGTGCCAAACCTGTGTCATAATGCCAACAATATTTTCTAAGATGACCATTTTGGCAACTCGCAAGAAGGGTATCACAACATAAGTCACTGCTAAATTCTTCTTTGAATGAGTGTGGGTAAATTCTAGGATCCCACAGTCCATTATCTCAAATCGAGACAACAGGTTCCTAAGTACATTTTGGTCAAGTATATGGTCAATGTTGGATACCAAGCTCACTAAGTCCACGACTTTCCACCCCCAAACCGATGGCCAAACATAGGTCATCAACATGATGATCATACACATTCTATGTATGTACAACTCGAAGCATCCACGTACATGGGATGAAAGCCTCCCCTATGTCCAACACAACTACAAAAGAGATATCCATAGCTCAACCAGCTACAACCCCTTACAGGTGGGGTTGGGATTCCAGCCATTATGTCCCATTGATGTGGCCATACCATTTGCAACTACTCAAGAAGATTTGGCTCATGTCTAGTCCGAAGCTGACAAGGCTAACAAATTCATTGAGCACATTCATCACATCTTCCAGAAGGTCCATGAAATATTGGACAAAGCCAATGCTAAGTACAAGCAACGTCATGATCAGCATCGGGTGCCACACAAGTTCCAGGTGGGCGACAAAGTTTGGTTACATTTGGAGAAGGAGTGCCTCATTCAGACCCACCACAAGCTTTTCCCATCACCATCACTAAGGCTGTAGAGGACAATGATTTCGAACTCAACATTCCACCATTCCTTGGCCTGAACCCAGTGTTCAATGTGGACTACCTTCGACCATACTTTCCACCACGACTGGACACATTAGACATTGCAGGATATCTCACACCAAAAGAGTTAAACCCGCAATGCATGGAATAGACCACAAATGATCATATCATGGACATGGATATCAAGAACACTTGGAAAAAAAATATCCAAATGTATCAGGTTGTAAAAGCTGGCCAACTTCTACACTAATGCAAGTGGCTCACTAGGGACCAAGTTCAATAGAAGTTTCCCCATCTCATGGAGGCACCCAATGCAATCGGGACCATTGCTTCCTAATGGTTGAGGACTGATCCAAGTCGATATTTGTTGCCACCTTACCATTCCACTTGGACCCCCACCATTGTTTCATTTTAGTTTCCTTAATTGTAGCACAACTTACTATTTTTCACAGTTTTTTGGGTCCTAAACTTCCAGAGCCATTTGAGGGAATAAAATATGTTTTTGGGGAATACAGACATACCAGAAAATCCTTAAACTTGTTTACTATTTTTTTTCGGCCTCCTCTTCAATTTCTTCCAAACGAGGTATTACGATAGCCAAATGGAAATCGTATGCCAAAGTTACAACTCCAAGAAGTTGATGTACCAGTTTACCCAAGCAGGGCCCATAGTTTTGGCACTTCATATCCTAGGGTTTGGTTTTTGGATGTTTAAGGTTTTCCATTGTTTCTCAAAAATAAATAGATCTTTGAGACTCATTCTAACATATTTTGGAGGCATGTAGCCACCACATCTCTTCTTAGAGATAAGCTACCATCACCTGAGCTAGTTCATTTCCATTTCTGTGTGTAAGCATATTTTAGTTCTTTGATATTAATGAAAGGAAGTTTTATTTTCGTTGCATCTCTGTGTTTATGTGTATATATTTATTTTGTTGCATTCCTACATCAGTCTGGATCAAAGGGAAGTCATCTAGGGGGAGAGATAGAGAGAAGGAGAGAGTGGGATATTTATGTAGGAGAGATAGAAATGTGTTGAGAATGGGGTTTTTGGGGGGGGGGAGAGAGATAGAGGAGGCACACATAGGAAGAGAGAGAGAGAGATGTAGGAGGGAGATGTAGAGAGAGAGAGAGAGAGAGAGAGAGAGAGAGAGAGAGAGAGAGAGAGAGAGAGAGAGAGAGAGGAGAGATGTAGAGAGAGAGAGATGTAGAGAGAGAGAGAGAGAGAGATGTAGAGAGAGAGAGAGAGAGATGTAGAGAGAGAGAGAGAGAGATGTAGGAGGTAGAGAGAGAGAGAGAGAAGGATGTAGGAGGGATATGTAGAGAGAGAGAGAGAGAGAGAGAGAGAGAGAGAAAGTGATGTAGGAGGGAGATGTAGGGAGAGAGAGAGAGGGATGTAGGATATAGAGAAAGACGATAAAATAAGGAAAGAGGTGATAGATAGAAATATGGAGTCATATGTCCAAGGAGAGATAAAGGAAGGGATAGGGAAAGAGGTCGATAGATGAGGGAAACATGGGAGGGGAGAGAGAGAGGGGGAGGGACGCTTAAAAAATGAAAGAGAGAGGGATATATTAGGAATAAATAATCACAAAGAGAGAAATGGATAGGGAGAGAGAAAAGGATGAAGAGTGAGGGCGGAGTGAAGGGGGGCGGAGAGGAAGAGAAATGAGAGAGAAAAAGAGAGGAGAAAATAGGGAAAATTGAGAGAGATATAAAGAGGGAGACATGGGGAGAGAGATAAAGAAATTGGAAAAGTGGAGAGAGAATCTAGGGGAAGAGAGGACAAAAGCACGGGGGGAACAAGAGAGAGAAAGGGATAGGGAAAGAGAGAAAGAGGGAGTGGGGGGGTTAGGGAAGGGGATTCTTAGTGAAGGGGGGAGAAATCCTACTATAGGAGGGAGACATAAGGATAAAGTTTAGATATGATGATGTATATTTGCGTTCATGAAGTTTTAATCAAAATCATAAGACATAAACCTACTCTACTCTTATGCGGAAATAAATTCAGAGTTTAGAACATCAATCACAAACATGTAATGAGAAATAAAACACATGCACACAATATTTTTCTAGGCTAAAAACCCCAATGTATGCTTGCGTTAATCTGGTTAATATAGATGTATTACAATATCTTTGCTCAACTTAGCACAACCTGCAAGTGAATAACCAATCTCTTTGCTCATTGAGAAGCTCTGACCCAAACTTAGTCAAATTATGCCTCTACTTGAGCCCCTATTTCCTTGCGTAATTCCTTTATATATTAGGCCCTCATTATTTAGGAAATTCCTCAAATTGATTGTGTAATTCCCAAGGATGGTCATCTCACTGCATGCAACACCTATACACTCAAGACTAGTCTACAAATGATGTTACACTACCTTGGATTCTCCACCACAGCAGGGGAAATCGAATTCTCTGCATGCACTAGCTATTTTGGGCTAATAGATCAGTTAACTAGATCATCATTGAGTTTGATTGAAGTCCCACTACACAACTGACCTTCTACTAGGTCCTCCAACAATTAGAACTAGTTTGGTTGAAAAAAACCTGAGATAACTGACCTTGATTGCTACAAATTAGTAATCACACATGTTTACAGGGAATGTATGTAGGGGGGAGGCATCCCCCCTGCACAGGGTGTAGGGCAGTGCCCTGGGAAAAAAAAATTTTTTTTCAACCCTATATTAGGTGGGCAGACCTACCTATGGTTTTGTGTATGGATTTCACACATGGTTTTGGGCGCGATGGTTTTTGGTCCATGGTATTTTGTACATCCGGTCAAGGGAACTATGATTATGTTCTAATCCAGGGTTAATGGATTGGGGTTTATGGATGCTTCTGCATGTATATATATATATATATATATATATATATATATATATATATATATATATATATTGATTGTAACATTGAAAGGAACATAATGAAAAATCAATCTGGTAGTCCCGGTTTTGGGATCCAGGGGAAAATCTCTATGTATATTTGTTTTATGTGTTATGCTCTTGCCATTGTTTATTTTTTATTTTTAGAATTTGTATAAAGGTAATTTATATATGGGGTTAAAACGTACACTTAGTGGACGGGGAATAGATCCTACTATAGGATAGAGGCATAATGATAAAGTGTAGAAATTATGATGTATATTTGCAACTTCTTAAAAAGTTTTAATCAAAATGATAAGACACAAACCTACTCTATTGTTATGCATAAATCAATTCACAATTTAGAACATCAATCGCAAACATGCAATGGCAAATAACACACATGCACACATTATTTTTCCATGGAAAGAAATATGCTAAAAACCCCAATGTATGATTGCATTAATCTAGTGAATATAGATGTATTACAATTTTTTTGCTCCACTGAGCACAACCTGCAAGTGAATAACCTATCTCTCTGCTCACTGAGAATATTTGACCCAAACATAGTAAAATTATGCCTCTTCTTGAGCCCCTACTTCCTTGCATAATTCCTTGATAAATTAGGCCCTCATTATTTAGGAAATTCCTTAAATTGATTGTGTAATTCCCAAGGATGATCATCTGACTCCATGTGACACCTATACAATCAAGACTAGTCTACAACTGATGTTACACTGCCTTGGGCTCTCCACCACCACTGGGGAACTCGAATTCTTTGCATGCACTAGCTGTTTAGGGCTAATAGATCAGTTAACTAGATCATCATTGATTTTGATTGAAGTTCCACTACATGACCTTCTACTAGGTCCTCCAACAGTTAGAACTAGTTTGGTTGAAAAAAACCAGAAATAACTGACCTTGATTGCTACAAATTAGCAATCACACATGTGCCCCCCTATATGATGTTTGGGCAGTGCCCCAGGAAAAAAATTTTGGACCCTATATTAGGCGGCCAGGCCTACCTATGGTTTTGTGCCGATGGTTTTTGGCCCATGGTATTTTGTAGATCTGGCAAGGGAACTATGGTTATGCTCTAATACAAGGTTAATTGATTGGGGTTTATGGATGCTTCGACATGTATATATATGTATTGTAATATTGAAAGGAACATAATGAAAAATCAATCTGGTAGTCACGGTTTTGGGATCGAGGGGAAATCTTTGTGTATATTTGTTTTATCTGTTATGCTCTCGCCATTGTTTATTTTCTATTTTTAGAATTCATATGCAAAATAATTTCTGTACAGGGTTAAAACCTACACTTAGTGAAGGGGGGAGAGATCCTACTATAAGAGGGAGACATAAGGATAAAGTGTAGAAATTATGATGTATATTTGCAACTGCTTATGAAGTTTTAATCAAAATCATAAGACACAAACCTACTCCACTATTATGCGGAAATCAATTCAAAATTTAGAACATCAATCACAAACATGCAATGAGAAATAACACACATGCACACAATATTTTTCCAGGGAAAGAAATCTGCTAAAAACCCCAAAGTATGCTTGCATTAATCTGGTGAATATAGATGTATTACAATTTCTTTGCTCAATTGAGCACAACCTACAAGTGAATAACCTATCTCTCTGCTCACTGAGAAGCTTTGACTCAAACTTAGTAAAATTATGCCTCTGCTTGAGCCCCTATTTCCTTGCATAATTCCTTGATAAACTAAACCCTCATTATTTAGGAAATTCCTCAAATTGATTGTGTAATTCCCAAGGATGATCATCTAACTGAATGCAACACCTATACATTCAAGACTAGTCTACAACTGATGTTACACTGCCTTGGACTCTCCACCGCACCTGGGGAAATGAAATTATCTGCATGCACTAGCTATTTTGGGCTAGTAGATCAGTTAACTAGATCATCATTAAGTTTGACTGAAGTCCCACTACACAACTGGCCTTCTACTATGTCCTCCAATAGTTAAAACTAGTTTGGTTGAAAACAAGCAAAGATAACTGACCTTGATTGCTACAAATTAGCAATCACACATGCTTACAGGGGGTATGCACAGGGGTAGTAACCCCCTGCACGAGGTCAGAGGCAGTTCCCCTGGAAATTTTTTTTGGATGCTATATTAGGTGGGTAGACCTACCTATGGTTTTGTGCATGGATTTAACACATGGTTTTGAGCGCGATGATTTTCGATCCATGGTATTTTGTAGATCCGGTCAAGGGAACTATGGTTATTTTCTAATCCATGGTTAATGGATTGGTGTTTATGGATGCTTTGGCATGTATGTATATGTATTGTAACATTGAAAGGAACACAATCAATCTAGTAGTCCCGATTTTTGGATCCAAGGGAAAATCTCTATGTATATTTGTTTTATTTGTTATGCTCTTGCCATTTTTTATTTTTTATTTTTAGAATTCGTATGTAGGTAATTTCTGTACGGGGTTAAAACCTACACTTAGTGAAGGGGGGAGAGTTCCTACTATAGGAGGGAGACATAAGGATAAATTGTAGAAATTATGATGTATATTTGCAACTACTCATGAAGTTTTAATCAAAATCATAAGACACAAACCTACTCTACTGTTATGCTGAAATCAATTCACAATTTAGAACATCAATCACAAACATGCAATGAGAAATAACACACATGCACACAGTATTTTTCCAAGGAAAGAAATATGCTAAAAACCCCAATGTATGCTTGCATTAATCTGGTGAATATAGATGTATTACAATTTCTTTGCTCAACTGAGCACAACTTGCAAGTGAATAACCTATCTCGCTTCTCACTGAGAAGCTCTGACCCAAACTTAGTCAAATTATGCCTCTACTTGAGCCCCTATTTCCTTTCATAATTCCTTGATAAATTAGGCCCTCATTATTTAAGAAATTCCTCAAATTAATTGTGTAATTCCCAAGGATGATCATTTGACTGCATGCAACACCTATGCACTCAAGACTAGTCTACAATAGATGTTACACTTCCTTGGACTCTCCACCATAGTTGGGGAACTCGAATTCTCTGCATGCACTAGCTATTTTGGCCTAATAGATCAGGTAATTGGATCATCATTGAGTTTGAATGAAGTCCCACTACGCAACTGACCTTGTACTAGGTCCTCCAACAGTTAGAACTAGTTTGGTTGAAAACAACCTAAGATAATTGACCTTCATTTCTACAAATTAGCAATCACACATGCTTAACTGAACTCTAACTCCTCCAAATTAAATTTACTAATCTAAATGAGTGACAAGAGCCATGTCATGTCAATTAACTACTTCCAAGTTATCTATTGTTGTGGAAATTTGAATTTTCTCAATTTAATCAAGGCAAAATCAAATTGAAAATTGCTTGCTGCATTTTTCAACACAAAGAGAGAAATAGATAACCAAAGAGAAAGGAATAAAGAGGAAAAGGATGAAGAGGGAAACAAAGTGAGAGGGGGAAAGGAGGGAGAGATAGAGACAGAAACAAAGATAGAAGAAGATGGGAAATGAGCATGTGTGTGTGTGTGTTATACAATGTGTGTTCATTATATAATGCATGTGTCTTTTTAAAAAGCATGTGTTTTATTAATGTGCATGTGTTACTAATTTAAAAATATATTCAGTGGGGACACCTTTTCCAGTTACATGGTGGATGAGGTGGCCTCTTTGGTTTTAGGTTTTTGGTGACAAACATCTTAGTTTGTTCCATATAAATGAAAACACATCCATTTTTACAACTTCTTGATTTTCAACCATGATTCCTCAACACATATATAGAATGTATGAAAACATACACAATCTCTCTATATATTAGAAATTAATTATTATTTTTAATATATATATATATGGAATTAATTATTATTTTGTATTTAATTTTTTTGGACATATAACAAATTATAAAATAAAAAAAACATGTCTTTTATTTCCACTATAATGTTTGGTTGGTTGACTTGTTTTGAAAAAAAAAAAAACCCACACTAGGATATATGAGAAACTATGTAGTAAAACAGAAAATATGAATATGATAAGAACCTCTTAGCAATGCTAGCAATTAACCTCGTCATTTTAAGGCTTCATTTCTTAATTTAAAATAATATAAAATCAACATTCAAAATTATGGAAAAATAATTTGATGCACAATATCCCTTAGTTATATACAATCATAACCAAACCCGAGGCCTAACAGGAAGATATGCATCATGTTTTAGAGAAAAAACATACAAATGTGTTCCAAAAAATTCCATGATTACTGTTAGCTACCTATACCAATAGGTTTCATATTTCATGATTGGCAAGGAAAGGTCCAAAATATGCTCTGCTTTGATGATGCAAAGATCACATATTTCCAAGAGAATACAATCTGTACTTATAGC
The DNA here is from genome assembly GCA_031772625.1 of Pinus tabuliformis. Lineage (NCBI taxonomy): Eukaryota > Viridiplantae > Streptophyta > Pinopsida > Pinales > Pinaceae > Pinus > Pinus tabuliformis. The sequence continues at coordinate 233,379,844 of CM062819.1, read as the reverse complement.
TTGATGTGGACTCAATTTTGATGGATGGTCCAACAGTCTAATCTGGATCATGCCATCTTTTAAATTTTCAATTGTAGAATAGAGAAAGAAGTCTGTCCAAACTGTTTAACCTTGGCAGACAAGTAGTTTAGGTAGAGAAGAAAGGCTCCCAACAACTTAATCTGGGACCTTGGAAGGAATATGGGTAGAAGTAGATAGAAAAACAAAGGGAAAAAAGCCAGAGAAAAGAAAAGGCAAATAAGGGTCTGCAAGCCTAAATGCGCCCTCCAAGAAGAAAGAAAAAATGCTAGGCAGGTAGATGGGTAGGCAGATGGGGTTGCAGAAGTGTCATTCCTTACAATTGAAGGTGTGCTAACCTATTTCACAAAGCAAAGTCAATGGACTGAGAAGGTGTTCATCTCTATCAGGTGGCAGCAAAGCAAAGAAGCATGTCTAACCTCCCTTCTTCCCCTCTTCCCATCCATAACTAACATCCCATCATCAGTTGAGATTCATGCAAGAATTGGTGGTTTTGTGGTGGTTCTTAGTTCTATTAGAAGCCACATTCCTTGTCTAAAACTCTTTTCATTTTGATCTACTCCCTAAGCTAAGTTATTTTCAAATAAACTTAGTGTTATTTCCCCTCATCCACTCCTTCATCCATATTAACCCCTAACTTTATTGTATAATTCCCCTATGTTACCCTTTCCCTAGTATTATAACACCATGGTGTATAAACCCCAAACATTGTATAAATATCCCTCCCCTTGGCATTATAGCCAATAAGTCCTCTGTCAGGGATCAAATGACATCTGGTCACTTTGATAAACCTAAGTCTAAACCCCTCCCCTCTCCTGAATTCATTTGGCCCAGTAAAACCCTCATTTGCTAAAGAATACCCTATAAAAAGTGTAAAATAAACACAAAAAAACCACTTTTCTCATCTATCCAAAGTATGGGCACCGGGTTATTTTCATATTAAAAGGGCATTGAAAAAACATTACAAAACACCATATCCCTAAGTTTTCCGCCGGGCGCAAACTCCAAAAAATATGTTATTTTAATCCTTCCCTCGCCTCCGTATCATCCGATCAAATCATCAACCCGTCAACCGTCCGATCGGGCACTTTTGATCGGACGGCTATTATGAATATCGGGTTGGGCCCGAGGTCCGACGTTTAGCACCCGAGAAACTGTCAGAGGGTGACGTCAGGCCTCTGCCACGCGTCGCCCTCACAGCTTCTCGGGTCAGCCTCTGACAAAACCGTCGCCGTATTGTAAGCGGTCCGAGAAAACTATTACCGTTGTTCCGCTTACCACCTATTTTGCCGGGCTTGCGTCGTCCCCACGTCAGAGCCACATCACTGCCACCTCGCCGTCGCATCAACTCCTTCGTCCGCCCCCGCGCTGATATTGCCGCCACCTCACTATCCCCGTGGACCAATCGCAGCCTGCCACATCACCCGGTGACGTCATGCTGACGTCATCCGACTCCGACCCCACCCGATGACGTCATGCTGACCTCATCCCAAAAACGTGCCAATATTGCCAAAAATCCATATTTAGGCCAAAATGTCATGTTTTTTCCACTTTTGGCAAAAGAAACTCTAGCTATTTCTGCATGCTTCTCACGTTCAAACCAGCGCCAACCTGCTAAAGCTTATTCCAAGACCGCCGACGCCTCCATTGCACCTGCATTGACAACTCTTAGCGGCGAAATTACCAGGTATTCCTCAAAATCATTCCATGAGCCTGGTTTTATCCGTATTTCCTCAAGCAAACTGTTAAGAGACTATAAAACACTGTTTTTACCATCAAATACACAGTGACTTGCACCCATTTTCAACCAGTGAAGACATAAACCTCCTGCAGAGCCGCATTTGACAAATTAAGCTGAATTCACAGCTAGTTCGCGCAGTCGTGAACTAGAAATTTCAATTGACCAGATTCACCACAGAAAATACTCCTGGTCAGTCCTGCTACTGTTTTATCAATCCTTTAGACAGTATTTCAACTGCTGTTTATTTAATTTGCCTTCTGTTTCTTACAATTCACTTCCATTGCAAGAAAACATTCCTCTCTGTTGTTCTGCTCGATTGAAACCGGTTCACCTACAGTTCAAAAGCTTCAGTAGCCATGGAGACACCAATAGCCTTGAATGTCCAGCCTCTGAATGCCCCTCAAAGGGAGATAACATGGAAAACCCTGTGAGATGTAGATTATCAGATGTTAGATTGGTTTCCATTGGGTTCCAAGTTCAATATTCACATGATAAATGAATTGAAAGCCCAACACCTTGGTGGAGCTGATATTTTGGGGATTTGGGACTCAAATTTGCCCATTTACAACCTCCCTCAAGTCAATGCCCTCCCATACTTGATCCACAAGTGCCAGGAATGCTATGCTCCTTGCCAGAGAGCTGTTCTCAGTCCTACAGGCTCAGTTTTGTTCTTTATCACCCCATAAACCATAAATGAGATGCTGCATTTCCATACTACAAGGCCATTAACCCCTCTTTCCATGTTGAATGTAATAAAGAAGGGAAATAGTCTGTCAAGTGCCCAGATTACCAAAATTAACCAATTATTTGTGCAGCCAAGCTTTGAAACTATAAGGACTCCTCCTATTGGATATCACTACCTGAATGACCTGGGCAGAATGCTGGTAGATTTGATCATCTATGTCCTGGGATACAAGGGAATTGAGGATGTTGATGGCACTATAATGGCAATGTTGTCCACGTTTTCTACTGGAAAGCCTCCAGCTGTACACTATGACTATGCCACCTATATTGCAGAAAAGATCCATGAACAGCTGATGAATCTGCCAAGGGAAAGGGTGTTCAGATACACCTCATACATCTACCACCTGTTCTTGTTTTATCAGCCAGACAGTTTCTCCATTCCCCTCAAGAAACTTAATGCCCAGGGAAATCCAAGGTCAGTTGTGTATTGGACCTCAGTTTTCCATGATGTTTCTCAATCACCATACACATACTGTGAGTTTATAGACTTGTTCATTCACCCAGCTATGACATTGCTGTATGGTGTCCCTCCTCCAAGGTTAACCGATGACATGCAGAGAATTCTCCATCTCTCCAAATCCTACAACATTGGTGATTGGTATTTTTACCAACACCACACAGTGATCAGAGTATATGGCTGTGAATTGGACCCTTACAGGCTGCCAAGATATGTCCCTATGAGACTGTTTTCCCTAGAATACTTCAGGCAGTTTGGATATACTGACTACTTCCATTTCCAAAGCAAAAACAAGAAGGTACAACTGAAGGTAAGGAGCCAGCTAGGCCCTTTTTTGTACAACAAAAGAGAGGAGGGATGGAAGGAGGCAGATATGATCTTAGAGGGTTTCAAATTGCAAACCAGTTTCAAATGGTCACCTTATGACCGTAATCATTTTATTTCCCTCAGGAGGATAAAACACAAATTGGGTAACTATTCACATGTTAGGCTACCTCATATTGAAAATTATGCAAATTCTTTAGGCTGGAAAGAGGGCACTCTAGAAGAGGCAATCTCTAGAGAGCAGATACTAGAGAGAGAGGCTAGGAATATGCAAAAGGAGGCTGACTTGGAAACTTGTGGACAGGTTTCCTTATCATATCAAAGGAAAATTGGAGCAGCTGCCTCTTCTTCAGCAACACATCAGCAAGCTGCCATGGACACTCAACAGATAGGCAGCAAAGGCAAAGGAAAGCAGGTGGAACAAGAGCAACCACCTCCCATGACTCAAGACCAAACAGACAAAGAGATGGAACAACAAGAAACACTGCAGCAGCAGGAAGAGCAACAACAACAACAGGGATCACAACAAAGAGAAGGGCATCATGACATAGAGCAGCCCACACATCAGGAAGGGGCAGTTGAGGCCCCAATTCTCACTGAGCAGCAGGCTCAAAACATAATACCTCCTAGGCAAGAAACAATTAATGAAACCTCAGTCCTCCAAACTCCACAAAAGGAGGATGTAAGCAGGAAAAGGGATAGAGAAACTCCCTTGACCACATCAGAAAGTCATGGTGAGAAAAGACAGAGATTGAACCCTTTCTCTGAAGAGGAAATGCCAACAGGGCAATCTCTCGGCATGGACCCACCTAGCAGGGAAGCATCTGCAAGTTCCTTCCAAGAGGAACAGAACAGAACTGTGGGAGGAGAAGTCAGTTCCTCTAGCCAGCAGAGAGGGGGTGAACTGAGCATTAAGCAGCAGTTCATTGAAATAAAGAAAAGGAATGAACCCATAAAGATACAGCTGTATAACCATTTGTTGAAAATGGTTCCCACCAACCAGCAGCGATTAATGTCTGCATATGATGTCCAGGAGGGCAAGATGATCATGAGTCACCTCATACCAACTACATTGCAGCCACAGTCCCCTTCGGATTACTTAAGGACCAATCTTGAGGTCCTGGCCAAGGACATCCACCCGATGGATAAAATTGAATTGCACAAACAAACAGGTGAGATGGTCTATGCCTCCTTGGCAGACAAAACATTGGACAATTATAGGCTGGAAAATAGCCTTAATAATACAGCTGCCCAACTTGAGTTGGAAAGGGCATCCTCACAAGCAAAGGACAACAGAATAAGGTCCTTAGAAGACATAATTATTGAGATTGGGCATGATCCCAAAGATATCAAGGGCATACAAGAAATATTAAAATTGAGGGATGCAGATATGGCAGCTTTAAGGAGAAAGATCAAACTCCCAGCCACAATTCACCCTCAAACAGATGAAGTAGCTCAACAAAGGCATGATAAATATGCCACAGCTTTGCTGGTGTCACTCTACAAGCAGCTTATCCAGACACAAGAAAAGCTGGGAGAATCAGAGGCTGCACAGGCAACATTACAAGCAACTCTGAAACAAAGAGAAGAAGGTCGGACCTCCCAGCCTCCTCCTCAAGTCATTAACCTTGAGGAAGCTCCTCCAATTACTACTCCTCCTCCTCAACAGACTGAGAAAGAAGCACCTTCTACTTCAGCACCACCAACAATAGAGCAGGCCCCTAGCTTGGATATGCAAAAGCTAAGAAATGAGATTCAGGCCTTGGAAGCACAAATGACAGAATTGAATGAGGCCAAGGAGAAACTAGCCAAAGTCAATGAAAGATATGACAAGTCCAAGCAGACTGTGGCAGAAAAGGGCAGGGAGATAAAAGCCCTCAAGGACAGGATTAAAGAGCTAGAGAATGAGCTCAAATTAGATAAGGTTGTGGCTAAGCTTAAAATAGTGTTGTGGGCTAACATTGGCCAAATCTATTAATGACCAATGGCAATATATTGAAACAATCCATGAGCAGTTAGAGCTCATTCCAAAAGCACAGACTGAAATTCAGAGGTCAAGAGCTGCTCTAAGCAATATGCCTGAAATTGCCACCAGGATGATTAATGTGCTTAACAATAGAACAAGTACTCAGTTGGCTGCCATGGGAATTTCAAACAGAACTGAGCACATTCAGTTAATCAAGAGGGTTCTCACATTGAGAAACTTGGTGCAGACTTTAGAGAGAAGAACCCAGGACATGCAGACTGAGGTAAACAGGTTTTTAGAAAAATTTCATGTATTAGAAAACAGAGGGCTCCCTGGCTTACTGAACAGCGCAGGGAGACTGTTTACTCATGAGCAGTATGCTAAAAGGGTTAATGAATTTTCCACAAGTTAGATCAATGAGAAGCCCAGCACCTCAGAGGAAACAGGGCCAGCCATAGGACAGACTCTCTACAACAGAGTAGAAAATTTATTTTTTATAATGAATGAAATCAAACACCTGTTTGAGGTGCCTCCCAATTTTTACAAATATACAGAGGCAGAGGAGACTATGGATGCAATTCTCAGGCATCAACTACCTACACTAGAATGGTGGACTAAGGCCATACAAATGATTTTATAAACAGGAAGACATTCAATAAATTTTGTTCATAAAAATGAAAATTGTCATACACAGGACAATTTAAAGAATCAGCATGCGTTAAAGATAAAATCTGAGCCAACTCAGCATAACTCCCGGCCAGCAAGTCAAGACGGACAGCTACAGGTGTCCAGGCCGAGAAGCTACAACAGAGCAGCTCCAAAAGCGCATTTCCCAACATTAATGCAGATCACTCCAACCGACTCAGTGGCCTCCAAAGGCCAAAATATCTTCTGACAAGCATAAAGATTCATTTACTTTTTATTCAATGATGTAATAACTTTCTTATCAAATATCTTGAAAAGTTGGTAAACGTATTCATTTCTGAGATAACTTAGCACTCAGATATTTTGTATAACCGATGGTATATATTTGCCCCTCGCACAAGCTTGCAGGGGTTGTTGTTGATTTATCTTGAAGAAGTTCTTATGCTGTAATCCTTTCAGAGTTTAATAAAGAAAGTGATGGAATTTCTCGGATTTCTGAAGTGTTGAATGCGTTCTGGTGTCTGTTGAAAACTGCAGGATTCCTGTGTACCTCACAATACAATAAGTTTCTATATCTCTCTTTGTTATGTGTTTCAATCTTTACAATCCATATATATTTCTAACTACTAAGTGTTTAGCAACAAAGAAAAAGAATAACCTTCAAGACTTATTCATGCAATACCTTGAGTTCAATCTAAGTTGTTAATAAATGTTTTCTTCAGCTATAATCTTGATAAGTGTAATTCTTAATTGCTATGCTTTTAGAATATATCTTTCACAGTGACCTTTGTTTCAGGAATTCAAGTTTGCTCCTGAGCATCATGTTTCACTTTCACATCACCAGCTTAATGGAGAATTCTTAATTTCTTTCTGTTGGCTGACCATACATCACCACTTAAGTTTAAATTTTGTTTGTTTGAGATACTCAATAGGCCCTGCAGTTTGAACATCACCACTCCAGCATTTCAAAACATTTCACAGCTCTAGACTCCATTGCCCAATGATATACTACTGTCTGAACACTACACCTTAAGCACTGAAAGAAGTCCTTCAACCAAAACATAAACCAAAAACCTGAGCATAATAGCTAGCCTAAAAACACTATAAAAATAGAGACAAATTATAAAGAGAGAGCCCTCTCTGATTGCAGTTTGGCTAGAAACTGTGATCCAAAGATTGGTTAGTGGTTACCCCGGCCGTATTCCCTTGGGAGTCATAGGGAACAACCTGGGTGTTAACATAATTGGCGACTCCACTGGGAACTTCTTAGGATTTTCCAATTTCTATACATCTCTCAAAGCTACAAATCAAGCCTGAAATCAGTCAGGAGGCCTTCAAAACTGTTTCTGTGTCACATTGACAGCTTTAGGGAAGAGCTTTTCAGTGAATCTTCATCTCAGCTTTGAAATATATACAGCCATTCCAAAATCTTTATCCAGTCCTTGCAGATATAAAAACTTCCTATAAAATCCTAAAAACAGTTAGAAGCTGGCTCCTAAGAAAAATCCACGGCATACTAGGGCAAATCCTGACCCTAATCCACCCATCATTGTTGATAATCCAAATACTATCCCTAGAAACATTAGTAGGCAGCAAAGGCAGGAGCAGCCTGCTGATTTAACCTCAGATTTAGATCATCCCAGCCTCATCTCTACCCCATGCAAGGTCCTTTTCCTGTCTACCCCTAGTTCCCCTAGTTCACCATCCACATCTCAAAGTTCTCCTCTCACATCTTTATCCACTGCACATATCCCCTTGAACAACACTCCAGGTGCTACCACATTTGTTACACCTGTGGTACACACCTTCCCTTTTATCCCAGTTACTCCTGTAAATCCCTCAAACCCTGTGAATATGGCTAACAGATATGCACCCTTGCAAATACCAGCTAATGCTACAGCCCTACCCCAGGACTACCAAACCAAAATCTCATATTTTGACTCCAATGGCCCTCTAACAGCTGTTCAGCATGCCAAAAGGATGCAAGACCATTTTGAGACCTATGAAATAGATGATGACAGTGTGAGAATGAGGATGTTTGTTCAAAGCCTAACTGGGGATGTAAGAACCTGGTTTAGATCCCTGAATGCAAATTCCATCACAACTCCTGATGAGCTTTATCAAGCCTTTACTAGCAGATGGGAAAAGAAGAAGGATCCTCTGCACATACTTGGTGAATATGACACTATCAAAAGAGGTCCCCAAGAGACCGTTTTGGATTATTGTGCAAGATTCAACAATGTATATAACGCAATCCCACAAAATTTAAGACCCCCTCCTGATTTAGCTTTGTACAAATTCCCTGATGGTTTTGACCCTGACATGGCCTATCAGTTAAAGGAAAGAGACCCTCAAACCCTTGCAGAGGCCCAAAGGGTTGCTGTCACGGTGGAAGCTAACCTGATTGCCAAAAGAAACAGAGCAAGGTTGGAAAAGAGAACAACCTTCAAAGAAGAACCCTCTGCTTTTGATGAAAAGCTGGACACAATACTCATGGGAATGAAACGATTGGGTGATAGAGTGGAAACGGTTGAGAGAAAATCATCATGGGAAGCCCCACAAAACAACCCTCCTAGGAATCCAAATTTTAGGAGAACTAAAAACCCAAACGTTGGCAAGACCAGTGCTGACCAAGACATAAGACCCCCTTTCCAAGAAAATTATGCTGAAACTTCCACATCAACTGAACCCAATGAAGATCCTGAGATTAATTTAATGGGTCTATATGGTGAAAGTCAAGTTTTCTTAACACAAGAAGATCATGAGGATGATGAAATCAAACTGTTCCGAACTAAAACAGGTGAATCCTTTGACTTTAAACAAGGCTATGACACTGCTGTTTATGAAGTCCATAAGCAATACAAGCTAAGGAGCAGAATTGTGAATGTAAATCAGCCTGAAAAGATAAAGGATAATCAGCAGCCTAAAGGAGCCATAGTCACAGAGCCTAATGACAAAACAAATTCACCTGCATAGGAAGTAATTATTGAAGAGATTACTGAACCATTGTCCTCAAAACAACAACCTATTTCTACTTCATCCTCTCACCCGTATTTAAATACTACTCCTCAAGACATGAGTAAAAAAGACAAGTCTCAAAATCAAGGTAAGAACCAAGAAGAAGATTTAGGGAATAAGGAAAGGACTGTTATCCATAACCTTAAGATCCAATCTGAAAAACCCTTTGACCTAGAAACTGAAATTGGCAAACTAAAGATAGCAATTCCTCTCTCAGAACTAGCGAAGCATGACATCTATAAACTACAGATCAAGAAGTCCCTTCAACTCACTGGCAACAAAGATGATGTTAATGTGTAGGATGATACCCCAGAATTACTGTTTGGCCCAGAAGTGGATGGAAAAACAGTAGTCACAGGGGTATTACCTTTTTATGTCAGCTTACATATTCATGATAAGATATTACATAATGCGATGTTTGACTCAGGTGCCTCTCACAATCTCATGCCAAAAGCAGTCATGGAGAGATTAAATCTAGATATAACAAGACCTTACAAGGACCTATTTTCCTTTGACTCCAGCCAAGTCAAGTGTTTAGGTCTCATAAAAGATTTATGTGTGCCTCTGTTTCAATACCCAAACAAAACAATTCTAATGGATGTTGTAGTTGCTGATATCCCACCTAAGTATGGGATGCTGTTATCAAGATCATGGGGAGCTAAACTCCAAGGTTCCCTACAATTAGACATGTCATATGCCACCATCTCTGTTTTTGGGAAACCAAAAAGACTATACAGAGAAACACTCATGAAATACATGGTCAGCAGTGAATAAAAGCCTCAAAACTTTCCCATATATGCTGTCCATTCAGACATAGACTCATACATTCTCTTCAATAACAGCACAACTCTCTCAAAAAATGATGTTGAAACCAAAATACTCATACAGGAGGAAGACTCTAATGAAAGAATTACCACCCATGAGACAACAGTCAATCAATCACTAGACACTGCTGCTGCTCTAGTTGTGAATCATATTCAATAAAATGATGAGACTGTCCTAGAAGACAATCTAGATGAAACACCAGAACTTCAACTTACATTGCCAGCCCATGAACAGATCATTAAATCTCCTTCACAACAAGATATTATATGGTTCCTTGAATTTGATGGCTCAGTCAACAAATTAGGGGCAGGAGCTGGAGTTTGGGTACACAATAAAGAAAACAATCATGCAGAAGGCAGAGCCTATAGATTAAACTTCAGATGTACTAATAACATGGTAGAATATGAAGCCCTTTTGCTAGGCCTCAAGTTAGTAAAGTTCTTACAAGCTGCCAGGGTTTCAATCATGGGAGATTCAGATTTAGTTATCTAGCAAGTGAAGGGAAATTTTGTCACCAATGACAAAAGACTAAGGTCTTATAGGTCCGCTGTTGCTGAGGTACTAAACTTTTTCTCTGAATTCCAAATCACTAAAATTCCTAGAACCCATAATCTACATGCTCATAGTTTGGCCACATTTGCTAGTACTTGCAAATTACCATTGGAACCTAACAATTGTTTCACAGCTGAGATAAAACACAGACCCTCCATTCCAAACAATGTTAAAGATTGGCAAGTATTTGAGGATGATATGCAAATAAACAATTTTTTAACGCTGCAACAAGAGTTTGCAGGATTAAATATTGACACTGATACAGCAAGTCAATCACAAATACTTGATACAACAAGTCAATCACAAATACTTGATACAGCAAGTCCATAAAAAATACAGTTTCAACAGATTACTCACCCAATATCACCTAGAACAACAAAACAAATGCTAAATCCAACTATTTTCAACAAGGAAAACATTCAGCAAATTCAACCAATCAGTTGTGAAGAAGTGGCCAATGCTGAAACTGAAATCATAGAGCTGAAAGACAATTTTCTGCCCACAGGCCTAACTCCACTAGAGGACATCTTTGATTCAAATGATATTCCCAGAAAACCAAAAATGCAGCCCTTAAATACAACCATTGAAGAATGCAACATTGGTACCATTCACAAGCCTAAAATAATTAAATTATCTACTTCTTTACCTCCTGACCAAAAGCATAAATACATTGACCTCTTTAAATAGTTCCAGGATGTTTTTGCATGGAGTTATGAGGACCTAAAGTCCTATGACACCTCTGTTATCCAGCATACTATCCCTCTCAAGTCTGATCAAAAACCCTTTAAACAAAAATTGAGGAGAATCAATCCTATGCTTCTCCCAGCAATGGAACAAGAGGTACAGAAAATGTTCAAGGCAGGAATCATAGCACCTATCAGATTCTTTGAATGGATTTCAAACTTAGTGCCCACAAGAAAGAAAACTGGAGAAATAAGGCTTTGTGTGGATCTTAGGAACTTGAACCAAGTATCCCTCAAAGATAATTACCCCTTACCTAAGATGGATCACATCCTCCAAAGAGTGGTAGGGGCCTCAAGGATGTCATTACTTGATGGATTCTCAAGATTTAATCAAATCTTAGTACACCCTGATGATCAAGACAAAACTGAATTCACAACCCCATGGGGAACTTTCAAATATGTAAAAATGCCTTTTGGATTGAAAAATGCAGGGGCAACTTTTCAAAGAGCAATGGATATTGCTTTTGCAAAGGAGATTCATGACTTTTTAGTCATTTATTTGGATGACCTCACACCCTTCTCAAAGTCTGACCAAGAACATTTAAAACACTTAAGGCAGATTTTCTTAACATGTAGGAAATATGGAATTTCCCTGAATCCCAAGAAATCCCTGTTTGGTTTAGAGGAAGGTAAACTATTGGGCCACATCATTTCTAAAGATGGCATTAGAATTGACCCAGATAGGATACAGGCTATCTTACAAATGCCCCACCCAAGAAATATCAAAGAGTTGCAAGGATTCTTGGGAAAAATCAATTTCTTGAGAAGGTTTATCCCCAACTTAGCAGAGTTGATCAGACTGCTAAATAACATGCTAAAGAAGGATTCAAAAGTCAAATGGACTGTTGAAGCCAATCAAGCCTTTGAAGGTATAAAGCTGGCCCTTACCCAAACCCCAGTCTTGACCAATCCTCAATTTGACAGAGAATTTATCATTTTCTCTTTTGCCTCCCAGCATACTATTGCTGTTGTTTTGTTACAGAAAGATGACCAAGGAAATGAGAAGCCATTTGCTTTCTTTAGTAAAGCTCTTAGAGATGCACCTTTAAAATATCAAATCATGGAAAATCAAGCTTATTCTTTGGTCAAAGCCATTAAAGAATTTAGGGTTTACATCCTTTATTCCCATGCTATAGCATATGTGCCAAGTCCTATTGTAAAAGACATACTCACTCAAGAAAACCTAGAGGGCAGAAGGGGAAAGTGGATTGCCAACATTTTAGAATTTGATATTGAGATAAAACCTACAAAACTAATAAAAGGGCAAGGTTTGGCCAAACTAATGACGGAAGCAAATTTCCAAGCCTTAGACATCAACCAGCTGGACAGTGAACCGGAGCTGGCGACTCCAAAGATCAATGTAGCCTTTGAACAATCCCCTTGGTACTCTGATATGTGTTATGTATTGCAAAACCTGTGTGCTCCCCCAGGATTGTCCAGAACTAAATGTAGGTTCTTAAAAATTAAAGCTTCTAAATTTTGTGTTATGGATGGAAATTTATTTTGGAAAAACCATGAAGGGATATTGCTAAACTGCCTAATTGAGAATGAAACTGACCATATCATAAAATAATTTCATGCAGGTGACTGTGGTGGACACTTGTACTGGAAATCCACTGTGGATAAAATACTAAGGGCTGGTTACTACTGGCCCACCATGTTCTCTGATGTCAAGAAATTTACCATCTCATGTCATAAATGTCAAGTGTTTGAGGGAAAGAGACAGTTACTGCCACTTCCCTTAAGAACTATTGCAACAGAGAGACCTTTTCAACAATGGGGCTTGGATTTCATTGGGGAAATTCATCCCTCATCTTCAGGCCAACATAGATGGATCTTAACAGCCACAGACTACTTCACCAAGTGGATTGAAGCTGCTCCATGCAGACAAGCAAATGATTCAACAATCATTCAGTTTTTGGAGAACAACATATTGGCTAGATTTGGTTGTCCGGACAAAATAATAACAGACAATGCTGCTGCGTTTAGATCCAAGAAAATGGTGAATTTCTGCCACAAATTTCACACTACCTTAGGCCATTCTACTGCATACTATCCCCAAGGAAATGGCCTTGCTGAGTCATCAAATAAAAGCCTGGTAAATATTATAAAGAAAGTGCTAGAAGAAAACAAAAAGAATTGCCATAAGAAGCTCATGAATGCTCTATGGGCAGATAGACTAACAACCAAGAGATCAATTGGGACTAGCCAATATGAGCTGGTTTATGGATTAGAAGCCAAATTTCCTTCATCACTAGGGGTTCCTGTTATGAAACTTCTTCAAGAAAGCCAAGCTGAACCAAATGATATGCAAAGAAGGATCAATCAAATAATATGTTTACAGCAAACTAGAGATCAAGTTTTCAGCAGAGTTCAAGTTCTACAAGAAAAATTAAAGAAGGCCTTTGACAGAAGAACTAAGGCAGAAGATTTCAACATTGGTGACAAAGTCCTCAAGTGGGATTCAAGAAGAGAGGATAAGGGAAAACATGGAAAATTTGATTTCCTTTGGACAGGACCATTTGCTGTCCAAGCAGTACAAGGAAACAACACTTATTTCCTTAAAAGTCTCAATGAAACTGATTTGGATGAAGGTCCTGTGAATGGCAGGATGCTCAAGTACTATTTTGACTATAACCCATAAGTGCAGCCTGAATTTTCCCTTGTACATATCCAGATGTATATATTATTTTCTGTTAAGATGTAAAAATGCAATTTCTCAAGTTTTCGTAATTACCAGCAAAAGGTAAATAGGATCAAGAGATCTACCAAGAAGGGAAGTACACAATTTTGGCATTTCAAAGCAACAAACTTCAAAATTTTAATAAAGGCAGTCAAGGGCCAAGGCATTCTGACCTGCTGTTCTTGGTCTTTCAAATGAAAAACCATCCCCATGTGGAGCCACTGTTAGCTACCTATACCAATAGGTTTCATATTTCATGATTGGCAAGGAAAGGTCCAAATATGCTCTGCTTTGATGATGCAAAGATCACATATTTCCAAGAGAATACAATCTGTACTTATAGCTTGATGTGGACTCAATTTTGATGGATGGTCCAACAGTCTAATCTGGATCATGCCATGTTTTAAATTTTCAGTTGTAGAATAGAGAAAGAAGTCTGTCCAAACTGTTTAACCTTGGCAGACAAGTAGTTTAGGTAGAGAAGAAAGGCTCCCAACAGCTTAATCTGGGACCTTGGAAGGAATATGGGTAGAAGTAGATAGAAAAACAAAGGGAAAAAAGCCAGAGAAAAGAAAAGGCAAATAAGGGTCTGCAAGCCTAAATGCACCCTCCAAGAATAAATAAAAAATGCTAGGCAGGTAGATGGGTAGGCAGATGGGGTTGCAGAAGTGTCATTCCTTACAATTGAAGGTGTGCTAACCTATTTCACAAAGCAAAGTCAATGGACTGAGAAGGTGTTCATCTCTATCAGGTGGCAGCAAAGCAAAGAAGCATGTCTAACCTCCCTTCTTCCCCTCTTCCCATCCATAACTAACATCCCATCATCAGTTGAGATTCATGCAAGTATTGGTGGTTTTGTGGTGGTTCTTAGTTCTATTAGAAGCCACATTCCTTGTCTAAAACTCTTTTCATTTTGATCTACTCCCTAAGCTAAGTTATTTTCAAATAAACTTAGTGTTATTTCCCCTCATCCACTCCTTCATCCATATTAACCCCTAACTTTATTGTATAATTCCCCTATGTTACCCTTTCCCTAGTATTATAACACCATGGTGTATAAACCTCAAACATTGTATAAATATCCCTCCCCTTGGCATTATAGCCAATAAGTCCTCTGTCAGGGATCAAATGACGTCTGGTCACTTTGATAAACCTAAGTCTAAACCCCTCCCCTCTCCTGAATTCATTTGGCCCAGTAAAACCCTCATTTGCTAAAGAATACCCTATAAAAGACCTTTTTCTACCCATACCCGCTTTAAAGTGTAAAATAAACACAAAAAACCCACTTTTCTCATCTATCCAAAGTATGGGCGCCAGGTTATTTTTATATTAAAAGGGCATTGAAAAAACATTACAAAACACCATATCCCTAAGTTTTCCGCCGGGCGCAAACTCCAAAAAATATGTTATCTTAATCCTTCCCCCGCCTCCGTATCATCCGATCAAATCATCAACCCGTCAA
Organism: Pinus tabuliformis; assembly: GCA_031772625.1. Classification (NCBI taxonomy): domain Eukaryota; kingdom Viridiplantae; phylum Streptophyta; class Pinopsida; order Pinales; family Pinaceae; genus Pinus; species Pinus tabuliformis. Next base: position 233,364,666 of record CM062819.1, on the reverse strand, counting down.
CCGTCCGATCGGGCACTTTTGATCGGACGGCTATTATGAATATCAGGTTGGGCCCGACATCCGACGTTTAGCACCCGAGAAACTGTCAGAGGGTGACGTCAGGCCTCTGCCACGCGTCGCCCTCACAGCTTCTCGGGTCGGCCTCTGACAAAACCGTCGCCGTATTGTAAGCGATCCGAGAAAACTATTACCGCTGTTCCGCTTACCACCTATTTTTCCGGGCTTGCGTCGTCCCCACGTCAGAGCCACGTCACTGCCACCTCGCCGTCGCATCAACTCCTTCGTCCGCCCCCGCGCTGATATGGCCGCCACCTCACTATCCCCGTGGACCAATCGCAGCCTGCCACATCACTCGGTGACGTCATGTTGATGTCATCCGACTCCGACCCCACCCGATGACGTCATCCTGACGTCATCCCAAAAACGCGCCAATATTGCCAAAAATCCATATTTAGGCCAAAATGTCATGTTTCTTCCACTTTTGGCAAAAGAAACTCTAGCTATTTTTGCATGCTGCTCACGTTCAAACCAGCGCCAACCTGCTAAAGCTAATTCCAAGACCGCCGACGCCTCCATTGCACCTGCATTTACAACTCTTAGCGGCGAAATTACCAGGTATTCCTCAAAATCATTCCATGAGCCTGGTTTTATCCGTATTTCCTCAAGCAAACTGTTAAGAGACTGTAAAACACTGTTTTTACCATCAAATACATAGTGACTTGCACCCATTTTCAACCAGTGAAGAGATAAACCTCCTGCAGAGCCGCATTTGACAAATTAAGCTGAATTCACAGCTAGTTCGCGCAGTCGTGAACTAGAAATTTCAATTGACCAGATTCACCACAGAAAATACTCCTGGTCAGTCCTGCTACTATTTTATCAATCCTTTAGACAGTATTTCAACGGCTGTTTATTCAATTTGCCTTCTGTTTCTTACAATTCACTTCCATTGCAAGAAAACATTCCTCTCTGTTGTTCTGCTCGATTGAAACTGGTTCACCTACAGTTCAAAAGCTTCAGTAGCCATGGAGACACCAATAGCCCTGAATGTCCAGCCTCTGAATGCCCCTCAAAGGGAGATAACATGGAAAGCCCTGGGAGATGTAGATTATCAGATGTTAGATTAGTTTCCATTGGGTTCCAAGTTCAATATTCACATGCTAAATGAATTGAAAGCCCAACACCTTGGTGGAGCTAATATTTTAGGGATTTGGGACTCAAATTTGCCCATTTACAACCTCCCTCAAGTCAATGCCCTCCCAGACTTGATCGACAAGTGCCAAGAATGCTATGATCCTTGCCAGAGAGCTGTTCTCAGTCCTACAGGCTCAGTTTTGTTCTTTATCACCCCAGAAACCATAAATGAGATGCTGCATTTCCATACTGCAAGGCCATTAACCCCTCTTTCCATGTTGAATTTAATAAAGAAGGGAAATAATCTGTCAAGTGCCCAGATTACCAAAATTAACCAATTATTTGTGCAGCCAAGCTCTGAAACTATAAGGACTCCTCCTATTGGATATCACTACCAGAATGACCTGGGCAGAATGCTGGTAGATTTGATCAGCTATGTCCTGGGATACAAGGGAATTGAGGATGTTGATGGCACTATAATGGCAATGATGTCCATGTTTTCTCCTGGAAAGCCTCCAGCTGTACACTATGACTATGCCACCTATATTGCAGAAAAGATCCATGAACAGCTGATGAATCTGCCAAGGGAAAGGGTGTTCAGATACACCTCATACATCTACCACCTGTTCTTGTTTTATCAGCCAGACAGTTTCTCCATTCCCCTCAAGAAACTTAATGCCGAGGGAAATCCAAGGTCAGTTGTGTATTGGACCTTAGTTTTCCATGATGTTTCTCAATCACCATACACATACTGTGAGTTTATAGACCTGTTCATTCACCTAGCTATGACATTGCTGTATGGTGTCCCTCCTCCAAGGTTAACTGATGACATGCAGAGAATTCTCCATCTCTCCAAATCCTACAGCATTGGTGATTGGTATTTTTACCAACACCACACAGTGATCAGAGTATATGGCTGTTAATTGGACCCTTACAGGCTGCCAAGATATGTCCCTATGAGACTGTTTTCCCTAGAATACTTCAGGCAGTTTGGATATACTGACTACTTCCATTTCCAAAGCAAAAACAAGAAGGTACAACTGAAGGTAAGGAGCCAGCTAGGCCCTTTTTTGTACAACAAAAGAGAGGAGGGATGGAAGGAGGCAGATATGATCTTAGAGGGTTTCAAATTGCAAACCAGTTTCAAATGGTCACCTTATGACCGTAATCATTTTATTTCCCTCAGGAGGATAAAACACAAATTGGGTAACTATTCACATGTTAGGCTGCCTCATATTGAAAAGTATGCAAATTCTTTAGGCTGGAAAGAGGTCACTCTAGAAGAGGAAATCTCTAGAGAGTAGATACTAGAGAGAGAGGCTAGGAATATGCAAAAGGAGGCTGACTTGGAAACTTGTGGACAGGTTTCCTTATCATATCAAAGGCAAATTGGAGCAGCTGCCTCTTCTTCAACAACACATCAGCAAGCTGCCATGGACACTCAACAGACAGGCAGCAAAGGCAAAGGAAAGCAGGTGGAACAAGAGCAACCACCTCCCATGACTCAAGACCAAACAGATAAAGAGATGGAACAGCAAGAAACAGTGCAGCAGCAGGAAGAGCAACAGCAACAACAGGGATCACAGCAAAGAGAAGGGCAGCATGACATAGAGCAGCCCACACATCAAGAAGGGGCAGTTGAGGCCCCAATTCTCACTGAGCAGCAGGCTCAAAACATAATACCTCCTAGGCAAGAAACAGTTAATGAAACCTCAGTCCTCCAAACTCCACAAAAGGAGGATATAAGCAGGAAAAGGGATAGAGAAACTCCCTTGACCACATCAGAAAGTCATGGTGAGAAAAGACAAAGATTGAACCCTTTCTCTGAAGAGTAAATGCCAACAGGGCAATCTCTGGGCATGGACCCACCTAGCAGGGAAGCATCTGCAAGTTCCTTCCAAGAGGAACAGAACAGAACTGTGGGAGGAGAAGTCAGTTCCTCTAGCAAGCAGAGAGAGGGTGAACTGAGCATTAAGTAGCAGTTCATTGAAATAAAGAAAAGGAATGAGCCCATAAAGATACAGCTGTATAACCATTTGTTGAAAATGGCTCCCACCAACCAGCAGCGATTAATGTCTGCATATGATGTCCAGGAGGGCAAGATGATCATGAGTCACCTCATACCAACTACATTGCAGCCACAGTCCCCTTCAGATTACTTAAGGACCAATCTTGAGGTCCTGGCCAAGGACATCCACCCGATGGATAAAATTGAATTGCACAAACAAACAGGTGAGATGGTCTATGCCTCCTTGGCAGACAAAACATTGGACAATTATAGGCTGGAAAATAGCCTTAATAATACAGCTGCCCAACTTGAGTTGGAAAGGGCATCCTCACAAGCAAAGGACAACAGAATAAGGTCCTTAGAAGACATAATTATTGAGATTGGGCATGATCCCAAAGATATCAAGGGCATACAAGAAATATTAAAATTGAGGGATGCAGATATGGCAGCTTTAAGGAGAAAGATCAAACTCCCAGCCACAATTCACCCTCAAACAGATGAAGTAGCTCAACAAAGGCATGATAAAGATGCCACAACTTTGCTGGTGTTACTCTACAAGCAGCTTATCCAGACACAAGAAAAGCTGGGAGAATCAGAGGCTGCACAGGCAGCATTACAAGCAACTCTGAAATAAAGAGAAGAAGGTCGGACCTCCCAGCCTCCTCCACAAGTCATTAACCTTGAGGAAGCTCCTCCAATTACTACTCCTCCTCCTCAACAGACTGAGAAAGAAGCACCTTCTACTTCAGCACCACCAACAACAGAGCAGGCCCCTAGCTTGGATATACAAAAGCTAAGAAATGAGATTCAGGCCTTGGAAGCACAAATGACAGAATTGAATGAGGCCAAGGAGAAACTAGCCAAAGTCAATGAAAGATATGACAAGTCCAAGCAGACTGTGGCAGAAAAGGGCAGGGAGATAAAAGCCCTCAAGGATAGGATTAAAGAGCTAGAGAATGAGCTCAAATTAGATAAGGTTGTGGCTGAGCTTAAAATAGTGTTGTGGGCTAACATTGGCCAAATCTATTAATGACCAATGGCAATATGTTGAAACAATCCATGAGCAGTTAGAGCTCATTCCAAAAGCATAGACTGAAATTCAGAGGTCAAGAGCTGCTCTAAGAAATATGCCTGAAATTTCCACCAGGATGATTAATGTTTTTAACAATAGAACAAGTACTCAGTTGGCTTCCATGGGAATTTCAAACAGAACTGAGCACATTCAGTTAATCAAGAGGGTTCTCACACTGAGAAACTTGGTGCAGACTTTAGAGAGAAGAACCCAGGACATGCAGACTGAGGTAAACAGGTTTTTAGAAAAATTTCACGTATTAGAAAACAGAGGTCTCCCTGGCTTACTGAACAGCGCAGAGAGACTGTTTACTCATGAGCAGTATTCTAAAAGGGTTAATGCATTTGCCACAAGTCAGATCAATGAGAAGCCCAGCACCTCAGAGGAAACAGGGCCAGCCACAGGACAGACTCTCTACAACAGAGTAGAAAATTTATTTTTTATAATGAATGAAATCAAACACCTGTTTGAGGTGCCTCCCAATTTTTACAAATATACAGAGGTAGAGGAGACTATGGATGCAATTCTCAGGCATCAACTACCTACACTAGAATGGTGGACTAAGGCCATACAGATGATTTTATAAACAGGAAGCCATTCAATAAATTTTGTTCATGAAAAATGCAAATTGTCATACACAGGACAGTTTAAAGAATCAACATGCATTAAAGATAAAAGCTGAGCCAACTCAGCAGAAGTCCCAGCCAGCAAGTCAAGACGGACAGCTACAGGTGTCCAGGCCGAGAAGCTACAGAAGAGCAGCTCCAAAAGCGCATTTCCCAACATTAATGCAGATCACTCCAACCGACTCAGTGGCCTCCAAAGGCCAAAATATCTTCTGACAAGCATAAATATGCATTTACTTTGTATTCAATGATGTAATAACTTTCTTATCAAATATCTTGAAAAGTTGGTGAACGTATTCATTTCTGAGATAACTTAGCACTTAGATATTTTGTATAACCGATGGTATATATTTGCCCCTCGTACAAGCTTGCAGGGGTTGTTGTTGATTTCTCTTGAAGAAGTTCTTATGTTGTAATCCTTTCAGAGTTTAATAAAGAAAGTGATGGAATTTCTCGGAGTTCTGAAGTGTTGAATGCGTTCTGGTGTCTGTTGAAAACTGCAGGATTCCTGTGTACCTCACAATACAATAAGTTTCTGTATCTCTCTTTGTTATGTGTTTCAATCTTTACAATCCATATATATTTCTAACTACTAAGTGTTTAGAAACAAAGAAAAAGAATAACCTTCAGGACTTATTCATGCAATACCCTGAGTTCAATCTAAGTTGTTAATAAATGTTTTCTTCAGCTATAATCTTGATAAGTGTAATTCTTAATTGCTATGCTTTCAGAATATATCTTTCACAGTGACCTTTGTTTCAGTAATTCAAGTTTGCTCCTAAGCATCATGTTTCACTTTCACATCACCAGCTTAATGGAGAATTATTAATTGCTTTCTGTTGGCTGACCATACATCACCACTTAAGTTTAAATTTTGTTTGTTTGAGATACTCAATAGGCCCTGCAGTTTGAACATCACCACTCCAGCATTTCAAAACATTTCACAGCTCTAGACTCCATTTCCCAATGATATACTACTGTCTGAACACTATACCTTAAGCACTGAAAGATGTCCTTCAACCAAAACATAAACCAAAAACCTGAGCATAATAGCTAGCCTAAAAACACTATAAAAATAGAGACAAATTATAAAGAGAGAGCCCTCTCTGATTGCAGTTTGGCTAGAAACTGTGATCCAAAGATTTGTTAGTGGTTACCCCGGCCGTATTCCCTTGGGAGTCATAGGGAACAGCCTGGGTGTTAACAATTACATACCAAACCTGGGGCCTAACATGAAGATATGCGTTATGCTTTAGAGAAAAATTAACATACCAATTTGAGAAAAACACCATTTTTTTAAGTTACACCAATTTTCTATAAATAAAAGTTATATATTCAGGAAAACAAGTTGATTATCTACATCTCATCCTTTTACATGATGTCCTAAAAAATTGTGTAAATACTTCTAATAATTCGTTTTTGTGATCAAAATTTTGTTTTTCCATATTTCTATTGCAATTATCATATCATAATTTGGTAGCATTATCTTGCACCAACCAATAAATATTCTTTTGGAAATCAAAAAGCTAATTTACATTCCATTGTAGCATGATAAACTTGAGAGATTGAAAACTTCATGGCTTTACAAGATGGGCATAACCTTATCTTCATTTGTGATTAGAATAGTATTCTTGGTATTAAACTAATCTAACTTGAGTATAACTGCAATGGAAGAGTAGAAATTTAAAGGAACTCTCTGTACGTTGAAATAACCACATGTTTTCTAGCCTTTATTTTTCAATATATAAAGAAAATATGTTAATATCATTTGTTTTAAAAGGAAATTAATGCACTTATTTATCTAAATATTCTTCAATAATATGCACAATTAATAACTACCTTCCCAAAATTTAGGCATTCTAGTTTTAATTTACTAGTTTAGGCTCACAAGCCCCATAGAGAATATGGATGCCTATTTATTGCTTAATAAATATGAATTTTTATTTTGAATAGCACTATGACTAATTCAAATTATATATTGCATTTTTTTGCATTTTTTTTTGATTCTTTCCCGATTTATTGTAATAATGGCTTGATTCCATATTGAGTGTGCTAAGATCTTTTAAAGGGTCATAATAATAAAGCACTAAATTCTTGAGAAAAAAAATCACCTTGCTTAGATATAAGACAACTAGTATCTTCATTAAAATGGTGTGCTAGTGATCTAAGCTATCTCTCAATTTCCAACATGTCTGCCTTAACATTACCTACATGAAGAAATCAACTTGGCTTGCACCATCTCTCATAAGGGACCACAAACTACCCATGAGTTCCCCACATGTAAAAATAATCTTTCACGAGTACTTAGACACTATCTATCCACAAATTTACATGTAAATATCGATTGTTTCAAGTGCTCATAAATAACCCAGTTGTAAAAGATACCTCTCCTATAATTAGTACCCTTAGTGAATATCAAGTGCTACAATGATCAGTATTAAGCGCTTATATATAAAATTAAGTACTTAAAACAAGTTTTTTTTCTTATTTCTTCAACAATGAGAAAATAGCAAAGACAGTTGTGTTCTTATATGTATATCCAGGTTTAATTGACCCTTTTTTATGTTTTAAGTTGTTAGCACTCCTCAGTTTCCTATGGATGAGAAAGGAGACCGAAGGAGGTAACCTCAAACCAAATTTTGACTTGGTATATAACCCTCCCAAATCAGAGAGGGCTCTCTCAAACAATCTCACAATCAATGAAAGTGATTGTAGAACATGTAGATTTTAGGCTACGTAATTGGCATAGTAGGGTTTGATTTAGGGTGTGTTGGACTAAAGCACTAGGTCTAAAAACTAGGTCAGGAATCCCAAATGATCACTTGCAAAGATAAGATGGGGAAAGATAAATACAATTAGTGGCACAAAGAAAATTTTGTCATTGTAGTATGGTGAGGGAAAAGGAAAAAGTAAAATGAGCATATAAGTATGAATTCATTTGCTTAGAAGAGAAAACACTTATGTGAAAACCTCAAATAAAACAGAGCATATTGGTCATGAAATATTCTTTAAAACTTAAGAGATAATCGCCATAAGAATATAAATTAATCATAAAATGCATAAAGAAAATTGAAGAAACACAGTGCCACAAACTGCATCACAAGAATGATATACATTAATAATTTATCAATATATTTATTATTTAGATTATTTTAAAATAAGTGAAACTTTTTAAATCAAACTTTTCTCGATTATAATTCCCAAAAAATAATTTATAAGAGAAAATGTAAATTTCTTTATTTATGAACTTGCTTATAAAAATAAAATTTAATCAATTTCACAATTTCATTTATTGATAAAAGCATTCTTCGTAAATAACTACAAAGGTTAAAAACCTAATTTCCCTCTCTAACATATTAAATATATTATAATTCAGTGCAATGATGAAATCCTTTATTAATAGATATAAAGATTTATTCAAAAATAAATAAAAGAGTTCAACAAGGTATCCATTTTTATTTATTTGTGTGGTAACATAATAGTATTAATATTAATAACTTGATTTTAAGGTTATCACTAAGCCTACACCAAATTGGCTTATGAGACTTTCTTATGTATGAGAGAAGGGACCTACCTCTTTGCAACTATTTGACTCCTAAATCTAGGAAGGTGTACATACCTAACAACTCTAAATTTGAACTTGCTACCTTTGATCAGGGAAGCACATGTTCTTAACAATTAGGCCCACTCAAGTATTTTTGTGACACAAAGATATGTCACTTGGAGAATCAAATGTAAATATTTTTTTAATGGATATGGATCCCTAATCAAAAGTTTAGATAATAACATTTAGAGAAAAGAAACTTCCAGTAGTTTTGTAAAACATACATGGGATACATTGCTTGGAGAATCAAACACAATTTTTTTCTAATTAGAATGGATTCTAAACCAGAACATTAGACTAGAATTCAAATATAAATACTAGATCGTATTCAAATATAAAAACTAAATCGTATTCAAATGTAAAAACTAGATCATGTTCAAATATAAAAAAAACTAATTCATAACTTTCAATACTTAATAATTAAACTAAGCCAGGAATGCTAACTATACTTCCTTGTTTATATTTATATTGTGTTTTCTTTTAATAATATTAAAGGGTTAAAATGCTAAAGGTTTATGTTCCTTATGATCAACAAATGTAGTCAGGCATAATTTGTCTTGTTATGCTTCGAATTTGCTCATTCCTTGTGGCAATCCAAAATGAACGTACACAGACATGAAAAGACAATGGCTGCTACCACAAAAGAAGGAAATTTAGCAGATCTGTGGCATAAGAGTTTGGGTCACATGAGCGAGAAGGGCTTAAAAATCCTTGTTGGTAAAAATTTATTGCCAAGTTTGAAATCCTACAATCTTGAACTTTGTGAGCATTATATATATGGTAGACAAAGAAGGGTTTCATTCCTTAGAGGTGGCCATTACAGAAAGAAAAAAAGTGTTAGAATTGGTACACTTAGATGTGTTTGGGCCTATTAACATCAAATCATTAGGAGGAGCATCATATTTTGTAACATTTATAGATGATGCATCTAGGAAGGTTTGGGCATATCCTATGAAAAGTAAAAGTCAAGTGTTTGCAATATTTCAAAAATTCCATGTTGTTGAAAGAGAGACTAACAAATTGCTGAAGTGTTTAAGACATATAATGGTGGAGAACATTGCTCAAATGCATTTAAGGAATATTGTAACAGGTTTGGCATAAAGGATGAGAAGATTGTCCCTGGTACTCCTCAACAGAATGGTTTCGCAGAAAGTATGAATCGCACCATAATGGAAGAGGTGTGAAGTATGTTGTCCAATTCTGGTTTGGAGAAGAATTTTTGGGCTGAAGCAGTCAGGACTGCTTGCTACCTCATAAATAGATCTCCAACTGCAGCCTTGGATGGCGGTATCCCTGAAAAATTTTGGACTCGTAAGAATTTGAATTATTCTCACTTGAAAATCTTTGGATGTGAAGTATTTGTACATATTCCCAAAGAAAATAGAACTACTCTAGATGATAAATCTATGAAATGCCTTTTTTGGGGATATGCGGATGAAGATTTTGGTTCTTGTCTATGGAACCCAGTCAAACATAAAATCATTAGAAGTAGGGATGTTATATTTAATGAGTCTAATATGTTCAAGAGGACTGTAGGTGAGTTAGAGGTCAAGAAGGTTATTGACAGGTTTGAAGAGCAGCAGGAAAACATCCCACCAGTGCAAGAAAATGAACATCAAATTCAGGAGCATCAAGAACAACAAGTGGAAAATGATGAACAACAAGAAGGAACCTTGCAGGAACCTTTATAGGAGATTCAACCTGATAATGCACCACCACAATTGGTTCGCAGATCTTCTAGGCCTCATAAGCCTTCACAGAGGTATCCTCCTTCAAACTATATTTTGTTGACTGATGAAGGTGAGCCTAATTGTTTTCAAGAAGCTTGTAAATTTAAGCACAATGAAGAATGGAAGAAGAAATGAAATCTTTGCTGGAAAATAAAACTTGGGAGTTGGTAAAACTCACAAAAGGAAGAAAGGCTCTACAAAACAAATGGGTTTACATGATTAAGCATGAAGGTGACGAAAAGAAGGAAAGGTATAGAGTAAGGCTAGTGGTGAAAGGTTTTTCCCAAAAAGAAGGTATTGACTTCACTGAAATTTTCTCACCTATTGTTAAAATGTTATCCATTAGAGTCATTCTTGGTCTAGTTGCTGATTTAGACATAGAATGTGAATAGTTAGATGTAAAAACTGCTTTCCTTCAGGGTGAATTGGAGGAAGAAATTTATATGGAGCAGCGAGAAGGCTTCATAGAAAAAGGCAAAGAAGGCCTTGTTTGTAGGTTGATGAAGAGTCCCTATGGGTTGAAATAGGCACCTCGACAATAGTACAAGAAATTTGATTCATTCATGTTGGAACATGGTTTTTAGAGGTTGGACACTGACCATTGTGTCTATATCAAGAGGTATTATCAAGGAAAGTATATTATATTATTGTTATGTGTGGATGACATGTTGATTGTTGGACATGATACGAATAAGATCAATAGATTGAAGAAAGATTTGGGCAGAAAATTTGCAATGAAGAATTTGGGACCAGCACAACAAATATTGGGCATGCAGATCATGTGTGACATGAAAAACAAAAGGTTGTGGCTGTCACAAGAAAAATATATCAAGAAGGTGCTTGACAGGTTAAATATGAAGGATCCCAAGCCAGTTGGTACACCCTTTGCAGACCACTTCAAGCTGAGTATTGAATTATGTCCTAGTGATGACAAGGAGAAAGAAGAGATGAGCAAGATTCCTTATGCTTCAGTAGTTGGGAGCTTGATGTATGCCATGGTATGCACACAATGAGACATTGCATATTCAATGGGAGTAGTGAGTAGGTTCCTTGCCAATCCAAACAAACAACATTAGCAAGCAGTAAAATGGAGTTTTAGGTATCTCAAGGGTACTAGTCATTATTGTTTATGTTTTGGTCATGATAAGACTGTGCTTGAAGGATTTACAGATGCAGATATGGTTGGCGATATGGACACCAGAAAGTCCACTACAGGTTATTTGTATAAATTTGCAGGTGCAGTAGTATCTTGGGTGTCAAGCCTACAAAGAATAGTATCCCTCTCTACAACAAAAGTAGAATACATAGCTGCAACAGAAGTTGTAAAGAGATGTTGTGGATGCAACGATTTCTAGGAGAGATAGGAATGAAGTAGGACACGTATGTGTTATATTATGATAGTCAGAGTGCCATTCATTTGGCGAAAAACCCAACATTTCATTCAAAAACCAAACACATTGACTTAAGGTACCATTGGATCCGACATGTGTTGGAGGAAGAACACTTATCCTTGGAAAAGATCCATACAGATAGGAACGCTGATGATATGCTCACTAAGATTCTACCACGAAATAAATATGAGTTATGTAGAGGCATGGTAGGACTCGGTGTGACTTGATGACTCTTATTTGACTTCAAGTGGGAGAATGTTAAGTGTGAAGCCAAATTCATGAATCACATGCAGGATTCTAGATCCTTCTACACCACCATTAGTTTCTAGATCTCCAGTATTCTAGATCCTTCTACACCATCATTAATTTCTAGATCTCTAGGATTCTAGATCCTTCTACACCACCATTAGTTTCTAGATCTCCATCTGAATCACATACAGGATTCTAGATCCTTCTTCTGCCTCTATAAATTTGTAATTTCTCTTGCCAAGGATTGCAAACCAATGCCCAAGCTTGTTATGTAATGCTAAGTGATTTCTGTTCTCGAGTGATTTTTTTATCTATTCCGTTGTTTCTGATTGATTAATCTTGTTGTTTCTCCATTTTTCTGTCTCTGAAATTATTCTTTGCTATTGCCCTCTAAGTCTCTGAGTATAAATTTGTTGTGTGTTATGTATGCTCTAATCTAACAAAATGAACATACATAGACATGACATGGCAGTACACGCTTCAACCACAATCCCATCGGATCGATGTTCCTATGAGTACATCGACTTGGGATGTCAACAAAAGCAAAGGCAAAAGCGAAACTGTACAATGGAAAACAGTGACAACTTGTAGTAAAGTGAAAGAAAACGCTTATTTTTGGTTGGAGTTATGTTAGGTTTATAATATTTTTATTTGATATTCCAGCCAAAACCACTTAAGGATCAAACGAGGTTGGTATAAAGACACCAGGGCCTCGTTAAACCATTGGGAGATTGACGAGAATGTTGCATTGCAAAACATTAATAACATTAAAAATATTGTTACTTCTAACTTCAAAGAAAAAATATGGTGTGAGAAAGATTTAGCAGCTTAAAGAAAATTAAGATATTATAAGGAGGTCATCAACCCCACCCCATAAGATCAAAAATATCTCTCTGTTTTAACTAGCTCAAAGAAGAAAAACAATATAGCCAAGATTACAACGAACTCTCATGAGCTCCATAATGAAATGGGTCGTTGGGCAGTTCCTAAAATACCATGGATGGAAAGGTTCTACCATCTCTGTGAGAATACGAACAACGAGGATGAAAATCACTTCCACTTAGAGTGCGTCGCGTACAACCACATTAGATTTCAGTTTCAAAATTTCTCTTGCAATATTGACCTTCCTAGCCTTTTATGATGTCAAAATTACAGTGAGCTCCGGTTTGTTTATTTATCCCTCTCTTTTTTTTGTTCATGACAATGATTTTTTTATTACATCACAATTTGTCCTTAAATTTAATTATAATAATATTTTTAACATTATTATTTTTTACAAAATGATCTTTTCCTTTATTATCTAATAATATAATCCAAACATAACATCCCATAATTTTCACTAAATTTTAAGCAACTTCTTATTTTCCATATTCTTTATCTTATTCTTATATATTACCTATCTATTCCTGACATGTTCTAAATGAACCCTGAGATACAATACTTCAACATTGTGCAATTTCGAAAACAAAAACTTCTAGAACATCTCTACCTAAAACCCCATTACGCTCCACTCCATGCGAAGTTTTTGTTTTGGAAACTCTTTTCTAGATAACCGCTTTTCTAGCACCGACATGTTTTACTGGTGTACCTTTTTGACACTGCGTCCATAAGTCAATTGAGTGGATTAAACTAATAGTTCTTTCAAAACGTATATAGCAACCCATGTTTTCTACGAGGTTTGGTTCTTTAGACAGTTTCGGGTGCCCTATATTATCCTAGATTTATAACCCAAAAAAAATAAAAGTTAAGAAGTGTTAGGATAGTTATTTCAAAAAATATATAGCATACCCATGTTTTGTAGAGTTTAGGCCTCTGTGATCCATATCAAGTTTACAAAAGATTTTTCGGCGAAAATCACATGAAATATCATTTGTCGACGCATTTCGAACCCAACCATTGTGGTTCATCGTTAGGACAAGTTGAAGAAACAGATCCAGCTTATCATGTTAAATAGACCGAGCAGAGCCTCCAACAGCTAGTTTGATTCAAATAGACCGAGCAGAGCCTCCAACGGCTAGTTTGATTCAAATAGACCGAGCAGAGCCTCCAATAGCTAGTTTGATTCAAATAGACCGAGCAGAGCCTCCAACGGCTAGTTTGATTCAAATAGACCGAGCAGAGCTTCCAACGGCATGTTTGATTCAAATAGACCGAGCATAGCCTCCAACGGCTAGTTTGATTCAAATAGACCGAGCAGAGCCTCCAACGGCTAGTTTGATTCAAATAGACCGAGCAGAGCCTCCAACGGCAAGTTTGATTCAAATAGACCGAGCAGAGCCTCCAACGACAAGTTTGATTCAAATAGACCGAGCAGAGCCTCCAACGGCTAGTTTGATTCAAATAGACCGAGCAGAGCCTCCAACGGATAGTTTGATTCAAATAGACCGAGCAGAGCCTCCAACGTCTAGTTTGATTCAAACTAGCCATTGGAGGCTCTGCTCGGTCTATTTAACATGCTAAGCTGGATCTGTTTCTTCAACTTGTCCTGACGATGAACCACACTGAATGGTTCGAAACGTGTCGACAAATGATACCCATGTTTTCTACAAAGTTCGGTTCTTTAGATAGTTCCGGGTGCCCTATATTATCCTAGATTTATAGCCAATAAATAAATCAATAAATAAGCTAAGAAGTGCAAAGATAGTTTTTCAAAACATATATAGCAACCCATGTTTTCTACGAGGTTCGGTTTTTTAGACAGTTCCGGGTGCCCTATATTATCCTAGATTTATAACCAAAAAAAAAAATAAGTTAAGAAGTGTTAGGATAGTTCTTTAAAAACTTATATAGCAACCCATGTTTTCTATGAGGTTCGGTTCTTTAGACAGTTCCGGGTGCCAGTTTTTTAGACAGTTCAGGGTGCCCTATATTATCCTAGATTTATAACCAAAAAAAAAAAAAGTTAAGAAGTGCTAGGATAGTTCTTTCAAAACTTATATAGCAACCCATGTTTTCTATGAGGTTCGGTTCTTTACACAGTTCCGGGTGCCCTATATTATCCTAGATTTATAACCAAAGAAAAAAGAAATAATGAGTTAAGAAGTGCCAGGATAGTTCTTTCAAAACATATATAGCAACCCATGTTTTCTACGAGGTTCTTTAGATAGTTCCGAGTGCCCTATATTATCCTAGATTTATAACCATAAAAAAAAAAGCAAAGAAGCGCCACGATAGCTTGATTTCCATAATGGTAAATAGTAATAAGAAGTGCCATGGTAGCATGATTTCCATAAGGGCAAATTGAGTTTTTTGTGCTCACAATGTATCACAATTCTCCTCCTATTTCGTGTGGTGCCCATATTACAAGCACGCTTTACGTCCCTTGTGAGCACAAAAAACTCAAAAAACTCAATTCACCCTTATGGAAATCACGCTACCCTCGCACTTCTTATTACTATTTACCATTATGGAAATCAAGCTATCGTGGCGCGTCTTTACTTTTTTTTTATGGTTATAAATCTAGGATAATATAGGGCACTCGGAACTATCTAAAGAACCTTGTAGAAAACATGGGTTGCTATATATGTTTTGAAAGAACTATCCAGGCACTTAACTCATTATTTTTTTTTTCTTTGGTTATAAATCTAGGATAATATAGGGCACCTGGAACTGTCTAAAGAACCAAACCTTGTAGAAAACATGGGTTGCTATATATGTTTTGAAAGAACTATTCTGGCACTTCTTAACTTATTTTTTGTTGTTGTTATAAATCTAGGATAATATAGGGCACCTGGAACTGTCTAAAGAACCGAGCCTCGTAGAAAACATGGGTTGATATATATATTTTGAAAGAACTCTCCTGTCACTTCTTAACTTATTTATTTATTTATTTATTTTTTTATAAATCTAGGATAATATAGGGCGCGGGGAACTGTCTAAAGAACTGAATCTCGTAGAAAACATGGGTTGCTCTATATGTTTTGAAAGAACTATAATGGCACTTCTTAACTTTTTTTTTTTTTTTGGTTATAAATCTAGGATAATATAGGGCACCCGGAACTGTCTAAAGAACTGAACCTCGTAGGAAACATGGGTTGCCATATATGTTTTGAAAGAACTATCCTGACACTTCTTAACTTATTTTTTTTGGTTATAAATCTAGGATAATATAGGGCACCCGGAACTGTCTAAAGAACTGAACCTCGTAGAAAACATGGGTTGCTATATATGTTTTGGAAGAACTATCCTAGCACTTCTTAACTTTTTTTTTTTGGTTATAAATCTAGGATAATATAGGGTACCCGGAACTGTCTAAAGAACCGAACCTCGTAGAAAACATAACTATCCTGGCACTTCTTAACTTTTTTTTTTTGTTATAAATCTAGGATAATATAGGGCACTCGGAACTGTATAAAGAACCGAACCTCGTAGAAAACATGGGTTGCTATATTGTTTTGAAAGAACTATCTTGGCACTTCTTAACTTATTATTATTTTTTTTGGGTTATAAATCTTGAATAATATAGGGCACCCGGAACCGTATAAAGATCCGAACCTCGTAGAAAACATGGGTTGCTATATATGCTTTGAAAGAACTATCCTGGCACTTCTTAACTTTTTTTTTTTGGTTATAAATCTAGGATAATATAGGGAACCCGGAACTGTATAAAGAACTGAACCTCGTAGAAAACATGGGTTTCTATATATGTTTTGAAAGAACTATCCTGACACTTCTTAACTTATTTATTTTAGTTATAAATCTAGGATAATATATGGCACCCGGAACTGTCTAAAGAATTGAACCTCGTAGAAAACATGGGTTGTTATATATGTTTTGAAAGAACTATCCTCGCACTTCTTAACTTTTTTTTTTGGTTATAAATCTAGGATAATATAGGGCACCCAGAACTATATAAAGAACCGAACCTCGTAGAAAGCATGGGTTGCTATATATGTATTGAAAGAACTATCCTGGCACTTCTTAACTTTTTTTTTTTTGTTTTGTTATAAATCTAGGATAATATAGGGCATCCGGAACTGTCTAAAGAACCGAACCTCGTAGAAAACATGGGTTGTTATATATGTTTGGAAAGAACTATGTTGGCACTTCTTAACTTATTATTATTATTTTTTTTTTGGTTATAAATCTAGGATAATATAGGGCACCCAGAACTGTCTAAAGAACCGAACCTCGTAGAAAACATGGGTTGCTATATATGTTTTGAAAGAAATATCTTGCCACTTAACTTATTTATTTATTTAGGTTATAAATCTAGGATAATATAGGGCATCCAGAACTGTCTAAAGAACCGAATTACTATATATGTTTTCAAAGAACTATCCTGGCACTTCTTAACTTATTATTATTATTATTTTTGGTTATAAATCTAGGATAATATAGGGCACCCGGAACTGTCTAAAGAACCGAACCTCGTAGAAAACATGGGTTGCTATATATGTTTTGAAAGAACTATCTTGGCACTTCTTAACTTATTTATTTATTTATTTTTTTGGTTATAAATCTAGGATAATATGTGGCACCTGGAACTGGCTAAAGAACCGAACCTCGTAGAAAACATGAGTTGCTATATATGTTTTGAAAGAACTATCCTCACGCTTCTTAACTTTTTATTATTATTATTATTATTTGGTTATAAATCTAGGATAATATAGGGCACCCGGAACTGTCTAAAGAACCGAACCTCGTAGAAAACATGAGTTTCTATATATGTTTTGAAGGAACTATCTTGGCACTTAACTTATTTATTTATTTATTTTGGTTATAAATCTAGGATAATATAGAGCACCCGGAACTGTCTAAATAACCGAACCTTGTAGAAAACATGGGTTGTTATATATGTTTTGAAAGAACTATCATGACACTTCTTAACTTATTATTATTAATTTTTTTTGGTTATAAATCTAAGATAATATAGGGCACCCAGAAGTGTCTAAAGAACCGAACCTCGTAGAAAACATGGGTTGCTATATATGTTTTGAAAGAACTATCCTGACACTTCTTAACCTATTATTATTTTTTTTTTTTGGGTTATAAATCTAGGAGCACCCGGAAATGTCTAAAGAGCCGAACCTCGTAGAAAACATGGGTTGCTATATATGTTTTGAAAGAACTATCTTGGCACTTATTAACTTATTTATTTATTTTTTGGCTATAAATCTAGGATAATATAGGGCACCCGGAACTATCTAAAGAACCGAACTTCGTAGAAACCATGGGTTGCTATATATGTTTTGAAAGAACTATTCTGAAACTTCTTAACTTTTTTTTTTTTGGGTTATAAATCTAGGATAATATAGGTCACCCGGAACTGTCTAAAGAACCGAACCTCGTAGAAAACATGGGTTGCTATATATGTTTTGAAAGAACTATTAGTTTTATCCACTCAATTGACTTATGGACACAATGTCAAAAGGGTACACTGGTAAAGGATGTCGGTGCTAGAAAAGCGGTTATCTAGAAAAGAGTTTCCAAAACAAAAACTTCGCATGGAGTGGAGCGTAATGGGGTTTTAGTTAGAGATGTTTTAGAAGTTTTTGTTTTCGACATTTCACAATGTTGAAGTATTGTATCTCAGGGTTCATTTAGAACATGTCAGGAATAGATACGTAATATATAAGAATAATATAAGGAATACGGAAAATAAGAAGTTGATTAAAATTTAGTGAAAATTAGGGGATGTTATGTTTGGATTATATTATTAGATAATAAAAGAAAATATCATTTTGTAAAAAATAATAATGTTAAAAATCTTATTATAATTAAATTTAAGGACAAATTGTGATGTAATTAAAAAAGTCATTATCATAAATGAAAAAAAGCGAGGGATAAATAAACAAACCTTAGGGGGAAATAAGAATAAAAGAGAAACTGAAGAGAGGAAAAGGAGTAAAGAAAGGAAGGGAGCTAAGAGGAAAGGGTCGGAATCCAACAACTAAGGAGTAAAAAAGAATGGAAGAGAGCTAAGAAGAAAGGGACGGAATCCAACGACTGATTTTACAACTCTTGTCCCTATTAAAATTACTAGGCCTCCTTTCAATTTCTATGGCTTCCTTAAATTTACAGTAATATTTGTTTATTTATCCCATATATATATATATATATATATATATATATTTCTTATTTTTTTCTAATAACTATAAACTAAAAAATAATAAAAAACTAAATAGTTAAAATTAAAATAAAATTTAATTAAACATATTACATTTAAATTTAATTTATAAACCAGTTAATTATTTTTTCTCTTTTATTTTATAACTAATTAATAATATTTCAATATTATTTCTATCACCTTCTGATTTATTTTTTCCCCATACTAAATTGTTGTTTTTATTTGAATATTACTTTCATTAGTTTGGAGTTTGTTATAGTCCTTTGTATTATTATTTTTATATTAAGGGTCATGTTAGTTATATATAATTGTATATTGTATTTAATATTTAATTTGGTTAAAAAAATTGAAATAAATAAATAAATAGATATTTTGTCTCTTTTTCCTTTCTAGTTAAAAATAGTTGTATATAGCAGTTTTCCCTATAGTCGTTAGAAGGTCTTGACTCCCTCTATAACTTACCGCTATGATCTGATTTTTCATCTTGTCTTCATGATGAACCACACTGGTTGGTTCGAAAAGTTTTGGCCGAAATCAACCAATGTGATTTCCTCCTAAATTGTTTTGAAACAATAAAAAATATGGATAACAGAAGCTTAAATTTGAATAAAATGATTTTTTTTAGTTGCTTCAAATAATGGGTGTAAGAGTCAAAATATAAATGAAATTGTGAACATAAATGTTACCATTACATAATTCATATTACAACAATATTAAAAAATATATAATTCATTTTACATTAAAATAATAATTTCAATAATTTATAATTACAATTTCAAAAAAAATTATAATCATATATATATATATCTAATTTATCTAACACACACATGCACATATTTGGGTCTGGAGTATGCCCTAAATTGTTTATGCTTGGCTAGGAGTTCATCTTCTTCAAATCTAAGGAAACAGGTTAATGGCCTAAGACTTAGAGGCATACGACATGAGTGAAAGATCTACCCGTGACCTTCCCCCTTACAGACCACCAATGAGTAATTATAGGTGGTGTTCTCTTCCTTGAATAGAAATGACGAGTCATCTGACATTGATAATAGCAGTCAATTATGGTTGTCCCCATTGCTGGCTTGAAAACTGAATTATGATAGGTTTTCACACTATTTAAAAAAAAATAGTTTGTCTTCAACTCCTCCCCATGATACTAATGAGCTACTTGTCACCCAACCTATTCTATAGGTGAATTATTCCAACAAATGTCATCTCAATAAGAATCTTCAAGAGCATGACAATGGTGTTAAATTTGTATAGAAAGAACAATTTTTTCCACCACCTCACACTCCTCTTCAAGATGGTATATGTCTACACCACATTGTGAATTAAAAGCAATAGTCCCTTCACATGTAACATGGGTAGGATAAATCATTTAGAGTTTATGGCTAATGAATTCAAGGAAGTTCAGGTTGATGGCTTCCCTGTTTGTTATTTGAGCATCTAATATTTGGAAGGGTCAACCGTAGGACCAATTTCAATCATGGTTTTATTCAGCAGGCCCAAGCTATTAATGGTGATGTGTTTAAATGAGCTATATTCAATGTGCATCAATCTTTAGCAACATGGGGATAATCTACATGTGTTACATGAATAATTGGAGGGAATTAATAAGTGTTTATTTCAGATTGGAAGACTTTCGAGCTATGGCAATGAGGTATGGTTATTGGTCCACCTGTATCTCACATTTAGAGTGGATATGTTGGAAGTGATGTCTCTCAAACTTCTTAATTCGACTATGGTCAACACTCAACATATTTATTTTGAGCCTTCGAGACTTACTAATGGAGACACTCTCTTATCTGCCCTAAATGAACAAGTTCTTCGAGATATGATAGACACCCTTGAGCTCTCTTCATCTCCTATGTTTATGCTTCAAAATAACAAGTAATTTACAAATGTATGGCTTTGGATTTTTCCTGTAAATAACTTTACTATCAGAATGAGTCTTTCCTATGAATTATGACTTTAAATTATGCAATCTTTGGAGAGTTTAATTGTAATATTATCTCTAATGTTCAATATATATTCCGGTATGACTCTATATGCATAAAATGTATGTAAATATGGTGTTGAAGCTTACTCTTTTGTTTTTTTTCCATGTGTTATTGTCCTAACTCCATTTTAAATAAAAATATTTCCAACTTTTATGAAAAAAATAAAAAATAAATAATTAAAACATTTAGAACATGCTGATAAAATAACTACATGCATAATAGCTTCTAATAAGAGTAATTACTTTGTTTTGTGTACAACATTATCTATAAATTTATCACATCAATGAATAGGAAGCTATGCGACATGAAATGAATCATAATACATGTATATTTTAACAAATAAAGAGAAAAGTTGTGGCTTATAGCTAACCACAAACTCACTCAAGTTTGTTAATGTTTAATATAAGTCAAAATCTAATCACAACAATATTTCATATGTTCACCATTTTCTTATTTTCGATTTTTTTAATCATTTTATAATATAATTGAAAACTAGAAAGTTAAATACTTTGAAATTTAGGGCTTGACACAGTTTGATTTTTCTATGTATCGGAGGAGTGACGCAGTCTTGTGCCAAACACATGGCAGCACTAACTCAGTTTTGTGGGATGCTCTTGTTTATACCATGGAGATGGTTGCACTATATGAATTCAGTGCCAATGACACCAAATCATGTTTTCAAAAACATTACCTTTCTTGTGGGTGTTAAAGACCATTCTCAGCAATGCCATCTTGCCAATGCCACCCATGCCAATGACGCCTATTGCTTGAAATTGATGATCTTACGCATCTTCAAGCCTTTTATTTAGCCACATCTCTGTTTTCTTTATCCCAGATCCCACAAAGCCAAACTCCATTACTGGCTGAAGTAATGCCCTTGCTTCCAATGGCTCAGAAGAAACAATCCCTTGAGTAGAACTTCTTTTTGAAATGGCATTTTCAAGATTGTTGCGGCTCTCAATGATATTTAATTTGCATTCTCTAATTTTTCCACACAATCTGGGCTTGCAGAAGTGGCAATCTAAGCAACCTTTCCGTTGTTGGGAGCGTTGTATGACGCTCTCCACATCCTACAGGGAACGTCAAAGCCTTTACAACCCATCATTTAGAGGGGGAGTGATAATTCTTTGTTTATGTTGAAATTGGTTGAGCGTGTCATCTAAGAAGACTTTGACGCTACTTAGCTTTTCTTGCTGAAACTGTGTGTTTCTTTTCAGGTGAATAACATCATCTATGGTTTGGACTAGTGGAGAAATAACAATGCTAACAACAGTGATTATGATGTTGGCTATTGCTCTAGTGCAAACAACCTCCATGGCTTTTGCAACGACAAAGCAAGAAGAGGGAAAAAGCAGAAACAATATGAAAAATAAAATTTGCAAATAGAGAAAAAGGAGAAGCAATATGAAAAAGCAGTAGATATTCACAGACAAAATAATATGTATGGAAGGCAAGATGAATAGGTACAACAATGAATCCAATTGATATAAATTGATATAAAGCGAGCAGTGGTCGTTTCTCCTGATTTTCTTTGGGCAAAATGTGAGAGAAAAAAGGAAAGAGGGAATAAAAGGAAGGAAGAAAGCAATATGAGTGTGACCAAAGAAAAGAAAAAGCAGGAGAGCTGAAAACCATGAAGGCACATGAGTGTGACCGAAGAAAGAAAAGGGGGATAATAATAAACAGGCAAGTCTTGCAATGGAATGGAAAACAAACTTGCAAACAGAGCAAAATCAGAACGAATATCGAAGGAAGGAAGGAAGCAAGGAAGGAAGCAGTATGAGTGTGACCAAAGAAAAGAAAAAGTAGGAGAGCTGAAAACCATGAAGGCACATGAGTGTGACCGAAGAAAGAAAGAAACAGGCACACCTTGAGATGGACAAGGAAGGAAGGAAGCAGTATGAGTGTGACCAAAGAAAAGAAAAAGCAGGAGAGTTGAAAACCATAAAGGCACATGAGTGTGACTGAAGAAAAAAAAGTGGGAGAATAATAAACAGGGAAGGCTAGCAATGCAACGAAAAACAAACTTCTTATATATATATATATATATATATATATATATATATATATATATAACTTCTTATCGAATTCTATTTTTACACAATATTACATTTGTTGGAATACATATAAATATGCTCAAGATAAAAATCTCAAGTATATATATATATATGAACAAAAAGTATATGTTTTACACAAGTGAAATGAACGCTCAAGTAGAGATTTTACTAGTTATATTGGTTTTTTTCAAAAAATACAAATATTTAAGTATCAATTTTAACATAGTGCGTCAATTTTAACATAGTCCCTCACCATATAGATATTTTGAAAAATCATGTAAAAACAAAGCTACACAAGTTTGATATCTATGTCCATATTGTTCTAATGGACTATGTCAATGCCTAAAATTTGGAGTTGTTTGAACCAATTCACCATCACTCTATACAATTGACCATTTAATTAAGTGCATCTAGTTTTGAATCATGCTTTGAAAGCTCTATATCTCATCTATAGTCTTTTAGAGAAGGTGATTCCATTATTATGGAAGATTCCCTATTTAGTGTATCTTCTTGAGTTCTAGGCTTTCATAGTCACAATGGCATTTTTGTATAAGTCCTGACCTCTTAAATTTCACATGTAAAATATTTGTGATCACACTTACACCCAAACATACCTATTTGATAAAGGAGGCTTATTAGTCCATGCATAAAGCTTAGACTTCTAACTTAAAGTCTAATGTAAATTACTAAACTCAAGTAATTCTAATAATAATAATAATAATAATAATAATAATTTAAAACAACAAAGGATGAAAAGTTATAATTCCAAACTAAGGCAAATTTCTTAACTCCTATAAACACCAACATGAAAAACTTCCAGCAAAAAATTATTAAACATGCAAAACAAAAACAAAAATCCACAACAAAACCCAAAACCAAAGAACAAGCTCCATCAAACCAAATTTAAAGTCCTTCAAAGTTTTGATATCTCCAAACATTATGGAAGCCCAAACACTAGTATTAAGGAGAAATCTCCTACAAGGATGAAGGAAAAGGACAATTGATTGTATAAAGGTATTAATGGGCCTTTAGATATGAACTGAGGATAGAGTTTTGCTTCAAAGGCTTGGTTTTTAACGTTTCTCTTTCAAAACACATGCTTTTTGGGGTAGAATATGCCTTCCTATCCAAGATTCGTAAGATATGATAGTATTTCATCGTATATAATTTTGTTTTCTCTTTCCTTATTCTTTATATATTTTTTAATAAAATTATTTTAATTTTATCAGTATTATTTACTGCACTTTTAATTATAAATTTGAAATTTCCTATTAATTTTAATCCCATATATAAATGCAAAACTTCAATCTCATTATTAGTTACTCATCCTAAATCCCATGCAAATGATATTCTTTCCTTTCCTTTGAGATAATAAACAATCTCAATCCCTCTATCTTACCATTCCTATTTAAAGAAATTACCATTCATATATAAAAAATATATATTTGTAGATGTCAAAGTAAGGATGAAATTTTATTTCAAGAACAAATGTACCTTAATGTGGTTTGGTAGAGCCACATACTTCTTTACCCTTTTTATCGTCTTAAATCTTATTTATTTTTTCCTTATTCTCTATACATTTTTAATAAAATTATTCTTTACTCTTTTCACCGTCTCAAATCTTATTTATTTTTCCATTATTATCAATATATTTATAATAAAATTATTTTTACTTGAAAATAATTTCCAAAAACCTAATATAATAATACTACTGAAATAAATTTAATTCCATATAAATGAGCTGAGAAACCTAATGAATTAGATTTAATCCCATTTATGGCCAAAGTCTCAAACTCATTATTATTAGTTTGTCTTTCTAAATTCTTTCCTCGATCTCATTATTAGTTTCTCTTTCAAAATTCTTTCCTTTCCCTTGAGAAAGTAAACAATCTCCTCTGTCCTAGCACTGTTAAGTTAATATTATATTTTTTTTATTAAACTTTTGGAATAATTTTTTAACATCGCTATGGTGTGCATATATCAAGTCGATAATGATGTCGATATCGGAATCATCTTAGTTGATATGTTAGCATCATCCATATCATATCAAATCCTTCATCTTTGAACAAAAATATATAGTCACGTTAAGACCATTCTGTGTCATATTAGAAACTTAGTTGATTTGTTAGCATCATACATATCATATCAAATCCTTGATCTTTGAACAAAAATATAAAGTCACCTTAAGAGTATTCTGTGCAATATTAGAAATTTAGATGATTCTGTTACAGTGAGTATGGTTAAAGCCACAGGGTTCCACTCAAGTTGCTAAGATTAGCGCTAAAATTCACAGTTATCCAAAAAACACTTCTGTTACAAAATAATTTTGGCAAATATAGAAATGCAGGCTACCAACTTTTATTATGGGGGATGTGCTTTAATTATGCTAAACTCCTTTTGATGTTGAGATTATGCGCAAGACAGTTCTGAAAACAAATTACAGGTCAAAACATAATGTAATATAAGTGTATAGTCAGATCAGTTCAACCGGGGTTACTGCAAGTGATGAAGGTGTAGAGGCGATGGCCCCATTAGTAGGGTACGTCTCAGCGGGGCTGACATGACAGTTGCACTCATGTACAACTAGCAAAGAAAACGCGTTGAAATGCACAACTAGCAAAGAAAACGCGTTGAAATGCAGAGAAAATCTCAAGTGAAGGTAGCAGAACAACACTTCCTGCTGTGCTGCTGCAGGGTATAATAAGGTGTTTAATAAGGCATAGTTTATAATGCTACTTTTCGGAAATCCGGCAAACGGATTTTTCTTTTTTCCCGACTGATGTGACATTGATTGGGGTTTTCTCTCTGGTCACTAGATGTCTCTTGTCCGTCGCCGTCAGTCGACCGCCGCTACGCCCTCCAGGCGGTTTAGTCCCCATAGCATAGAATGTCATTCATGTAAACCCCATAGCATGCCATTCATGTATGGATACATTGTCCATGAAATTTGAATTCTTTTAATTGTCGCGCTTTACCTGAAATCTGTTTTGATTTTCAATTGGGACCGAGGCAGAGGGTCTCCTCTCGCCAACATTCCGTTTCCCCAAACAACCAAAGACTAAACCTGAGTAAACTGTATAGAGTGTGTTTTTATGACACGTCTTGCAATTCGGGGAGTTCCCTGTGCCAAACCGGGACAAGGCCAAATTTTAGTTAAAAAAATTCGAACTTCCGCTCTCAATCTTGTCGATATTCAAAGGTACTGATTCTGATTTTGTGCTCCACGTTTTCCTGCTCTTCAAGGCTATTTGGGGGTACTTGAAGATGTTATCATGACATTACTCCACTATTCAAGGGTATTTGAGCCGACTCGAAGGTTCTCGTTTCAGCCATGACTCATGACTTCAAGTATATAAAAAATATCATCGGTGGACGTGCATTTCTATGGCCCTACTGCCTGCATTGATCATGGACGTTCTTCCACCCGAACTAATTAGGGAATGTCTGCTAAGAGTACCTTACACGTCTCACCCCAACCTTATGTAGAAGCTCACGGACCATGGTGAAGAGTCCCCAGTTCTACGAATACATAAAAAAGTTTGGCATTTAGCAGCAGTACTGTGTATGGAATGTGGAGCAGAATTATCGTAGGATGAAGCGTCTGGAGAGTGGAGTGCATTCCCATTATGAAGTCCACCTATGGACTGTGATCAATTTATTTGGTGTGTCGTTATTTTTGAGATTTAAAATTAAAATCATAGGGCTTAGCATATCATCGTTGATTGAATCAGTTAGTGACTAATAATATTTGTGATTTCCAAACCGTAGTTGTACTTGTTATTATTGACATATGATCAATAATTGAATTTACTACTGATTGAATTGAATGAAATTAATTCAATTTCCTACTGCATGAATTGAATGAAATTAAAAACTCTTGGATGAATAGTTTCAATCCCAAATACTTTTTGAAGTTTCTTGGTTGTTGGTCAAAAGGGTAGGGACTTGTTTAATGCTTTTCTTTTTTATAAAATGGGGAAATATTATTTAGTAAATTTATTTATAATATTTATTTTTTATTATTTTTTATTTTTATTTTTATTGTTTTATTTATTAGACTAACCTAAGTACCCACGGGGGATTTGAACCGGTGACCTATCGCAAGGAGTGCCTTAACAAGGCAGCCATTCACCGTCAATCCAAAGCCCCGTGGGCAAATTTATTTATAATATTAAGTGTAATTGTGTTTTTCATTTACTTGTTTATAATTAATAAATGAATATAATCTATTGTAGAGTTGAGGCTTCTGTGATCCATAACAAGTTTAAGATAGATTTTTCGGGCAAAATCACATGAGAAATCATTTGTGGACCCGTTTCGAACCAACCAGTGTGGTTCATCGTCAGGACAAGTAGAGAAACAGATAGCCTGTTTAAATAGCTAGAGCAGAG
Organism: Pinus tabuliformis; assembly: GCA_031772625.1. NCBI lineage: Eukaryota > Viridiplantae > Streptophyta > Pinopsida > Pinales > Pinaceae > Pinus > Pinus tabuliformis. Next base: position 233,337,335 of record CM062819.1, on the reverse strand, counting down.
ACACCAACGGTTAACTGTGAAAAAGCTGACTTTAAGGAACAAGGTCAAATTTAATTATATTAGGTAAAAAAATAATAATAATTAAATAAAAAATAAATAAATTTATATAAATTCTATAAATTCAGTTATATTCAGGTGTAAGATAAATGAAGAATAATAATAAACTATTTAATTATCAGATAAATATAGTAATGAGGAATAATGATAGATTATTTATTTATTTATTAAATAAGTAAATAAATATATAATTTAATAAATATAATGGTAAATATGTAAATAAATTATTTATTAAATGAAAAAAGGTATCATTAGTAGGTTAAATAAATATATAAATATATAAATTTAGTTATATTAGGTGGAAGAATTAATAATAAATTATTTATTAAATATATAAATGAAGAATCAAATAATAAATTATTTATTTATTTATTAGATAAATTAATGAATATATAAATAAATAATAGTAAAAAAAAAAAAAAAAAACTATTTGTTTAATTTATATAAATAAAAATGCAATGGTTAAAATGTAAACCAATTAATGTGTAATTTAGTTAGAATTAAAAAATAAGTAAACTAGAGCACAAGAATAAATAAATTATAATCCAAAAAAGGAAATCAAAATAAAATAATTAAAGCTAGTTATAGGAATTAAGAATTAAAAGGAAAGGGGGATAAATAAATACATAAAAATTAAAAATAAATAATAAAATGTAAGAATAAATAAAATCGAAATTGACGTTATTAGTTTAAACAAATAAATGGGTTAATTGATGAGAATAATAACCATAATAATAAAAGAATACAAGCTCACTAAAGGAGCAAGTTATATTAGGTATAAAAAATAATAATAATTAAATAAAAATAAATAAATCTACATAAATTCTATAAATTTAGTTATATTAGGTTTAAGGTAAGTAAATAAATATATGAAGAATAATAATAAATTATTTATTTTTTAATAAATATATCAATGCAGAATAATGATAAATTATTTATTTATTTATTAAATAAGTAAATAAATATATAGATGAATGAAAAAATATAATTTAATAAATATAATAGTAAATAGTTAATCAATTATTTATTAAATGAAAAATGGTATCATTAGTAGGTTAAATATATAAATTTATTTATAATAGGTGAAATATAAACAAAGAATTAAAAATTAATAACAAACTATATATAAATGAAGAATACAAATAAAAATAATAACCATAATAAAAGAATACATAGTAGTAATAAAGTTAAAAAATAAATAATAATTAAAAATAAATAACTAAATAAAAATAATAATTAAGTTAATAAATAAATAAATAATAATAATAGTACTATTAAAAATAAAAATAAAAATAATAATAGAATTAAGTTATTAAAATAAATAAATAATAAAATATAAATAAATTAAGAGACAAGAAAAACCATTATCAGATAATAGAATATAGTAATAATACTAACTGAATAATAAAAGGTAATAATAGTAAATAAAAATAGCAAGAGACAAGAAAGACGACTAAGAGAGCGCTGGGACCCAACACCTACTGATTTTCCAGCCATCATCTCTATTGAGATTGTTGGGTCTCTTCTCAATCTCAATAGCTTCCCTAAATTTCCGATGATGGAAATGTGAAACCTTAGCGATAACACTAGCTTCTTCAATGCAAACATGATGATTGGTTTTCTCCACATGTTCAGCTAAAGCGGAAGACTTAGCTCTCATGTGCTTAAGGTCAGCAGCGTGCTCACTCATCCTTTGATTAATGGAGCGACCGGTTTCACCAATATAAGGGGTCCCACAGGAGCAGGGGATCATATAAACCCCTTTCATATCTCTGGGGTCAATAGGATCCTTGACTGATCTGAGGGATGAACGAATGGTGCTAAGGGGCCTAAAGGTCACGGGGACACTATGCATCCTGAGAATCCTTGCAACCTTATCTGTGGTCCCTTGAACGTAAGGAAGATGAACACCTAGAATTCGTTCCTTCGGTTCCCTTTTTGTCAGCGAATTCTCGGCGGCTTTTCGGAAGGCCTTCTGACCCAAGTGTCTACTATAACCATTCTCAACAAAGACATCAAGGAGATGGGATTTTTCTTTCTCGAAACTCTTATTATCCGAGATCCTTAGGGCCCGAGTAGCAAGGGTATTGAGGACACCCATCTTTTGAGCTGGGAAATGGTGAGAACTGGCATGGAGATACTGTTCAGTATGAGTTTTCTTCCGAAAAACCTGGTGGGCAATGGAACCATCACCATTCTTTGAAATAAGAATATCAAGGAATGGGAGGCATCCATCTACCTCCTGCTCCTTAGTGAACTTAATGGCAGAGGATTGATTGTTGAGATGCTCAAAGAAAAGATCTAATTCTTCTTGGCCATGAGACCAAATGACATTAGTATCATCCACATACCTTTTCCAGAGCTTAGGCAGGAGACGAGAAGAATTCAGAGCCTTAGACTCAAAATCTTCCATAAAGAGATTGGCAACGACAGGGGATAGGGGGGAACCCATGGCGACACCACAGGTTTGCTCGAAGAACTCCCCCTCAAAACTAAAAAAGGTGGAAGTGAGGCAGATCTCAACCAACTTAGCCGTGTCAGGGTCAGTTAGGCGGTAGATCACCTCCAAGGCCTCCTTAATAGGAATGCAAGTGAACAAGGAAACAACATCAAAGCTAACAAGAAGGTCTCCACGGTCAAGCTTAATGTCCTTAAGTTCATCAATAAAGGAAGCAGAGTCTTTAACGAAGGACTCCGTCCGACCAACTAGGGGCTTAAGCTTTAACGCAAGAAACTTAGCAAGAAGGTAGGTAGGACCTCCAATAGTGTTGACGATGGGCCTCAAAGGAGCTCCTTCCTTATGAATCTTGGGGAGACCATAGATCCTCGGAGTAATAGGGAATTAATCTTGGGGAGACCATAAATCAATCTATGTTTTAATTTTTGAAATTTTATTACAAATCATAAATAAAATTATGAAATAACAAGTAACATGAGAAGTTACTAATAGCATGATCATAATTGAAATGGATGGTTGATATTATTATAATTTTCAGTTTATGAATAGTGAATTACTAATAGCATGATCATAGTTGAAATAGATGGTTGATATTATTATAATTTTCAGTTTATGAATAGTGAATTAAATGAATGGACTTAGATTCATATAAGCTTTTGTTTAGAATGGCCATATTTGCTTGATTATGCAGCATGTGGGAATACCCTGTATTACAATAATACGAGCATGTGTTACTCTCATTATGTTTTGGTTAACTATATATATATATATATATATATATATATATATATGTGAGAGAAATATAATGGTAATATATGATAATTTTGTTATATATATTTTTATGATAGAATATATATATATATATATATATATATATATATATATAGATATATAGATATATATATATACATATATATATATATATATATATATATATATATATATATATATATATATATATATAATGAAGATTATTATAAATTTGATTTATAATTTAAAAATAGATAATATCAAGAAAAAATATTTTTAATAGGTACAATTTTCTCATAAATATATATAGCTATTGAAAATATATAAAATTTCTTTATATACAAATAAAGGTTAAAAGTGAAAAAATACATCCAATTAACTAATTTTTGATATACACATATTCCTTGGAGAGCCTATCATAAACCACTAGCTTAGAAGTAAAATGATCACTATACCACACCACTTAATATGAAAAAATTGAATATATTTAGAAATTTTCCAATGTGATATTTCACATCATTTATTCACATATTCCTAACACTAACTTTTGATATATTCTGAGCTTATCTGCCAATTAAACCACTAGCTTAGAAGTAACAGATCATCAATAGAAGGCAATTGACTCTGCTCTTTGGTATCTTCAATTAGTGAAGGTTAAAATAGTCTCAAGTTTTCTGCATTAACGACTGAGTAGATGTGCATGTAAGCTGGTAAATCAAGGCGAAAAGCATTCTCACCAATTTTCTCAAGTATCTTGAAAGGTCCATACCTTATTGGCTTTAACTTTTTACCTTCACCTTGCATTTTGTCCTTGCTGATATACAACTAGACTTGATCACCAACTTGGAAACTATGCTCCATCCGATGCTTGTCATGCCTTGCCTTGTACTTGGCTTGGCTCTTTTCCAGCCGTTCCTGTACTGCCTGGTGAATCTCTTGGATTTGTTCAATGAACTTGGTTTCCTTGTCCACATCACTATGTCCATCAACTGCTATGTCTTTACCGAGGACAAAATCCAAGGGAGACCTTCGTGTGAAACCAAAACAAGTCTCAAAAGGAGATCTTTGTGTAGAAGAATGCTTAGCTCAGTTGTAAGTATGTTGCACATAACATAAATGTTCATCCCAAAGTTTGGGATGCTTGCTACAATAGCCTCTGAGTAACTGGATCACTGTCCTGTTGACCACTTCTGTTTGGGCATCTGTTTGAGGATGAAAAGTTGTGCTCTTCTTCAGTTTGGTGTCCATCAATTCCCACAGACTTGACCAAAACTTCCCAACAAATCGGGTATCTTGATCAGATATAATGGAAGTAGGTAACCCAAAATGAACCCGTACATGCTGAAAGAGCAACTTTGTAATTTGTTCAACTGTAATCTGTTTATTACAATGTATCAAAATACACATTTTACTGAACCTATCCACAACAACATATAAATAGTCATGACCTTTCCTAGATTTAGGTAGTCCTCCAACAAAGTCCATGGAAACACTTTCCCAAGGATGAGAGGAAACTGGTAGTGGAGTGTGCAAGCCTAATTTTCTATTTTTGGGCTTTCTTTTAGCACACATGGTACACCCTTTTATATATCTAGAAACTGTCTCATTCATTTTTGGCCAATAACAAAATCTTTGCAGTTGTGCAACCATTTTACTTACACAAAAGTGACCTGATATTAGAGAAGTGTGTGCTTCTCGAATTATCTTTACTCCTTCAGTTTGTGAAATGCATAACTTTCCAAAATGATACAAGAGTCGGTCCTTAACATGATAATCCAATTCTTCTACTCGTTTGCCTTGACTTAAATTTACATATACATCTTTAAAATCTATATCTTGAGCATATTGTTCAATATAGCTCTCTTGCAGTACTGAATTATGCTTAAGTATAGTGGATGCATTTATAATTGGTCTAGATAACATATCTGCAAGTTTATTGTGTATGCTCTTTTTATATCTGATGACTAAATGAAACTGTTGTAGAAAACCCATCCATCTATAGTGTCTTGATTGCTGCTACTTAGTTTGGGAGTGTAGATATTGAAGTGGTTGATGATCAGTATGTATAACTGTCTCTTTGCCCATTAAGTAATGTTCCACTTTTTCACACTCTGTACTAATTCATACAATTCATTATCATATGTGGGATAGTTAACTACTGCAGAATTAAATGTCTCTGAATGATAACATATGGGTTTACCGTGTTGTATCAACACTGCTCCCATAGCATAGTCATTGACATCTATTTGGATCTCAAATGGTCTTTGAAGATCATGCAATGCTAGTACTGGTGCTATACTGTTTTTTTTTCAAGGTGTCGAAGGCTTTCTGCTGTTTGCCTCCCCACTGAAACACCTTGTTCAATCCCGTTAAAGTATGTAAGGGAGCTGCAGTTAAGAAAAAGTTAGAAATGAACTTTCTCCAATATTGTGCTACTCCTAAGAAGCTTCTAACTTCTGTAGCAGATTTGGGTTTAGGCCGGTTTACAATAACTGCAACCTTAGAGGGATCTATCTTCAATTCACCACCCCCTACTATATGACCCAAATAATTCAAAGATGTTTTACCAAATTCACATTTTGAGAGTTTAACATAAAGTTTTTCTCTTTTCAAAACTTCTAGTGTCTTATTAACATGATTTAAATTTTCTTCCCATGTTTTGCTAAATATAGGAATGTCATCCAAATATACAATAAAAAAATCATCAAGGAAAGGTTTGAGGACATCATTCACTATTCTCATGAAAGTAGCACGACCATTATTTAAGCCAATAGGCATAACCAACCACTCGTATAATCCCTACTTTGTTTTGAAAGCAGTCTTCCATGCATCTTGTTCTGCAACTCTGACCCGATGATATCCATTATGCAAGTCTAACTTGGAAAAATAAACAGCTTCTTTCAATTGATCTAATAGATCATCTATGCGAGGAAGGGGATAACGATTTTTGATTGTTATCTTATTTAGTGCTCGACAATCAATGCACATTCTCCACGAGCCATCTTTCTTTCTCACCAAGACAATTAAAGACCCACATGGTGATGTGCTAGGTCTGATGTGTAATGTCTCTTAATAATAAATAATATAATATAATATTAAAATACAAGAAAATAAATTATAAACAATAAAAAAGTAGTAATAGTAAATAAATAATAAATAATAATAAAATAATAAATAGCAATACTAAAGCTCTAAATAAATATAAAAAGAAATAAAACAAGAAAGCAGTAAAAGTCAGTAAAGCTATCAAAAAGTAAAAACAAAATAAATAAAACAAGCAAGTAATAAAGTTGCAAGTAGACACATGGAATGTGTGGATGTGCTTCCCCTTCCAATGTTTGCTCTATTTAATAGATGGTGAGGAAGATGAGAGGCATTCCATCTGTAAGAACCAAATCCAGACTGTATATATTTTTATTTTTTTTTAGTTGACAGCAATTACAACCAGAAAAGAAACATATTGAAATTCAAATTTATTTAACACACACATTCTTGTCACTCATTTCAGGAAACATATCATAAAATTTTCATACTTTTAACTAAGATCAATAGTAATGAAATACATATGTACTGTTCACCAGAAGGCGAGACTCTACTTGCTCTGCTGTTGATGCTATTCCCTTGTAGCTGGTCACCTCCGCGAGTGAATGATGACACACTTGATCCGAATGCAAAGCCCCACCGGTTAACTTCCCATCCTACTCCTTGGGTACTCTTCTTCCTCGCAGACCCCCGAGCTGCAATGGGGTTGTACAATGGAGGAAAGCACTAGCTGGTAGAGGAGAGCACACCTTGGCTCAAGAGTCCCCTCTCTAAAATCCTCTACCTCACCAAACTCACTATAGCTTCGTAATCACTGCTTTGACATCATCTCCTCCCTCCAACAATAGAGATCCTCCAAAATTCCTTTCTCCCATGGCTTGCCCCTTCTTTTATAGGAGTCCTCAAGGTGACACTTGTCATGTCATGCATAATTAATTTTTTTTTTTATAATTCAATAGCTTCATTATTCACCCACCCATGTCTCATTCTCGCATCAAGGGTCTCCCAAAATTATTTACTTAAATTTTTATTTAAAACTAATATTTTCCTCACCTCAACAAGATTCCTATTTCTTCTCCTAGTTGTCTCTTTATTCCCCCCTTTTATTCCTTAATTTGTGTTCATTACTTGAAGTCAATTAATGAGTCAAGATTTTATCCCCAATCTACTCCCTAATTTAACTCAGGTTATCTCCTAGATGGATATTCTTACGTTGGTTGTTGACACATGGAGCTTCTCTACATTTCTCTAAATTTAATTTATTATTCTCATTTTAATTCACGTTCCTCTTTTCTTAATTAGGTTTAAATTAGTTTAGGATTAATCTTTATCCTTACCATTATGTTTGTCTTTCCCCTTTTTCCTAATTAAACCACATAATCTTCCTAGTATTTCCAAAATGGGAAGGGTAGAGTTTTTAAGGTACTCTATTTTAATTCTTCCTATGATCCTCCTTATCCCAAGTTTTATTTTTGATTTAATTACATTGGTTTCTAATCATCATTTACCCTTGATGTAAATTTACCTAGTTTTAATTCCTTTCTTATATTTATTTATTATTATTTATTTTTAATGATTCCAAGGATGCCAAGTTTAGTTGTTCCCTTCAAGAACTTCCCTGGAAGTTCCAAGGGTGCCACACCTAATAGTTTATTTGTGATGCCAAGGGTGTAAGTTTGGTTGTGCCCTTCAAGAACTTCCCTAGAAGTTCCAAGGGTGCCACACCTAGTAGTTTATTTGTGATTCCAAGGGTGCCAAGTTGGTCGTGCCCTTCAAGAAATTCCCCTGAAGTTCGAAGGGTGCGACACCACTTGCCCTTCAAGCATCCAGTGACTACGAGGGGAAAGTATAGTGCAACGTTATAGACCACTATCATCTCCTATGTTGCCTGCTATAGTGAGACTAATGGTGTCGGGGATCAAGGAATCCACCTTGATGCGCGCCCCCCGGTAAAGTCCTCATGAGCGACCCAACTTTGGGACCTGCCCTCATGGCATCGTGATCTTCAAGGCGAAGGTGTTTCATCCCTTCCAGCCCAAGTCATGGCGGGAGTGCTAGTGGGTGAGATCAGGGACTCTGTCCACCCCTCCCATGTAGTTCCATCCACTTGTACAACCCCATCACCCATATGTGGGTCATTCGGTCAAGCAACTAATCTATGTCTGCAAGCATTAACATATCATCAGAATATAGTTAAACATATAAGACAGATTTCAAGATCGACTCAGACTTTAAAAGATAAAATAATATGAATTTTCATCAAACCAGGTGTCATCGACATGTTATATGCGAGTGCCTCTGATGGTTTCCTGCCATACTCAATAATCATCAGTAACAAGGTTTCTCAATGTTAGTCAATTATCATAATAGCATCATTAACAATTCCTGGTCATTCACATCATTGTCCATTATAAGTCTGAACTACAGGAAGTAGGTAACATAGGGGACGCATCCCTCATGGCTATCATCAATAATCATCAATGGAAACATACATATTCATTAAGCTATCAACAACTTAACATCGTAGAAATATACCTATCCATCAAATTTATCCTCATTGTGTTTTTAGTAGAGCGCATACATATTCTTTACTACCCTCATCATAAATTCAAATAGAGACCAACTTAACTATTTAATATTTCAATCATCAGAATACTGATAGATAAGCTACATAACCATTCATGCTATCATAATATCAATGGAAAGCATTCATAAACATCACAACCATGAATATCTCAATTGCTAATAATAGTGTCATGGGTCCAGATCCTCAACCTGAGATCCTCGAAGAATAAAGTGTCTAAGATAAAATCGTATTAAGGTCAGGAAACTAGAGTGGGCACTACATACACCCCCTCTTAACAATGGAATTCGTCCCGAAGTCCTCGAAACATAAAGGAAAACAACGACACATATCCTAGGAATCCTTCCTGAAACTCTTGCTAACCTTCTGGTAACAGGTATCTCTGATTTTTAATTTAAGCACTTTTTTTTTTTTTTTTTTTGCATAATTTAACTTTAAGTAAAATGTCAATATGTGGATTTACTAGCACACAAATACAAATAACAAGGCATCAATGAAGAGAATAACATGCCTTAGTTTTCACTAGATCAAAACATATTAGACTGTCATATATCGAGGAAACATGATATCAAGGCCCACACAAACTAATTGCTTTGGATTTACAAACTAAGTGAATTATCATCGCATTACACCTCTTACTTACTATACAAGTCCATGCTGACACTGATCATTTCAAAAGAAGCACGTGTTACTCAAACATCTCAAGGAAAATAACTTAGAGCAATGTTTTTCAGACTATAAACGCTTAAGGCACATTGCTCTTGCCATTGGTAGCAATAACATATCCTTGATCAAAGAGACTGGTTGAGGAGTTTGAAGTTAATGGACCAAAATTCCCATTCCAGGTTCCAATTCATCATCTTAAAAGGAGATATCACTTACAAAAGCTTTGATATAAATTTTCATTCTGCAATACAAAATTTATTTCCTCAGACACTAAAAAATAAGCAGAATGTTTGTATCATATTTTAATAACCACTCCCAATGACTACTTTGTTGTCAGAATTAATATATATATATATATATATATATATATATATATATATATATATATATATATATATATATAGATATATATTTATTTATTTTTATTTTATTTTACATTTGATTTGGCTTTGCCTCGAATCTTCCTTGTCTCTATTCTTAGGCTTCTTTACAAATTCAAAGAGCACCAAGTGCCAATATCATTTGAGAATTCTTTGGTGTCTGCAAGTCCTAATCTAATGAACTTGCATGTTGCTCTGTTGAGTTATAAAAACACTGATCCAATATGATGATTAACTGTGGAAACCTACATGCAAAAATGGTTAGAGTTTGTAAAATCTAAGGAAGACAACAGTGCTAGTGTGGAGAGCTTTAAGATTATACCAGCTTGTGATAAGCTGTGAAAATGTACATGTATTCATTTCATATATATATATATATATATATATATATATATATATATATGTATATATATGAAATTTCCAGCTGTCCAAAATTGTGTAACTGCAGATTTGATTTTCAGCTCGCATTGTCCTCTTAATTGGATAATTTCCAGTGCTTGTTGTTTATGTTGATTTGACATAACATGGTGCTGAAATTGTTGAGGAATTTAACATATATCTATAAGATTAAGACAAAACAGATTCTCTGCTGTAAATAAAGTGATCTCACATATGCTTGGAAAAGTGTGCCCTAAGCTTTGAAACTTGTTGGCATATGTTTGGTTATCTTTTCTCTTGGGCTTCCTAGAATGCTGGGTTGAAATGAAATAAAATTGTCTGTTGCATGCCACCGTAAATAAATATTTCAGATCTACTCTAAGGCTGAAGTTCATAGGGATTAGAGCAAGGAAACCTCTTGTGTGAGGTGAAATTTCTAAATTTGCAATAGAGGTCCCAACACAAATTTTAGGGTTATAAAATTAGTCTAGCTCCAAATGTGAAAAACAATTCTCTATTTGATTTCTGTATGCTCTATGAGACATCTTATTTGTTTCCGCAGATTAGAGAAGCTTATGTTTTTAGTTTGCTTATTAATTGTTCATGAAACAAATTCAGTTCATCAAACCAACCCTTTTTATTTATAAAAATTAGTAGAATTTCATTAATTGCCTAAGGCCACAGACTTCTTGCTGTTTCAGGTCTGTATTTGTCACCCAAGTATGCCAAACTTGGTAGATAGCCCTAAAGTTCATTTTATGAAGTATCACTTTCTTCTGAGCATAAGGTCCAACTATATACTCAGAAAACACAAACAACAGCATCAGAAGCTTTGCAAAGTTTCATTTCGCTGTCAGATAGAAATATAATTTTATGGACGAAGCATTGCAATAGCTAAAAATGCTCCATCTAAATGATGGCTTAAATGGATCGCTATATATTTACTTTCAGACTTAATGCATCTACTTCAAGTGAGTTCATTCTTTGAATTCATTGCTCACATTTTTATTGCCTAATAGTTTTCTGATTTTATCTCTTTACCACTTTCAAGTGTAGCCTTTAAGGAAATGGGCTCTTTGCTTTTTTTTGAATGGTTGGAAAGGCCAGGAAGGATGGAAACATGGATATGGTAAAGCAGATAGAGTGTGCGCTAAAAGTGACAATGGATGAAAAAGGGAAGCCATTGCGCCCATAAATACAACTTTTAAATCAGTTATTACGGAAAAACAAGGCATCAGAATGGTCAACAACATTCACAGGCAATTTAGAATACGTGAGAAATGGCAGCTACTTCTTTGAATTGTTAAGAATGATGACCAAGGATGTAGAAATGCAGCTGGATAGTCCGCAAAAGTCAAAGCTTCTAAAGCGGCTTCAAATTATCAGGACTGAAGCAGATGAAATCTCAAGGACACTCCAAAAGACTGGATAGTGCAAATTAATGCTCGAATAGGTGGCTTAAAGATTTTTGTTTTCAAGCATGTAATCCTTCACTTCAGAAAAATAACATTATTAGCTAGTAGGAAGATGTTCAGAAATACATCAACGTGAAGAAAGCAGTTGGAAGCATCCATAATGTTATAGTCATCTCTGGGAAAATTGACTTGCTAGTCCATTTTTCAGAAATTTTTGGTTTATGCACTATTCTTAAATGTATTTACTATTTTGAAACGGAATGCAGAATGTTTTTGATGCCAAAAAAAACAATATATCCTTCCCACCTATAGACCTCTTAACTGGAGCTTCTTTGGTTTTAGACATTGAATTGATCTGACCATATTACTATTCTTCAATCAGAAAGACTAATCTGCATGAGCCATCGGATTTAATTTCTCCACACTTCAACTATTTCCTCGATTATCTTTGGGTTCTTCAAGAGTTTCTGATTCTCTGTAATCCATTTAAGAATAATCTTAACTTTTTCATGGGTTTAAAAACTGAATAGATATAGGCAAGTATATGCTTCAGTTCCAGGGTACTGCAAGAATCTTCTTCCAACGGTGGCAGTTTTACCAATAACTATACTTGTGCCATAATCAAGCAAAATTCCCTATGGAACATGAACAACTGGATGAATATCTATCATAAAGACCTTCCTTTTGCAATTTTAACTGTCAGGACCAACATTTGTTGCTATTGACCTCATAATGCATGTACAACATATAACATATAAGAACAATTCATCAAAGTTCTTCAGGTTGCCTAAACAGAGTTTGATGATCCCAAAGGTATTGGAGCACTTGCCAAGATATTTAGTAACAATAGAGATGCAGAAATCCTCTTTCAACGGTAGTGGTCATCACTCAGTCGTAGATTTTCAAAAACAACTTGAGAAGTCAGCTTATTCCTGTTCCTGAAAAAAAAATCAATCTGAACTGCAAAACTGGATGCCAGGAGAAAGCAATTATTAAAACCTTATACCTTTCTGTGTGTACCAACCCTTGATGCCGATAGTCTACCAAAAAATCAGTCTCTCTGTCTTCTTCATTTGCTAAAGCAACTACAGCTTTCTTTACTCCTTGAGCCTTTTCCAAGGCAGATTCCACAGTGCAGCATTATCAGGACAGTCTGGAAATGAACCAAAACATCTGGATTGGAACATACGTGGCACCCCTGTTCTTCGTTTTATGTTCTCATCCTTGGGAGTTGCTGATGCTACTGCATTTCTACTACGGTTGAGTAAGCTTAAATGGTTAAGGCAACGGTTTCTGTGGACATGTTTATGATTGCAAGCATTAGCTCTCTTTCTTGCTTGGGTTAGTTTAGAAATAACAAATATATGTTGTGGCCACTAAGATTAGTGCTGGAATGACAACAAACTCCTACACATAATCTACATTTCACATATTTTTATATCCTGCCAAAATACTGACCTGTGTTTTTTCTGGCAGGTGCATAAATTAGTCGTATTCAAAGATTACATGTGTCTTGCTGCACTGTGGATGATTCTAATAGTAATCTACCACTCACATTTTGTATACAAGACCCAAAAAGGCAATGGCCTAAGCAGGTTGAAAATGACTCCCTAGGATGATTGTTATCCTGATTGCAAATGCCAACATCCTTGATTATTTTCGAGCAGTTGTAATGAAATCCATTTCTGACTCAATAGGATACCTTTGGGACATCGTTGGATCCTTTAAGGAAGGGTTATTTGGAAAGTGCACCAGGTCACCAAACCTGCTTATAAGCAAAACCGTAAATGGATTGACCATGATGATTTGAAAAAAAAGTGCAGGCCTCCCAAGTCACATGAGAATGTGGGTTCCTAGTAAGAACAGAGTTACACTTGAGCCCTGGGCTTCACTAGCCCAAGATCAAAATAAAACAAATTCTGGAATAAAATCAAATTCTGACACACTACTTTGGGAGCGAGTTGACAAAACATCAAGTGTTTATATTGTTATAAGCAAGAATCAGTGAAACGAATTTGAGTATTTCCCACAGATAAGAAAGGCGCGTCCCTTGCAAAATTCCCATATCTGCAGTAAGCACACACCCTTCCTTGTATTCTCGGTGTGGATAGTAAGGCTAGTATCAAATCCTGGTAAACTGTGAATACTAGATATGGAAACCAAATAATAGTGACCTCTCTCCCACCCCCATAACTCTTATTGAAAATATACATATTAAACCCTAGTAAATTCCAAGTTATAAACCCTGAACCTAGTGACCTAACACTACAACATCCATGTCAATGGCTAACACTATAGAATACAATGTACATTTCTAAGAAGAATTTTCTGCTATTCTGCTCTAGTCTCATGACCAGTTGCTATGCTCAACCTTAAACTACACACATAGGGTTCACAGTTGCAAAGCATACAAAATACATTAAACAACATGAATTGCACCAAAAATCCACTAGTTAAGTAACCATTACATAACATACAAATTTCCACCATTAAGTAGGCTGAAAGCAGTACACCATGTTGAAAAGCCAAAACTGAAATCGGTAAGACAGAGTGCACAAAATGCCCAAAAGATGAAAACAACCAGTACTCAGCTTATGATGTCATCACAACCTCCTAGCCGGCATAAACGTGTCCATATATTGTCGATGATTGGGACAACAGAGTGCCGAGGCTGATTTAACATCACAAGGTCCTTAAGCTCCTCATCCTGCTTGATTTGTGCGAGGGTAACCGGCTTTTCAAATGAGAATACGACCTCTACGTCAACCACCCCGTATTTGCTAGAGGGTCAGATGGGTCTGGTCTTCTGTAATCCCTGAATCTATCAGGAACTGAACCGCTTGTTCTCACAAAAGAGATTCAGCGTCGCCCTGCTCACGGCCATTGATGGGCGAACTGACATTCACTTGAAGAGACCACAGGGAAGCATCATCATCGTCCAGGCTTCTCATGTTCCGAATCGGAGAAAATGGGATGTCATCGCAGAGAGGGGCAGGCATCGTGGACGCCATGGGGTCAGAAGGGGAAGCGATGAAACAAATACGAGGGATGAGGGGTTTGAACCCTAGATTAAGGATATTAGCTGCAGAGCAGAGGGCAATGATACTGTGATGTATCTGAATTAGGAGATTAACTTGTTCAATATCAGTATCAAGCCGAACAATGTTGCATCACAACTAATAAACTCGAAGATTCCTGTTTTGTGCACAATCTTCATTTTACAGAGATGAGTTATATGGTTTTACAAATATCAATGTTGAAATGTTAGTTCTGGAGGTTGTCTGCGAAAGAAGTGAAAATTATGAAGGGTTGAACATATCGGGAAAAAAATACAGCTTTATACTTGTAACTTACACTGCAAGCGTTTTCCACATTTAGGGTTTCATTGAAAATTCCGTTGAAGTTGCCCTTGTCTCGATTCTATAACAAGAATATATCTACATGAAACCTAGTTCTAATAAGCACAATTGTCTCAGAAAGAAACCAAGTGGAAATTGGTTTATTTTCTCTCTCTCCTTATATAAATATTCCGGGCAAACTGCCTTCCCGCTTCCCTCCCTCATTCCGGTATGGT
This sequence comes from Pinus tabuliformis, assembly GCA_031772625.1. NCBI lineage: Eukaryota > Viridiplantae > Streptophyta > Pinopsida > Pinales > Pinaceae > Pinus > Pinus tabuliformis. The sequence continues at coordinate 233,322,031 of CM062819.1, read as the reverse complement.
ATGATACCAGGCTAATTTTATATTCTTTGAGGCACAATTTCAGGGAACTAACTTGATATATATATATATATATCTATATATATATATATATATATATATATATATATATACTAACTCACTCATGTACAATCCGACTAACTAAATTCAAACTCATGGGCAATCTGACTAACTAAATTCAAACATATAAACCTTTCATAAAATGGGACTTGAGCCGAGGTTAACCACTTTTCCTCACAACGACTGGAACTAAAATGATTGTTCATCACATCATTATAATAAATCTACAACTAAAACACTGAAAATCAGATCTCCAAACACAAGTTGGGAGGGTAAATCAATCTCTTGATTTTAGAGAAATACCCATATATAACAAACAAAACTAGTCAAGCATGCATGGGCCCATAGGCTTCAAGGGTTCAACTTGCGCTCTGATACCAAATGTAAGAACCAAATCCAGACTGTATACATTTTTTTTTTTTTAGTTGACAACAATTACAACTAGAAAAGAAACGTATTGAAATTCAAATTTATTTAACACACACATTCTTGCCACTCATTTCAGGAAACATATCATAACATTTTCATACTTTTAACTAAGATCAATAGTAATGAAATACATATGTACCGTTCACCAGAAGGCGAGACTCTACTTGCTCTATTGTTGCTGGTATTCCCTTGTAGTTGGTCACCTCCACGAGTGAATGATGACGCACTTGATCCGAATGCGAAGACTCACCGGTTAACCTCCCATCCTACTCCTTGGGTACTCTTCTTCCCCGCTGACCCCCGAGCTGCAATGGGGTTGTACAATGGAGGAAAGCACTAGCTGCTAGAGGAGAGCACACCTTGGCTCAAGACTCCCCTCTCTAAAATCCTCTACCTCACCAAACTCACTATAGCTTCGTAATCACTGCTCTGACATCATCTCCTCCCTCCAACAATAGAGATCCTCCAAAAGTCCTTTCTCCCATGGCTTGCCCCTTCTTTTATAGGAGTCCTCAAGGTGACACTTGTCATGTCATGCATAATTAATTATTTTTTTTATAATTCAATAGCTTGATTATTCACCCACCCTGTTATAGACATTTTTGTGCCTTACAGCTATAAGCATGAAATGTCCATAATCCATGGGATCCAAAGTCCCTAAACATGTTGTTCCTACCCCTAGAGGAACAAGGCTAACAAACCACAACAATTCACAGAAGTTCTCCACCAGAAACTGCTCAAAAACAAGTCAATTCAGGATCAATTCAGAAGCTCCACTAGCTGCCTGCGTTGAAATGCAGAGGCTACACTGGCTAGTTGCATTGCAACGCAGGTGGAAGCACTACCAGGGTGCGCTGAGCGGGAAATGACAAATGTCAATGTCTCTTGTGAGAGGTGTCAAGACTGTGGAAGCTTCCAGAATCTTCCTCCATGACACTTGCCTTGCTGAGTTCGACTAAGTGATGAGTAAGAGGCTCTTAGTCTCCAAGTGGAAGTAAGAACTAACAGAGAGAGAGGACACTAGTCAGATCACAAGCTGACTCATCCTCAATCCAAACATTTATATATGGATCTCTTCTCCATGAGATCTAGAGGCTGGAATTTTCTTATTGCAAAGAATTGCTGTTGGTTTGAGATTGGAATCATTGGGTGCTTAATGCTTTGAAGGGAGGTGAAGATAGGAATTTCATTTGCTGGGAAGGAGATGCTGGATTAGAACTCTCTTGGTTGTATCTCCTACTGAACCTTGTTATTTCATCAATAAAGCTATCTTGGTTTCTCCTATATACTGATGTGTCTTTGATGTATGATTGCATTAGTATGTTTAGTTTATTTCTAATCCTGAACTAGTTATGAATATGAATCTATGTTTTTGTGTAGTGTTCCCTTCTTGTGATCTTGCAGGAACCTATTGAAGATGGGCGAGCGAGAAGGCAAGTAGCTTGGAACTCTCAAAGAGAAGAGAAACCGGATCGAGGGACAAACAGAAGACACCGATTAGTCCATCCATCTCTCTTCATTCTTAATTCATAAAGGAAGAATACTAGAATAGCTGTTTCTGTTTGTTGCTAAGGAACTGTCACACCTTAGGTGGATAGGATCGTCCTGCATAGAAATTTTTCCCCACAACAAATTGGCGACTCCTTTGGGGAGATATTTTTAGTCATTTTATTTGTGTTTCTATCATTGTTTGTTTCACAGACTCAACAGCAACGATCGAACTGCATCTGCTATTCTCAGATGCAAAGTAGACAGCTGTTGCTTTGATCCAATCGCTGGATTTGTCTATGATCTGAACAATGGACTCACAAATTATTTGATGATCCTTTGTGATAGATCTTAGTCCTCCTTCAAAGCATCCCTTTGATTGTACCTTGCTTGTTGCTTTGACTTGGCCTGAAACTGTAGATTAAATAGCAAACCGTGACCCAGAACCCAGTGAGAACTCTCGTTTCTCCTTCAGCGCAGGCTCTGTGAAGAGACTCTGCATTTCAACGCAGTTCCTGTGAAGGCTACCTGCGTTGAAATTCAGTTTACCTATTATACAGGTGCGCTGATCCAGTTAGGCCTTGTGCAACTGGGGTTCTCTGCTCTGTTTTGCCTTGTTTTGATCTCTGATTTTTGTAGCCTGTAACCAGCATAGGTACCTGTCTGATAGCCCCTTTTCTCTGCTTAAATTCCACCTCCTTTTGTACAAAAGACTGTGAGTGTTTTTACGTGTTTGTGGCATCATTTACAATTTCCCTTTGCAAGAGTGAAATAGTCATCCTGTAGCCCTTGATGCAGATCTGTTGATTGTGATCTTAGGAGAGAGTTCATTGGCTGTTTACAGTTGGTTATACATTCATTTTTGCTTTTGGTTTGAGTTTGTCTCTTTTGAGTGTCAAAACAAGTATTCATTTCGAAAATCGTTAAGTGTTGTAATCTCTTCTACCCTTTTTTATTTCAAAAAAGTAAACTTGTTTGTATTTGTCATTTGAAAGAAAATTCAAAGTTGTTCAAAAAGCTTTCTTTTTAGGCATGAATATTAAGAAATCGGAAAACAAACACTTGCATTGTGCATTTGCATCTTGATAGTTTGCATGATTGATTTAGGGAAAGTGCATTTAGAGTGTGCTGATTGCTCTCTAAGAAAAGATGGTGTCTTTCTTTTCCCTTTGTAGCTAGGATTTTCATTGTTGAAAAAGAGATAAAATTTTCTTATCATCTTTTAGATTGCATTTAGGAAGTTGTCTATACATCTCGTGGTGAACCTCAAAAGGCAAACTTGTAAGAAAGATCAACATAAAATAAACTGAATGAACTTAATAACGCTTTGTAACATAACGCACAACATAGAGGTCTAGGCTAAAGACGTGTTCTGGCGTCGTAAAGCCTGGTGACTGTCGATCTCGCTGATGGTGGGTGATTCCTCCTGAGGGACGATAGCGCCAGTACGGATTGTGCTCCCACGTACCATCGAGTATATATTGGGAGACCCTATAGGCATAAAACCTTTATCCTTAGGAAGCCGTGACGGCCGCCCTACTCATCGCAATGCACTGAACACAGCATTTAGGAAGATTGACCGCCCATACCTTAAAAAGTATTCTGCGGTTTTGCGAAAATTTTGGCACACCCTCTACCTAGAACTCTAGAGCAGTTCCTTTTGGCCTTTTTCAGACTCTATAATGGAAAAAGTCCATCCGAGAATTTGTCACTTCGGGCTTGTTAAAACATCGAAGGAGACTAGAGTCATCTTTAGCTTTTTCTCGACTCTTTAAAATTGAAAAAGCAAGTTGTGTATAAAGCGTCATTAAAACTTATTTTAAACAGAATAATAAATCACCCTTATTCCCGCGTTGATCTTTCAGTTGAGAAAATGGAGCCCTCCAACCAAGGAATTTCCCTTGGTGGAAATCCTAGTCCCTTCTCCTCTTGGGGAGATTTTGGAGCACCCCATATGGCCACATTGTCACTTCCAGGACTGAAAATAGGCTTGCCTGTCTGGCTCTTCTCAACTAATGTTGTTCAAAACACCACTACTCCTGAACAATCGAATCAGCAGTTAGACCAGTCCAGAGCTGCCCACCAGCCTTCCACTTCCTATAATTCTTCCTCTCCTCCTTCCTCTTCGCATGATGGAGCTGGCCAAGCCAAAAGCCAAGCTCCTAAGGAGAAGAAGGAAAAGAAGAAGAAAGAAAAGAAGAAGAAGGAGCCAAAAGCGACTGGGGGCAAGCGAATGGCGTCTAATGAAAATCCACACACTGCACTGACTAGGCCTAAATCGCCATGTGTCATATGCAAGGGAGACCACTTTCACAGAGATTGTCCTTGCATCCCTCGGATACTAAGGGACTGGCCTCCCCACTTGCACAATTCGATGGCGTCAACCTCTGATAGCCATGTTGACAGCACACCCTCAACTAGTGAAAGTGAAGCCACAAGACAGAGAGGGAAAGCTAGATTTCCCTGCAAACTGTGTGAAGGCGACCATGCCATCCACCGTTGTCCCTTCTTAGACGAGGCTAAAAGAGTTTTGGAAGATCGCCCGGTTTTACCAGTGCGACTTCCTCCTGGATATCAAAAACTCCTGCCAAGTCCTTCACCAGTTGAGAACCCGGCTGGCCCGCTCAGGTGGTCATCCGAAGCACCTATCATTGAGGATGAACCGTCTGAATCCATACTTGACGAAAGTCGAAAGGTTGAAGCGGTAGTTGACCTGGTTTTGCCTTCAGAGGCTCTATCTTCGAATGATACCATCACGGAGGAGAATAAAGACGACACTGTCCAAATTCTCTTCATCAACACAGACTCCGACGAATAAGGGGGCAATTTGTCCATTACTTTATCGCAGGAAGGAACTTCGTCAGAGTCATACCCAGCCATCTATTCGGTCCCACCACCAAGCAACCTAGTTGTATCCTTCGACTGGAACCAACTAGGCAGACCCCGGTTGCCAGCAAGCATACCATTCAGAATTATCGTTCAAATATACAGAATGGTAATGGTTGGCACCATCATTGATGGGGGGGCATCTGTGAGTATCCTTTCCTCTATTGCTTGGAAAGCGCTTGGTTCGCCAGCGCTTTTGCCTGAAATGAGAAATCTGACAGGCTTCGATAAAGGAACCAGTCGACCTTTAGGGATCCTCCCCAATGTGCCTATCACATTGAAAGGGAAGACCGTTCAAATGAACGTGATGGTCATTCAAGGACCCTTGGATTATAACCTACTCCTTGGACGAGACTATATATATTGCATGGGAGCCATCGTCTCCTCACTCTTTAGAGTAATGTGTTTTCCGCATGAAGGAAGAGTGGTCAAGCTCGTGGACCAGCTTTCATTTCTCGGATCACGCATCGCAAATAGTCATATACCATCCCTAAATGGTCTCTTCACGCAAGAAATGTCTCAACCCACGGTCCGTCCTCCCGATGAGCGCAAGTAATTCAGAGGGATATGACTAGAACCCAGGGGGCATGTGTCCTGGTCTGCTTCGGCAGGAAAAATTTGGGTATAGGGTAGGTTTCCACAGGAGAATATGACTAGTCTGTACCCCGTCCGTCTTGGAAGAGGGGTTATTCTAGAATAAGATTCTTTTGTTAAAGTTATGTGTTTGGCGCTCGTTGTCACTCACCTTTGTCTATCTCGGTAGACACCACCGAAGAAGTGTTTTGTTCGCTGCATTGATAAAACAATCTTTGGGTAACCTGAAAGAGGTAGGCCTCTCCCGGTAAAACAAATGTTTTATTGGAAAAAGAAGGGGTAACCTTGAAATCATGCTTTATGCCTGGGGGCATGCAAACCTTTTGGACTGCAAGCAAGGGGCGACTATTTATTTTTTAAATTTTTAGGTCCTCCCTTTAAACCTGTAGGTCTAACCCTTTAAACTCGTAGGATTAGTCGTTTTCAAACTTGCATAACGAAAAGATGCGGGGCATAGCTTTGGTAAGGTGCAAGATCCATAAAAAATGGCATCTTACATGAGACATTCTTATCATATGACTGGATAATCGAGCAGTTTTAGCACACAGTTCATGCTCGTTAAAAAATAAATGCAAGATCCGAGTAGTTTTAGCGCATAGTTCATGCTCGTTAAAAAATAAACATAAGATCGAGCAAATGTTTCCACCCACGTTTAAGCTCGCTAAAAAATGAACTATTCCGGTAAATAACCACCTTGAATGTAGCGACATCAGCCATTAAAGCCTTGGTCGTGTTTGCCCACCACCTCCACTTTTCCATTGGCCGATCATTCACCTCCATATGATTGTTTACCCATTTTGAGGAACAGTTGCGAAGAGTGATTTCACTAGCCATCCTTGTGACACTGCCGTGATTTGGAAGTACCAATCCTTCCCTGGAATCAGCTGCTACCCCTTTTTATCACTCGTTCCTCAAAAGACAAGTCTTCTTTAAGCTCTTTTCATCTGACTCATAAAATATGAAAAGATTGCCGAGTTTTGGCCTTCCAGCTCGTTAAAGTGACCGGAAGAGCTATCCTTCCTCTAGATTTTAATCTTTTTGGACCTAAGGGATTATTACACAAAAAGATCGAGCGCTTGTTTTATTCGGATCGTTAAAACTATCGAAAATCCATCCCTTCTGTATTGTTTTATACTTTTTCGGACTTAAGGGATTAGATGACGAAAAAGGACTTTCGGAGTTAACTTTATGTACCTTTTCAGACTCTCTAAAAATGAAAAGGACCGAGTTATCCTTGTCGTTAGACTCATTAAATGCATGAAATAGCGACAAACTTGTCTTTAGACGAGAACGAGTTTCACTATCGCTAGGCTCGTTAAAACATAGCGATGGGCTTGCCCGAAGGGCAAGTTATAGAACAAGCATATGTTATCCTCCTCAAGCTTGACAAAAATAAAGAGGTACTGGTCAGCAATGACTGGGGAAAAATTGGGAGAAACTCAAGAAAACTTTGATGGTAGCAAGTCGCTCTTGAACATGACACTTTTCCTCCGTACCACAATCGGGTTGGGTTGTTTCATTCACCAGTCACATCACCATGGTCTCGCCATACCATCCATACTTGGGGTAATGCTACCAATCCATCGCATCAGTGTCGCCATATGTTCAAGAGAAGTCGTTCAGAGAAGTCACCTGTGTCCCATCCACTACCATACATTATACTCTTTCATGACCGCCACCCTGAATCATATGTCACCAGATCGTTTTCACCTCCATCAAAATCATTAGCTCCGTTCTGTGTCATTGATGTGGGATTCATTAAGGCCCTCCTTTGATGGATCGCTTCTTGTCGACACCAGCTCATTATCCAAGAAGTTGATCTAGGAACACCCCCTTCAGTACTTTGAAGCTTGCATGCCTCAAAGGCAAGTTTCTTACTTCCGGCAACAGGTATACATCAATGACCTTCGACCGAAAGATTTTGCGTGGTGTTCGACGCCAAGTCCTCTATTCACACCACGTGAATTGCACTGCAGTACCTTGAGGGTCATCTTCATTATCGGTGATTCTTCTCGCACTTGTTAACAGTTTACATTATTGACTGGTAATCAAGCGATGTCTTTCCATGTTCGACTTTAGAGCAATTCTCACATGGATCGACTTGTACTTAGAGTGAAGATCGGACGAGATTGAAGACCCCAGATCTAGTTTCATCCATCCGGGCTGCGATATATATTCAGAAAATAAACACATGGAAATGTACAACTTTGCATCACAGATAATCATCCTACCAAAAGGATGATGGCTCTATCAGAATCATCAGTCTATCATCAGACGATTGTCTATTACATGTACATGAAAATGAATTTATAAAGTTGAGCATGGGAATGCCTGCCTCAGCTAGATCATGAAAAAAGTATGAAAATAATGTATTGTATTGTATTGTATTACAGGTCTCCTCCCAACATTGAAAGAACTTCGGATCCTCCTAATAAAGCATTTCACCCGATAAACGGCCTCATACTTTAGGGGGCAACTGTTATAGACATTTTTGTGCCTTACAGCTATAAGCATGAAATTTCCATAATCCAAGGGATCCAAAGTCCCTAAACATGTTGTTCCTACCCCTAGAGGAACAAGGCTAACAAACCACAACAATTCACAGAAGTTCTCCACCAAAAACTGCTCAAAAACAAGTCAATTCAGGATCAATTCAGAAGCTCCACTAGCTGCCTGCATTGAAATGCAGAGGCTACACTAGCTAGTTGCATTGCAACGCAGGTGGAAGCACTACCAGGGTGCGCTGAGCGGGAAATGACAAATGTCAGGGTCTCTTGTGAGAGGTGTCAAGACTGTGGAAGCTTCCAGAATCTTCCTTCATGACACTTGCCTTGCTGAGTTTGACTAAGTGATGAGTAAGAGGCTCTTAGTCTCCAAGTGGAAGTAAGAACTGACAGAGAGAGAGGACACTAGTCAGATCATAAGCTGACTCATCCTCACTCCAAACATCTATATATGGATCTCTTCTCCATGAGATCTAGAGGCTAGAATTTTGTTATTGCAAAGAATTGATGTTGGTTTGAGATTGGAATCAGTGGGTGCTTAATGCTTTGAAGGGAGGGGAAGATAGGAATTTCGTTTGCTGGGAAGGAGATGCTGAATTGGAACTCTCTTGGTTGTATCTCCTCCTGAACCTTGTTATTTCATCAATAAAGCTATCTTGGTTTCTCCTATATACTGATGAGTCTTTGATGTATGATTGCATTAGTATGTTTAGTTTATTTCTAATCCTGAACTAGTTATGAATATGAATCTATGTCTTTGTGTAGTGTTCCCTTCTTGTGATCTTGCAGGAACCTGTTGAAGCTGGGCGAGTGAGAAGGCAAGCAGCTAGGAACTCTCAAAGAGAAGAGAAACCGGATCGAGGGACAAACGAAAGACACCGGTTAGTCCATCCATCTCTCTTCATTCTTAATTCATAAAGGAAGAATACTAGAATAGCTGTTTTTGTTTGTTGCTAAGGCACTGTCACACCTTAGGTGGATAGGATCGTCTTGCATAGGCATTTTTCCTCACAACACACCCATGTGTCATTCTCGCCTCAAGGGTCTCCCAAAATTATTTACTTTAATTTTTATTTAAAACTAATATTTTCTTCACCTCAACAAGATTCCTATTTCTTCTCCTAGTTGTATCTTTATTCCACCCTTTTATTCCTTAATTTGTGTTCATTACTTGAAGTTAATTAATGAGTCAAGATTTTATCCCCAATCTACTCCCTAATTTAACTCAGGTTATCTCCTAGATGGATATTCTTATGTTGGTTGTTGACACATGGAGCTTCTCTACATTTCTCTAAATTTAATTTATTATTCTCATTTTAATTCACCTTCCTCTTTTCTTAATTAGGTTTAAATTAGTTTAGGATTAATCTTTATCCTTACCATTATGTTTGTCTTTCCCCTTTTTCCTAATTAAGCCACATAATCTTCCTAGTATTTCCAAAATTGGAAGGGTTGAGTTTTTAAGGTACTCTATTTTAATTCTTCCTATGATCCTCCTTATTCCATGTTTTATTTTTTATTTAATTACATTGGTTTCTAATCATAATTTACCCTTGATGTAAATTTACTTAATTTTCATTCCTTGCTTATATTTATTTATTATTATTTATTTTTAATGATTCCAAGGATGCCAAGTTTGGTTGTGCCCTTCAAGAACTTCCCTGGAAGTTCCAAGGGTGCCACACCTAATAGTTTATTTGTGATGCCAAGGGTGCTAGTCTGGTTGTGCCCTTCAAGAACTTCCCTAGAAGTTCCAAGGGTGCCACACTTAGTAGTTTATTTGTGATGCCAAGGGTGCCAAGTTGGTCGTTCCCTTCAAGAAATTCCCCTGAAGTTCCAAGGGTGCCACACCACTTGCCCTTCAAGCATCCAGTGACTACGAGGGGAAAGTATAGTGCAACGTTATAGACCACTATCATCTCCTATTTTGCCTGCTATAGCGAGACTAATGGTGTCGGGGATCAAGGAATCCGCCTTGATGCACACCCCTGGTAAAGTCCTCATGAGCGACCCAACTTTGGGACCTGCCCTCATGGCATCGTGATCTTCCAGGCGAAGGTGTTTCATCTCTTCCAGCCCAAGTCACGGCGGGAGTGCTAGTGGGTGAGATCAGGGACTCTGTCCCACCCCTCGCATGTAGCTCCATCCACTTGTACAACCCCATCACCCATATGTGGGTCATTCAGTCACGCAACTAATCTGTGTCTGCAAGAATTAACATATCATCAGAATATAGTTAAACATATATGACAGATTTCATGATCGACTCAGACTTTAAAAGATAAAATAATATGAATTTTCATGAAACCAGGTGTCATCGACATGTCATATGCGAGTGCCTATGATGGTTTCCTGCCATACTCAATAATCATCAGTAACAAGGTTTCTCAATGTTAGTCAATTATCATAATAGCATCATTAACAATTCCTGGTCATTCACATCATTGTCCATTGTAAGTCTGAACTAAAGGAAGTAGGTAACATAGGGGACACATCCCTCATGGCTATCATCAATAATCATCAATGGAAACATACATATTCATTAAGCTATAAAGATCTTAACATCATAGAAATATACCTATCCATCAAATTTATCCTCATTATGCTTTTAGTAGAGCGCATACATATTCTTTACTACCCTCATCATAAATTCAAATAGATACCAACTTAACTATTTAATATTTCAATCATCAGAATATTGATAGATAAGCTACATAACCATTCATGCTATCATAATATCAATGGAAAGCATTCATAAACATCACAACCATGAATATCTCAATCGCTAATAATAGTGTCATGGGTCCAGATCCTCAACCTGAGATCCTTGAAGAATAAAGTGTCTAAGATAAAATCGTATTAAGGTCAGGAAACTAGAGTGGGCACTACATACACCCCCTATTCAACCTATAATATTTGCTATACCCATTTTCCATCGCGGTTTTCAGGTTAATAATTTTTATCCGATGTCTCATCTTCATTTATTGCTATTTTCTAGCCAAAGCACTAAATTGTTTTTATATCATAGATATCCCTATTTATGTCATGTATCAAACCAGCCATTTTTGGCTTGCTTTAGGTTTTTTTTTAATATAAAATTAAACTAAATAGTTGATTTGTAAGTTGTTTTTGCATTAACTGTGGTGTTATTTTACTTTTTTGTTCAGGTCTATTTTATGCAAAATTCAATAGCAATTCTTAGTTTGCACTCATTTCTATATTAACTATACCTTATTGCTTAATTAGGTTTTGTTATCCAATTTGTCAAGAAACGCCTTAACTGTACAAGAAATCAATCAGATATATCCATAGTGAACTTGAGAATCTTCAAACTTCACATATTTTTGAATCTGCTTTGTAATCATACTTTTAATTCCAATTTCTTTGACACATCGAATACATAAATCTCCACAGTTGCGCATAAGAAAATAAATATAAGTTCCGAAGTAAGGTACCCTTTAGATGATATACTGGAGGTTTGTTAATGATTTAGTGAGCTTTTCTGTATGTAACAACCCCGAAATAACAACACATAATTAATTGGATTAATCAAGCGATTTATAATCAAAAGCACTTTATCAACTAGTTAACATTAAATTACAAAAATAATGAGTGAAGAGAGAGACAACTTACCTGTGGAACGCTAGTTGAATTTTGCTACCTGCAACAAAGTCTTGGGGACGACTCTCCACCCAACCGTAGGATGCCTGCCTTGGGGCAGATGAGGTCTGAGTCAGGCGCGAGCCTTAGGGCCAGCCTTTGACTAGGATACAGACCGGGGAGGCTTATGCCTGGTTCCGAAAGTGGGAAAAGGGACAGAGATTCCTTGAGATTTCCGAGGTGTTATGAAACTTTCAATGCCTGCTGGTTATACTGGTTCAGCAGAGGGTGTTGGATGAACATGTAGTAATAAATAATAATAATAAAAATAATAATAAAAGTAATTCAACCCCCGGATGCGGGTGCTTACACTACAAATTAAGGTGATGGGACAGGGGTGTGGTAAGGCTGGACGACACCTACTTACCCAGCACCACCTGGTTTATAGCCGGATGCGATTTCAATAGAGGTATGGGAGTTCAATTAGTTTCACGTATTGGGGCGTTGATATGCACAGCCTGTACTCTGATCTTTCCATCACTTTCACATGCTTTAACTCGAATTGGCTTCGGCTCCATTCAATGCTAGAGTAATGACGAGGGCAATCCAAGGAGAGAGTTGATGTTAAATTTAGGCACAGCTACGGACTTGTTTGGAAGCTCCTAGTGCACAGCTAGTGTGGCAAAGTTGAGTTATGGGAGGCTGCTTGGTTATGCTTGGCTAATTCTACGTTGCGCCCTCCGCCTGCTCCCAATTTGCTTTTCTTCCCTCCCTCAGATTACCCTGGTGTTCTCTTTGTTCCTCATCCCATCATGGTTCGACAACGTTTGATTAGTAGAAGGGGTGGCTCGCGGGTGGGAGCTCTCGACATCAAGTCAGGAGTCGAAGCACCTCGGGCTCTCCATCTTCCTTGGCAGAAAACCCCCACTATCCCAATACTAGAAGCGACAATGGTAGAGCTAGCCTTCGCTCTGCTCCCTTCCCTCTGCCTCACCATCACTCCCCCCAAACCACGCAATTCCACTTCCGAAGAACTCTCAATAAACCGATCATCACCGCAACCATTTCCATCTCCTCCTCTCAGGAAGCGGAGCAGAGCATCTCGATGAACTTCCACGGGGACGATAAGCACATAGCTGGTCCGAGTCAAAACAAAGCTGGACCGAGTCGAAACAGAGATAAGGAAGACGAGCATGAAGGGCACGGTGGGCGGCCCAAACAGAAAGGGAAGGATGTTGTTGGGGGCCTACAAGAGGACTCATAACCACAACTTTCCATGCTATCCATGGAGAGGCACATGATGGACGGGTCGGACCCGTAGCTGGACGCAGGTAGCAGAGAAGGCGAGCAACAGGACAGGGGCCAAACTAAGCCAGACAACCCAGATGACTGGGGTTGCCCGACAATGGAGGAACCCGCCATGGAGGAGTTCATCACTAAAATCACCAACGCTAGGTGGCACTTCATCTAACTTTTGGATTTTCTTCCTCTTTTTTGTCCACATAAGAGCTCCAAGAAGGATGAATTGCTGGTTTTATGTGGGTTTATTGGCACTTTTCAGAAAGCTATGGAAAATTTTCAGTGATGTCTTCTTTTTGTATCTCCCTCACTATCAGACTGGTTTCCCCTATGTTGGGGCAGTCTTAGATCTAGTTCTTCGGCAAGCTGAGATATGTTGTTTTCCTTCACAGCTAGAACCCTGTTGTAAATATATTTTTATTTTCTTTTAATAGATTAAACTTACTTAGCAAAAAAAAAAAAAAATTCAACATAACATCAGGACGAAGTTCCTTAAACCGGGAGAGTATGTAATGTCCATCCCTTAATAATAAATAATACGTAATAAAAATAATAAATAATAATAAATAATAATAATAATAATAATAATAATAATAATAATAATAATAATAATAATAATAATAGATAACCATAATATTAAAAAAATACAAGAAAATAAATAATAAACAATGAATAAAAAATAATAAAAATAAAAATAGTAATAAATAATAAATAACCATACTAAAGCTCTAAATAAAAATAAATAGAAATAAAACAAGAAAACAGTAAAAAAAATTAGTAAAGCTATCAAAAAGAAATAAAACAAGAAAGCAATAAAGTTGCATGTAGACACATGGAGTGTGTGCATGTGGTTCCCCTTCCAATGTTTGCTCTATTTATTAGATGGTGAGGAAGATTGGAGGCATTCCATCATTCCAAGATTCTATCATTCATTCTCTTGGGAGAATAGTGTTCTAAGACAGAGGATTCACTGGCAGTATTACGTTGATTGAGGGTTGGGGGGTGGCCAGTTGTAGCAAGACCTTGCACAATTAAGCCTACGGTTGGGTGGAGAGTCATCCCCAAAACCTTGTTGCAGTTAGCAGACTTCAACCAAAATCACAGGTAAGGGTTCTACCCATAGTTTTGAACTTGAACTGTGGGTGGAAATCATTGATCTACGACATGAGGGACCGGAGTTGGCAGTGGTTGCCAGAAAACAGGGCTTACACGCAAACTAGATCACAGTTGAATGGGCGAAACAATCTCGTTGGAATGCCTTATGAACCTAGTCTTGCAGCAAAAGTTTAGAATCTTACTTTACAGATAACATGCATCCATCTCAATGGGTAAATATTTAGTTTCAACTTTCAACATATTTATTCCACTAACCTCTAACCTGGTTGTCTCTTGGGCAGTGATAACTGCACTGCCATACCTTTCTCAAAAGGGGAAAAAGGGCATTTTTCCCAGTGTCCCACTTTCTAATGTCATTCTTACAAATTCTCAGGTTTTGTATTTCACTCAAGAGCCGACATTCGATCATGTTCAAGGCACACTATTTTGTGTTTTTAGACTAGTTTAAATGGCACTGGTGGATGTCAACCAAGATTTTGTCTCTTACTGCAGTCCTTGGTGGCTGTGAAACCAAGACTACCATTACTTGCATACCAACTTGTGTGCAATTTGAAGTTTGTGATGTGAGCATTATTTAAATATGTCGAGAATACTTTGGCAAGGAATGAATCAAATATATTTATAATGAGGGTTCTAAAGTGGTGTGTGAGTAGAAAGCTCTGCTCGGAAAGGTACTTGACATGCCTAATTTGAGAATCCATTGGATGCGTACTCGCAACATTTGAGAAACATTTTGCAGCTCATATAATTTATTAAGATTGTTTAGGCATTGGAGGAAAGACTAGCATCTGTCATGATCAAGCTTTATGGAAGTTTGTGCCCGATGTAATGCCCAACGTGGGCAGAGGAAATTTCCATGGAAGCTAGTGCATTGTGTGACACCAACTTGTAGAGAAGAAGCCTTTTGAAGTTATTTACTTTTCTGGTTGCAGAAGCAATGACTTTGTGCTCTCAATTTTAGCGTTAGATCATTTTTATTTCTATGTATTCTATTTTTGCTAATATGGCTAGTAGTGGGCATTTTCTCTAATATTGGAAAAAACGTACTAATGTCATTCTTTTTCTTATAACATGGTGAAAGTAATTTTTGTTACTAGGTATGTAATCATCCTTCCCAAAGTATAAGTCTCGATTGAGGTAAATCATTATAATATTATACGCATGCATTTGCATTTTTTTTAATATTCAACTAACCTAGCTATTGAAAGGCATTTATCATATCCATAACCAAATATACAGTCAATTGCTCTAATGTACCCAAATCATCCAAAATGATTTTTAATACCACTAAACTTGATGATTAATTCACTGAAGGAAGAACATTGGAGGTGCTAGTAACTGAGGGGAGGGAGCTGCACACTGCATTCGCTTTTCACTTTCATAAACAATTCATGCTTTGGGGGTTTAACCCATAAACATGCTTGTTCTATATTTAGTTCCTTTTATTGGTGTCAAATTAAATATAATCTTGTATGATTACTTTTAAATAACTCTGTTTTTAGTGGAAGACATTTTTTTATTATTCTAATACTCTAGTATGCTAACTACCAAAATTTTCAATTTTTCTTTAATTTTAATCTTCTTTTATTTTTCTCCATACTCTTCTATCAGAATCTTATTCGTAATGAATTATTATGATATTTCAGAAGAAACACTTAATTTTAGCAAATGCAAAATGCAATTCTTCGAAATTACTATGTTAATCGGAAATTTGTTTTTGCATAAAAGTTCTCAGATCTCCATTATTACATAAAGTGCTCTAATACCATATGTAACAGCCCCAAAATAACAACACATAATTAATTGGATTAATCAAGCAATTTATAATCAAAAGCACTTTATCAGCTAGTTAACATTAAATTACAAAAATATGAGTGAAGAGAGAGACAACTTACCTGTGGAACGCTAGTTTGAACGCTAGTTGAATTTTGCTACCTGCAACAAAGTCTTGGGGATGACTCTCCACCCAACCGTAGGCTCAGTTGCACAAAATCTTGCTACAACTGGCCACCCCCGAGCCCTCAATCAACATACTACTGCCAGGGATCCTTTGTCTCATAACACTATTCTCCCAAGAGAATGGATGATGAAATCATGGAATGATGGAATGCCTCTCATCTTCCTCACCATCTATTAAATAGAGCAAACATTGGAAGGGGAACCACATGCACACACTCCATGTGTCTACATACAACTTTATTGCTTTTCTTGTTTTATTTCTTTTGTTTTTACTTTTTGATAGCTTTACTGATTTTACTGCTTTCTTGTTTTATTTCTTTTTATATTTATTTAGAGCTTTAGTATTGTTTTTTATTATTTTATTATTGTTTATTATTTATTTTATTATTACTATTTTATTTATTTGTTGTTTATTATTTATTTTCTTGTATTTTAATATTATATTATATTATTTTTTATTATTATTATTTACTTATTATTAAGGAACATTACATACTTCCCCACTTTAAGGAACATCGTCCCGAAGTTAAGTTCAATTATATAATATTTTATTTATTTAGTTATTTATTACTTCATGTTTTCCCTACATGTAAAAATTTCTCGTTTCCCACCCCGGTTTTAGTTTCACCTTATTTCTCCCATATAGTTAAATGCCGTTTCCCATATCCATACATTCAACAACTGAAAAATAAATTTTTGCTGAAAACACAAATTCTGGAAATTTTACAGAATGCTGGAAAATGAAGAAATAAAAATCAGCAGGTACAAACAACGATTTAACACATTTGAACACAGTGATTTTTGGTCAATGTGACCTTGGAAAAACCCCCTACAACTTTTGGGGAAAATTAGTTCGAGAGCTCTTTCTTATTTCTGAAAAATTCTTTTACAATGAGAAATATTCTGCAAAAATCAGCAAGCAAATTTTACACCTTATCTCATTTTTCGTGCCTCACAGCCAACTGGAAAATACTAGCAAATAGAAAAATAGGACATCAATAAATGTTGTACGGCCTCTTCGATTTTTGTGCCTACTTTCAGCCTTAAATGCTCTTGTACGACCTGCAATAAATACGTTGTACATACCTCAATTTGCGTGCAGAAAAACGATACGTTATACGGATTTCCTTGGAAAATGTGTCAGCAAACTGCTCCTGGATTTTTGTGCAAACTTCTCCACGATTTTTGTGCAAACAACTGTACGGATTTCTAGAAAATCATGCCAAAATCTGCCTTTCACTGTGTGCTAACTCAGCTGTACAGATTTGCTAAACTGCTGCCTTGGAATGTGTGCCAAGCTTCTCTCTCCTCCTCCTTGTCCAGAAATCTCCCTTGCTCTCTTGCTCTCCTTCTCTCAATTTTCTCATGAAAGAATGAATGAACTTTTCCTCCTTTTCCTCCTTTAATCTAACTCTAAGTGACTTTTGGGTGATCCCTAAATCCAATGGCTGAAATAGATTGAGATCTAGGGCTGAGATTAAATGTTCATTTAAATCTCACTTTCTATTTTTTAATTCACCCACTTTAATAAAGACCCACTTAGTCATTTATTTCCAAAGTCACTTTTCCTTTCTAATTTTTTATTGACTTTAATAAAGTCACTTTAAAATTAGACTTTAGTAACTTTATCACTTAAAGTCACTTTTAAATTAGATTTGACTTTATAAAAATTATAAAGTCACTTTAGGAGAAAAATTAAATTCTTTTGGACACTTTTCCCTAGGCCAAAGATTAAAGCCTTATGGAACCACCTGTCCTTCGGTACCAAATTTCAACACACCCTCTTACCGAGGAAGGTGTTCCTCACCACACCCTTCTTGTCTTTGAAGTAGTCATGTTTGCCTCATGGTAAGGCTTTGGTAAGAATATCTGCAACTTGCTCATCAGTAGGAATATACTCAAGCTTCACAACGCCCTTCTTAACACAGTCTCTGATGAAATGATATTTGATCTCAATATGCTTTGACCTATCATGAAATACTGGATTCTCCGTGAGTTTAATGCAACTCTGATTATCACAGTATATCACTGAAGGTCTCAACGACTGACCAAATAAGCCAAACAGCATCTTGCGAAGCCAAATGGCCTCACAACTAGCTAAATTGGCTGCCATATACTCTGCTTCCATTGAACTTGATGCTACTGACTGTTGCTTCCAGCTGAACCATGACACTACTGCTGAACCCCACCCAAAACAGCACCCTGAAGTGCTCTTCCTATCAGAACCACAACCTGCCCAGTCAGAATCAGTATAACCTGCCAATCTCACTCCATCACCCTGCTTGTAGTCCAGACCATAATCCACTGTCCCCTGCAAGAACCACAAAATGTGTTTTGCAGCCACCCAGTGAACCTTCATAGGCTCACACATAAACTAACTCATCATGTTGACTGCAAAAAAAATATCTGGTCTAGTGTTGACCAAATACATCAAGGAACCAATCCGCTGCCTGTACAATGTGTGATCCACCAACTCGGAATCCGAAGCATGAAGCTTCTACCAGTTGGTGATCATCGGTGTCGACATGGGTCTACAATCCTCCATGTGGAATCTACCAAGGATGTCCACAATATACTTCCCATGCCCCAGCAAGAAATGCCCCTCCTCCTGCCACACCTCTAAACCCGAAAAGTAATGCATCAAGTCGATGTCCTTCATCTCAAACTTCGTCGCAAGATCTCTCTTGCAGTGTTGTATGAGTCTCTCTGCACCTGTAATGACCAAGTCATCCACATACGTCACCAGAATGAGACGCTCCTCACCTATCACAATAAAGTAAAGGTTCGGATCTTCCTCACTCTTTGTGAAACCCAACCCCTGCAAGTATGTATCTATCCTGGAGTACCAAGCTCTGGGATCTTGCTTCAGGCCATAAAGGGCCTTCAACGGTCTGCACACATGGGACTCCTTCCCGTGCACCTCAAAGCCCTGTGGTTGCTCAATGTACACCTCCTCCTGTATGAAGCCATTGAGAAATGCAGTCTTCACATCCATCTGGTGGATCTTCCAACCCATCTCTGCTACTATTGATATAATGGAGCGGATCGAAGTAGATCGAGCCACGGGAGCGAAGGTCTCCTCATAATCAACTCCCTCTACCTGGGAGAACCCTCTCGCCACAAACCTCGCTTTGAATTTCTCAATGTTGCCATCTGCAGCATGCTTTACCTTGTCAAGCCATCTGGAAGTAACCACAGATTTGCCCTCAGGCCTTGGCACCACCTCCCAAACATCATTCTTCATGATAGAAGAATACTCCTCCTGCATGGCCTCTCTCTAGACCTGCTGGCTAGCTTCCTCCTCATAGATAGATGGCTTAGAGTCAAGGATGCCGGTAGCCATTGCCATATAGCTACAAAACCTCTCAGGTGGTCTACTCTCTCTGACCGGCCTCTTAGGCTAAGCAACATATGTGGCATCTCTCAAGGTGTCTTGAAGCCACTTGGGCTTCCTCTTCCCTGAGTGCACTTATCCCATAGGAGAATGAAACTCCTCCTCCCCATCATCATCAGGAGCCTAAACTCCTGAATATATGTCTGCGTCCTCCTGCCTACACCTGAACCTGTAGAAGCTGAGGTACCATGTGAACTATCCATCAGTGGACTCCCTAGTGAACTGCTCTGCATGCTGCCCAGAGCACCACTCCTCTGGCTCGGCGAGCCACTTCTCAGTAATGGACTTGACATCCTCATAGATGTACCTCTGAATCCTTGCCCACTGGATCCCTGCGACTAACTCAACTGTTGCTGAGGGTCTGACTGATCCAGATACTCTAACTCCCATGACGTCCTGAAGGTCCTGTCCTCCTCGAACTTCGCATCCTGCCTGACAACAACTCTCCTTTGTGGAGGAATGTAAATCTAAAAGGCCTTTGAGGTCTCATTATAGCCCACAAAGATACCCTTCTCTGCAGTGGGCTCTAGTTTGGTCCTCTTCTCCTTGGGTAGGTAGGAGTATGAAATTCATCCAAAGATACGAAGATGACCAATATCATGCTTCTTCCCAGAAAAAGCCTCCTCCGGAGTCATGTGCCCCAAGGCACGATGCAGACTCCTGTTCTGCAAATAAACATTTGTGTTGTAGGCCTCTGCTCACAATAACAATGGCAACCCCTGATCATATAACATGGCTTTGGCAGCTCGTACGATGGATCTGTTCTTCCTCTCCGCAACCCCGTTCTGTTGGGGGTTGTAAGGAACAGAGAACTCCCTCCTAATGCCTACCTCTGTACAATAGTCAACAAACTCTCCAAGGGTGTACTCTCCCCCATTGTCTAACCTTCGGGACTTGATCTTCCGACCTGTCTGTGTCTCCACAAGAGCTCTGAACTCCTGAAACCACTTGAAGACCTCACTCGTGGTCTTCAAGAAATAAATCCAGGTCCTCCTGGAGTGATCATCAATGAATAAAACATAATACTCATGTCCACTCAAGGAAACATGAGACATCCGACCGCTCACATCGAAATGAATCAAATCAAGTATCCCAGTCGCTCTGTTGTCACTGCTGGGAAAAGGGGATTTGGAAAACTTGCCCATCGCACATCCTCTGCAAGTATCAAAGTGATCAGTACTGAAATTTGGCACACCTGTAGTGATCTCCCGCAATGTCCTCAAGGCTCCATGATACATATGTCTCATCCTGCAGTGTCAAATCTCACATAGCTCAGAACTACTAGCTCTGCTTTTGGTACTGTTGCTCAATGCCACAAGGGACTGGAATGCAAACTTGCACACCTTTGCATGGCGTACACCTATCACTCTAAATGAATTAGCTGGAGTGCCCCTGGGATACATCAACACCTGTCCTCCCCTCAACAGTACCTCATATCCTCTATCCTCCAAAGCTGAGACAGATATGAGGTTCTTCCTCATCCCTGGCACATAAAGAACATCTGTCACCCTCAAGGGTGGGTTGGACTCCCTCTGAAATGTCAGTGTCCCCACCCCGACTGTTCTAACAACTCTGTCATCACCGAGTACTACCTCTATATCAGTGCCACTCTCTGAAAGCTCTGAGAAGTACTCACTGACTCCTGTCATGTGACGTGAAGCCCCACTGTCCACATACCAGATACCTGAATATGCTCCGCTAATCGAGGGAAAAGCATGCTCCCTCTGAACCTGTGTGGCAGGTGATCTTGCACTAGAGGACTCATACGCAGTGAACCCAAACTCCCGGTCAAAATGAACTACAAAATCCTCAACCTCTGCTGAAGCTACCACATTCTGGTTCTTCCCCTTCTTCTTCTTCTTCTCTAGACACACAACTACATAGTGTCCCATCTTTGACAATTCCAACACTTCACCTTGGAATAGTCCTTCTGTGTGTCACCCTGTTTACCTTTACCTTTGCATTTGCCCCCACCATTGCTTGTGGAAGCCTGCTTCTTCCCTTTGCCTTTCTTACCTCCTGCCGACAGTGCTACATCCTCATCCTGCTCAACTGGCTTGGCTTCCCCAAGCTGACCTTTCCTGATCTCTGTCTCAATGCAATCATCACAAAACCTCTCTCATGTGGGAAGGGTCTCACGTGCACAAACCCCATCAGCAAAGTTCATCCATGAACGGGGGACGCCATTCACTGCAATCCACACCAACTCAGTGGGTGGAGTGTCCTCTCCAACTGCTGCCAACTCATCTCTCACATTAGTAATCTTGGTGAGATATCCAACTGCACTATCATTACCCATCTTAAAGGTCTTCAGCTTCTCCTTCAGGACCATTTTCCGGTTCTCATTGGTACTCTGGTAGAGATTGGACAATACTGTCCACATCTCATGGGAATTTCTCGTTCCTCTCAGATGAGGAATGCAATGGTCTTTGACTCCGTCTAAAATCGGTCTCTTACCCTTGTTGTTCCTTTTATTATACTCAGCCAACTGAGTAGCATCAGTAGGCACAACAACAGGGTTCTGTGTGGTATGCACCATGATGTCCCAGACTTCTACCTCCTCAAAGATACTCTGCATTCTCTCCTTCCAAACGCTGTAATTTGTATGCCCATCCAGCCTATCCTCCACCCTCAATCCCAATGACATCCTGCTGTCCTAAAACTGAAAAATAGCACTTCTGTAGTAAAGATAAAACTATTGTTTGTGAAAAATCAGCTTGCTGGAATTTTTTGAGTGAAAAATCAGCAGGCTGTAATTTTCCTTCTTGTTGTCCCAAACTGCACTTCAGCACTCAAGCTCTCGTACCATGTAAAAATTTCTCATTTCCCACCCCAGTTTTCAGTTTCACCTTATTTCTCCCATATAGTTAAATTCCCTTTCCCATATCCATACATTCAACAACTGAAAAATAAATTTTTGCTGAAATCACAAATTCTGGAAATTTTACAGAATGCTGGAAAATACAGAAATAACAATCAACAGCTACAAATATCCATTTAACACATTTGAACACAGTGATTTTTGGTCATTGTGACCTTGGAAAAACCCCCTACAACTCTTGGGGAAAACCAGTTCGAGAGCTCTTTCTTATTTTTGAAAAATGCTTTTACAGTGAGAAATATTCAACAAAAATTAGCAAGCAAATTTTACAACTTATTTCGTTTTCCGTGCCTCATAGCCAACTGGAAAATACTAGCAAACAACAAAACACGAAAGTAATAAATGTTGTACGTCCTCCTCGATTTTCGTTCCCACTTTCAGCCTTAAATGCTGTTGTATGGCATGCAATAAATACACTGTATGTACCTCGATTTGCGTGCAAAAAAAATAGCAATACACTGTACAAATTTCCTTGGAAAATGTGCCAGCAAACTGCTCCTCGATTTCTATGCAAACTTCTCGATTTCTGTGCAAACAACTGTATGGATTTATAGAAAATCGTGCCAAAATCTGCCTTTCACTGTGTGCTAACTCAGCTGTACGGATTTGCTAAACTGCTGCCTTGGAATGTGTGCAAGGCTACTCTCTCCTTCTCCTCCCTGTCTAGAAATATCCCTTGCTCTCTTGCTCTCCTCTCAATCTACTCAATGAAAGAATGAATGACCTTTTTCTCCTTTAATCTAACCCTAAGTGACTTTTGGGTGATCCTTAAATCCAATGGCTGAAATAGATTGAGATCTAGAGCTGAGATTAAATGCTCATTTAAATCTCACTTTATATTTTTTAATTCATCCCACTTTAATAAAGACCCATTTAGTCATTTATTTCCAAAGTCACTTTTCCTTTCTAATTTTTCATTGACTTTAATAAATTCACTTTAAAATTAGACTTTAGTAACTTTATCACTTAAAGTCACTTTTAAATTAGATTTGACTTTATAAAAATTATAAAGTCACTTTAGGAGAAAAATTAAATTCTTTTGGACACTTTTCCCTAGGTCAAAGATCAAAGCCTCAAGGAACCACCTGTCCTTCGGTACCAAATTTCAACACTACACCCTGTACTGAACTAGTATAACTAGCAAGCATCGAATGTTTCAGAATAGCCGGGAAATCTAAAGGAATCTATGTCCTTTTTCCCACTTTAGGAACCAGGCATAAGCCTCCCCGTTCTATATCCTAGTGCAAGGCTGGCCCACTCCCTCCACAACTACTAAGGCACACAGCCTTGGGCATCGAAGTCCTTACACCCCCACCAGACTCCGGCATCCCAATTCAACAATAAGAACATAGCCTAGAACGTCAGGTACTTGGCCTCCTCAATATGGTCCCATAGCCCTTGAAGAGCTATCCATCAAGAGCTACACAAGACAAAGGAACCACTGGCATATCTAGTGTTGACTGAGTTTGTCGTCGGCCCATACGGTGTTACATATTCTCCTTCGCAGGTATGGGCTCCTACAAAATCATTAAATAAACTAGCCCTCTCGGCCCATTTGTGATTTCCTGTCAATCACCACATCTCAATATGCAAACAATGCATTAGCCATACCATCATAGTATCATAAAAAATAATCCACATGCCAAGTCTTGCATGCCATCATGAGAACATTCATCATTGTTAATCGCAACATTATGAATAATAACGAACTGCATGCTCATGCATGTCATAAATTTGTATGCAACTATCATATGCTTTACCTCATGAAATTCCATCATAAGTTATAACATCAACATATTTGAATCAAAGACATATCATGACTTCACATAATAAATGGACCATATGTCAATAAACCTCATATTATAGCATCATAATTCCTATGCCACGTTATTCATATCATATCCATCATGAGTATTCAACATTAAATACCTAACATCACGTAGTAAATGATTATGTCAATATACCTCGACATAACATCATAATGCTTATGCATATCAACATCATCATAAGGATACATCATCACTATAAGAATCACATGTGCATCATTATCCTAATACCATCATATCATGAAACCTCATCATAAATATGAGAATCATCTCAATACACATAAAATATAGAACAATAATAGTATAATCATTCTTATCATGAATCAATTCTGAATACCAACTATGAAATCAGATTATTCAACGTCTCCCCAAGATATAGGTTATCTCACCATTCTTATTATTGTCATGTTTTCATCAAGATACTGATTACTTTTTAATAATCATTCCCAGTTTTTCCAACTACTAAGTTGTCCATTTACCCCGTAGGTATACTCATTTTAAGTACATCATTAAATTTTAAATGGCCTCTAACTTTAAGCCATGTATTCTTCTTTCTCAATGAAATTTAGTGAATTTCATCATTAAGATATTATTTGTTGCACAAATAATTTTTAAATCTTCAACACCAAAATTAAAATTTCATGATCACTATTCATATTTTGGTTATCCATTATACATCCTCAAATGTGCATATTCTTATTGAAGTATCATTTAGAATTTCCAACAACATATGTTCTTATGCTTCATGTTCAATGTTTTCTCATTAATCCACCTAGTTTACAAGTATTCACAAATTCCAATGTTGACACTTCAATTTTGTAGGTCATCATTATGACTCCTCAAGTAAACTAAAATTCAATCCTAGGTTGTGACTTGTAAATTATAATCACTGACCTAGATAAACATACCATATTTGTGAAGAGAGGAGAAAAGATAAAACCTGTATACTGTGAATCAGTAAATACATGAGCTTGATGACTAATTAAGTGAAAGTCAGAGAATACTTGACAACAATAAAAATTACAAGGCTGTATAATGTCAAAATACTTGACAACAAGAGAGTTTATAAATGTGTTGTATTACTTTTGTCTAAACTGTAAATGATATTATGAATTTCAATATATATATATATATCTATATATATATATATAAGGCCATAAAAGATATAAAATAAAATAGCATAAAATAGCATAAGTTGGCGCAAGCATACTATCATAAATCAAAAGGGCATATCATGCATAGCTACCCTACTAGATGTATAGCATGTTAACAAATAATATACAATGAACAACAGACTACTACTAGCCTACTAGGCTTCAACCCCCTATAAGAATTGGAAATTGAGAATAGACTCAAAAAATAGAGCATTAGTCCCACGGTCATGAATGGACTACAATGGCAAAGATCTGGTACAGATGACTCATAAATCCCATGGTGGATTGTATACAAGTAGCATTTGACAAAATGGCAGTAACCCCACTACAGGGATACAATGTTAACAAATACAATACAATGTGAAAGAAACCACCAATAGGCTTTAGCCCCTATTAAAATGGGAAATTGCAAGCAGAATAAGGAAATACTGCAGTAATCCCACGATCATGAACTGGTGAGAAATCATAAACCAAATGGCAACACTACAACATACAAAATAAAAATCACAAAAGACATACTTATTACAAGCAGACAATGAATGATTGCTTCACTCCAATGCAGTGCAATAAC
Organism: Pinus tabuliformis; assembly: GCA_031772625.1. Classification (NCBI taxonomy): domain Eukaryota; kingdom Viridiplantae; phylum Streptophyta; class Pinopsida; order Pinales; family Pinaceae; genus Pinus; species Pinus tabuliformis. The sequence continues at coordinate 233,296,273 of CM062819.1, read as the reverse complement.
CTTGTAGCATCATCAGCTGCTCTGCATATGAGACGCTACATAAACCTCGACACAATTAATGGACCATGCACAAACTTAATTGCATCATTCCACACACCCCACAATCGAAAGTCATCAAGGTTTTGCTAGAAAGCTAGAGCAAGAAATCCACTTCTAGAAAGTTCACTTTTAGACATGATTGCATGCCGTAAGGTCCAATATCAGAAACTCAGGATAGCCAAAACAGCCATCAATTAGCACATAGGTACTGCAAATTTTATAAACCCACCAAAGTAAAGCATACACTATGATTTCAGCTTAGTTTAATTAACTGTTATGATGTTGAATATTAATGTTACAACGACATTATTTATGTCTCTCGATAATCCTTGAAATACTGATATTTGAACAACATATTTCATATCTCTACGAGGCTCATTTGGTACACTACAATTGCAGTTGATTTTGATTAATGCTGGAATTGCTAATCTGCTGTTAAATTCCAAATCTCTGTTTACATGGTTCGTCATTCTTCTTTGAATTCCCAATCTTCTGTGAGATTGCAGAATTTTGAGTTCCCACACTTAGGCTATTTTAGTTGGTCTTCCTGATTTTTTTTTAATCAGCTTGCAGAATTTTAAGAATCTATATTATTGTGGATGGCATTTTGGCCCAAGTGTCTTCATAGGCTGTAGATATTAATTACCAAAACTGTTGTTTTAGATAGCTATTTCACCTATCCATTGTAAGATTCTCATTATACTCATTAAATTTCAAGTATCCACATTCTCTTAGATGGTTGCTTGAGACTTTGAGCTATCAGTGAAGTAGTTGTTTTCATTTGCTTCACAGTAATAGTATTAGAAATATTTTGGAGATGCTTATGAAACTGAAATCCTTGGTGGGTTTATAAAATTTGCAATACGTATGTGCTAATTGATGACTATTTTGGCTATCCCAAGTTTCTGGTATTGAAACTTATGGCATTTAATCGTGTCTAAAAATGAACTTTCTAGGCATGGATTTCTTGCTCTATCTTTCCAGCAAGCCCTTGATGACTTTTGATTGTGGGGTGTGTGGAATGATGCAACTAAATTTGTGCGTGGTCCATTAATTGTGTCGAGGTTTGTGTAGTGTCTCATATGCTCTGATGATGATACAAGGTTATTGCACTACATTGGAGTGAAGCAATCATTCATTATCTGCTTGTAATAAGTATGTGTTTTTGTGATTTTTTATTTTGTATGTTGTAGTGTCAACATTTACTTCGTGATTGCTCACCAGTTCATGATTGTGGGATTACTGCACTATTTCCTTATTCTGCTTGCAATTTCCCATTTTAATAGGGGTTAAAGCCTATTAGTGGTTTATTTCACATTGTATTGTATTTGTTAACATTGTATGCCTATAGTGGGGTTACTGCCATTTTCCCAAATGCTACTTGTATACAATCCACCATGGGATTTATGAGTCATCTATACCAAATCTTGCCAATGTAGTTCATTCATGACTGTGGGACTAATGCTCTATTTTCTGAGTCTGCTCTCAATTTCCCATTCTTACAGGGGGTTGAAGCCTAGTAGGCTAGTAGTAGTCTGTTGTTCATTGTATCTTATTTGTTAACATGCTATACATGTAGCAGGGTAGCTATGCATGATATGCCCTTTTGATTTATGATAGTATGCTTGCGCCAACTTATGCTATTTTATGCTAATTTTATTTTATATCTTTTATGGCCTTTTACATTACATACATTACATACATACATATATATATATATATATATATATATATATATATATATATATATATATATATATATATATATGTAAATTTTGAAATTCATAATATCATTTACAGTTTAGACAAAAGTAATACAACACATTTATAAACTCTCTTGTTGTCAAGTATTTTGACATTATACAACCTTGTAATCTTTATTGTTGTCAAGTATTCTCCGACTTTCACCCGCATATGCATGCGATGATAGCCAAACACTTACAGTTGATCCTCCAAAACAAATGGTGATACCCTTGGAATTTCAGGTCTCACTTCCATAATTTAATATCAGACTTTTGTAATGATTCTATTGTAAGATCAAAGAAATAAGCTAGTTGTAGCTAGTTTAACAAGTATATCAGTTTACCAAGCCAGATGAGTTATCAAAATGTGATGAGAAAGAAAGTTGATGAACTGTAAAAAAAAGAAAAGAGGGTTGATGTAGAGACTTTGTATGCTCAAAAGACACCACTGGAATAATGCAACCAAACACTGTGATAATACTATCAGTCACTCAATATCAAGATTCATCACTGAAGAAGCATAAAATAAGAGCCAAGATACTTAGATTATTGTTGTGATAATTATGTAGTGAATTTTTAACCAAATATGTTTTAACCATGCCAAATTTATTCAACAAATTTTTGAAGATTCTTGATTCATTTCAACCTCCTGTTTTGTAGATTTTTTCCCTACTGCACGACATGCAATCAGACCATTGCCAAATTTGAAATTGTTTGGTTGATCATGCAAGTTATCCATTCAGTAGTGTGATTTGACAATATTTATAAATTCTTTCTCTCTATTTATTGTCACACTTAATAAACTCGTGGATGGTGATAATCTACCCATAATTGATGATGTATAATTCTCTGAAAGATCAATATATTTTTTGTCTATTAGCTTATTTTCACATGTAGTTTTTATTTTTATTTTAATCTGGTATTATTCATTATGTCATAGTTATGCGATTAAAAAAAAAATTACATACAATTCATTTTCAAATCTGATTCCACTGTGACCATTATTTACCCTAATTATATAGGTCGGACCCAGATAGCCTCTTAAAGTCAGAATTTTCTTTTCGTATCCAGTGATGTTTTTTTTTAAACTCTTCTTGAATCAAAATTGAAATAGATAGAAAATTGAACTAAATCAGAAATTGGTTGAGGAGAAAGAAAATTATAAGGGAATTAATCAAGAATTTGATAAAAGAAGCTGTATTTTTAAGATCTTATTCTGTGATCGAGATTAATAGGAAATGCGATTTGATTAAAGATAGATTCCTTTTTGAGGTTTTCATTATTGAAATTGATTTGTACCCTAATCTATTATGGTTCTATGTTGAAGATGTTTTATAGCAAGATTGCAGCAGATCAAATCCTAAAGCAAGAAGAACTACTGCAAAAAGTAAACAAGCACTCACGACAGAAATTCAAAGGAATCTTATACAAAAAAAAATAGGGAAAGATCACATAATGTGTTCCCTTCTGACTGTTGGCTATCCAATTGAATAGAGCACCATAAAACACTTTGTTATTTCTTCCTTAGACATCCCTATGTTATATTTTAATGAAGATTACTATTTAGTCTTGTTCCTTCCTTGTTTTCCAGCCACCCAAATCTCCCTTGTGCAACGTCTGAGAGTCCCACTTAAAACAAGCTTAGTTACTTTTATAACTGCCTTTTACATTTGTTTCTTGCAATACATATTTTTATTTCACTTTCAACACGTTCATGTTTAAGATGTATAAGGCATTTTATTTCTCAGGATGATAGATCTTGCTCATGAGATGTTACAATGCCATTTTGATTTTGCCATATATCGTTTACTATTTTCGGTGGCATCGTTTTTTCTCACTCGTCAGAACTTTAGCATACCTTCGCTTGGTGCTAAGTTAAAATTTACTTGATTGGTCCGCACCAAATTCATGAATGGTGGACAAGGCATCCATAAGATTTGAACCTGTATCATCATAGTAAGCACCTCCTACTTACTGTTCAAGTTTCAACTTTCTTTCTCATCACATTTTGATAACTGATCTGGCTTCGGTACATTGATATACTTGTTAAACTAGCTATAGCCAGCTTATTTCTTTAGAATCATTACAAAAGTCTGATATTAAATTATGGAAGTGGGACATGAAATTCCAGGGGTATAACCATCTATTTTGGAGGATCAACTATAAGTGTTTGGCTATCATTGCATGCTTACGCGAGTGACTTGATTTCACTTTTAGAAATCTGTTTTTTTTCAGAGATCTCATATAGGTCTGATCTTGACATTATAGTGATATATTACCTTTGCATTTGGCACTAGGCTTGAATGTAGATCATTAGTACTCCTTATCTTGCATTCAGTGATCATTTGAGAAGTGTTTGGTGGATTGATTGGATCATCTAGTGACTCACATCACATTGCAATTTTGCTTTAATTAGTTATTGAATTTTGGTATCTAAGGACTGATATATTCTTTGCAATAAGCTACAACTATCAGATTTCTTGATAGCAGACTAAAATTGTTATAACTTAAATTTTGGTGCATTCAGTAGTTCCTCATTGGTTTTCTCATGCATTATTATGCCATTTTATAGGCAACAGATTGATATTTTCATTAATATTGTAATTAGCGTCCTTTCTTATTTCTTCTCTGGTTTGGATACCGGCATTTTCCTCTGTGGTTATCTACTCTCATTAGAATCTCATTGCATGGTAAAACTATTGATAGAAATATCATTTTCTTGAGTTTTTTGTGCTTGCATCCTCTTACTATTTTCTAAACGCTGTTTCATAAAATGAACAGTGCTATAATCAACTACAACAATTAAAGGTGTTATAGTGCTTCACTAATCTAAAAGTTTATTAATGCAAGGTGTTGCTCACATAGCTCTCTGTGGACATCTTGTTTATCTCTAGCTACTTGTGCTTGTACACATTATATTCCATTATAACCATATAGCAAAGAGAAATTCTAAATGAGTCACATGATTAAAGGTATATATTTTTGTTGTGACTTATTGATTCATTGGAAAAGTTTTTTTTGTAATCTTGTAATCCTGGATAACAAGTTATTCAATACTCTTGATCTACATTGTCTCATAAGAGCATTTTCATTGCATTTCATTCTTGCATTTTCTGGTTGAATAATTGGTTTGATATTAAGGGCAAAGTCTTCTTTGGAGCAAGCATCCCTGTTTCTCGAGTTATTTAGATGGGAGTTTTGGAATGGTGTAGACTATTTAAATCATAAGCATGAAACATATATTCTGCCCAGAAATAGTCCAGCCCCATAAATACTCATTTATATCAGTGATAGTCAAAAGATACCCACTTAGAATATCTTAGAAATTTCTACAAAGAAATATGAGTTTACTTGTTGGTTCAATGTGGTATTATAATAGTTGGTAGATAGTATATTGTAGGTGTTTCTCTTCCAAATTGTGATTAAAATAACATGCACAATACTAAGCATACATAAAAGAGATATTCGAGAACAGCTGATATACACCTTGCATTAAATTTAAAAGCGCACACACCACTGAAAGTATACAGTCCAGCAATAGTATGATTTCTAAGGTTCGAAATGATGATTGCTTATCAAATTTATCAAAAATTCCATTGATGGATTGCTTACTTAGCTAAGATAGATACTTTTACGGAGCATATAAAAGCATGTTTTATTGTTTAAATTTTATGATACATCTAAATCGTACCCTATGATTTCAGTTTAGTTTAATTAACTATTATGATGTTACATGAGGTTTCGTGATTCAAGGTTAATTGAATATATTGGATAAAGTTTTCTAAGGAGAAATGGAAAGGAGAAACTTGCAAATTTTCTAATGATGATAACTAATGTGATTATGGTCAACTTGGATTAGATAAGTTGTGTGCATGACAACATCTATAATAGTTTTTCCCTCTAATGGGAGAGCCACATTGTAAAGTTTTCCATAGGTGACTAACTATGAATTATGGATAACAAGATGTATGATCAGGCAATTTTATTATGTTGATGTCTTAATACAGGAAATGATAAGCGGATTACAATTGGTAACCATCTTAATGAATTTATTTATAGGGTATTACCTGAGTTGGGGAATAGTAACAAGATTTCCAAAGTGTATCAATGCTATGCTTTTAAGACAAAAGGAAAAGAAACCACAATGACTGGAGGTGAGAAATTAAAGTCAATTTAATAAAATAGAATGAAGTGAATAAGTTTCCATTTTTGAAGCTAGTAGACATGGAATATTAGGAAATTAAGACGAGGAAAAAAATAAAAATATATCTATGAAAAATGGTAGGAGGAAACGAAGGAATGTTCTATTAAGAAGAAAGTTCTTTTAAGGGTATTGATGAGTGGACCAAGAAACATGATTGGTAATGGTCATGGTGATGATCTACATAGTTTAATAGTTGAAGTATAGAAGGAATGTTGCTAGAAATTTTATAAGGATACCTTGAGAGGGATTGTGTACATCTTCACAAAAGAAGTGAGAGTCAAATAATAGAGGTTGTACTTCACTGATTTGCACTCATTATTTCATGAGTGGGACTTCACATAGAGAAACTTATCAAGTTTTGTTCCCATAGCGTTAAAATAGGTTGTTCCCATAGAACACCACACATTTAAATTTTTCATGGAAAATTATGGTAGTAGTGTTTCCAACTATTTCAAAATCTAAAATAAAGATACTATTTAATGAGCAAGAATCTCTTGTCCAACTTGAAGAAGGGTGAATTTACGATAAAGCAATCAATTGGTATTGAGGTAGGAACTTGACGAGATAACAAAATATTTTTGTAGATGAAAATGATAATTGTTAAGTGATGTATGTATAAGTCAACATGGATCAACAAGCCCTCATGCAAGTAAATTAAGCATGATATAAAATTAAATCATGATGACCTAGTGTTTATATGCAATTTCATATAGCGGTATTGGAATCGGTAAGCCAAAGGGTAAATGGATGTAAAACCAAGGGATTTTAATTTTGAGATAGATGATTTAAATAATGATTGTATGACTAGTAATATCTTAACAATGAATTTCACCAGAATTTCCTTGGGGAAGGAAGAACATATGATGAGAGATTAAGACTCAAGATGATGAGGCTCATGTGAAATTTAACGATGCACTTAGATGATTATACCTATGGTGTAAATGATCAACTTCCTAGTTGAAAGAAGTGGAAATGGTTATTGAAAAAGTAATTGGTATCTTGATGAAAACATAACAGTAATAACATTGATGAGATAACATAGATCCTAGATGGATGTTGAATAATCTTAGTTCATAGTTGAATGTTTGTAAAGTAAATGAAATTGATTTTTCTGATGAATCATGATAAGAATGCTTATAGAGTATTATTCTATATTTGATGAGTATTGAGATGTTTCTCATATTGATGATGATTCATGATATGGTGGTATGAGGGTGATCATGCACATGTGGTTCATATTTATATAGTTGTTACAATAGTGATGATGTATCCTTATGATGATGATGATATGAATAGGTATTATGATGTTGCGTCAAGGTATATTGAAATATTCATTTACTACATGATAGGTATTTAATGTTGAATACTCATGATGGATATGATATTCATAACGTGGCATAGGAATTATGATGCTATAATATGAGGTTTATTGACATGTGGTTCATTTATTATGTGAATTCGTGATATATCTTTGATGAAAATATGTTGATGTTATAACTTATGATGGTATTTCATGAGGTGAAGCATGTGATAGTTGCATACAAATTTATGACATGCATGAGCATGAAGTTTGTTATTATTCATAATGTTTCAATTAACAATGATGAATGTTCTCATAATGACATGCAAGACTTGGCCTGTGGATTATTTTCTATGATACTATGATGGTATAGCTAATGCATTGGTTGCATGTTGAGGTGTGATGATTCACAAGACTCCACAAATGGGCCGAGAGGGCCGGTTTATTTGATGATCTTGTGCGAGCCCATATGCACGAGGGAGAATAAGTAACACCATATGGGCTGGGGAAAAACTCAATCAACACTACATATGCTAGTGGTTCCTTTGTCTTATGTAGCTCTTGAAGGGCTATGTGACCATCTTGAGGAGGCCAAGTGCCTGATGTTCTACACTAGGTGCCTGTTATTGGATTGGGATGTCGAAGTCTGGTGGGGGTGCAAGGACTTTGATGCCTCGGGCTATGTACCATAGTAGGTGTAGAGGGAGTGGGCCAGCCTTGCAACATGCCCAGAGTCATTGAGTACCGTACCGGATGCCTACCTTGGGGAAAATGAGGTCTAAGTCAGGCGTGAGCCTTAGGGTTAGCCTTGGACTAGGATACAGACCGGGGAGGCTTATGCTTAGTTCCGAAAGAGGGAAAAAGGACAAAGATTCCTTGATATTTTATGGGTGTTGTGAAACTTTCGATGCCTGCTGGTTATACTAGTTCAACAGAGGGTGTAGGGCAAACATGAAGTAATAAATAACTATATGTAATGTCCTTTAATAATAAATAATAATAATAATAATAAAAATAATAAATAATAAATAATATAATATAATATTAAAATACAAAAAAAATAAATAATAAAAAATAAAAAATAGTAATAGTAAATAAATAATAAATAATAATAAAATAATAAATAACAATACTAAAGCTCTAAATAAATATAAAAAGAAATAAAACAAGAAAGTAGTAAATATCAGTAAAGCTATCAAAAAGTAAAAACAAAAGAAATAAAACAAGAAAGAAATAAAGTTGCATGTGGACACATGGAGTGTGTGCATGTGGCTCCCCTTCCAATGTTTGCTCTATTTAATGGATGGTGAGGAAGATGAGAGGCATTCCATCATTCCATGATTCCACCATCCATTCTCTTGGGAGAATAGTGTTGTGAGACAAAGGATACCCTGGCAGTAGTACGTTGATTGAGGGCTTGGTCTTGGTCAGTTGTAGCAAGATTTTGTACAATTTAGCCTACAGTTGGGTGGAGAGTCGTCCCCAAAACTTTGTTGCAGTTAGCAGACTTCAACTGAACTTACAGGTAAGTGTCTCTACTCATAGTTTTGAACTTTGATGTTAATTAGTGGATAATTTCATGTTGATTACTTGATTAATATAATTAACTACATGTTTATTTTGGGTTGTTACAAGATGAACCCCTTCTTGAGAAACTCCTGCACCTGCTTCTTGGTTTCTGCATTCTCTAAAGCGGACAACCTGTACATTCTGATGTTAGGCAATGGAGCATCTTGCTGCAAATTAATATCATGCACTATTTCCTTTTTGGGTGGCAGACCTTTAGGCTCTTGAAACAAGATATCATATTCTGAAACAAATTTTTCTAAATAAACTTGATGTTTAGCATCACAGCCCTAAAACACATTGGTTTTATCAGGTTTCTTTTCCTTTACAACCATCAGTAAAAATTGTTTGCATGAATTTACAATTCGTTTCATCTGCCCTGAGTTTATGAGAGTATAATTATTCTTGAGCTTATGAGCTCTTACAAAATATTCAATTCCATTTTTAACGAGTAGATACTTGTTCTTAGCTCTATAGAAAATAACTTTTCTATCATACAAGTAAGGACTTCCTAAAACAATTCCACATATATGCAGAGGGACTATATCTAACTCAACCTCATCTACAAATGCTGACCCAGAAGAAAACTTAAGTTTATATTGTCTACTCACTTGTAGTTGTGCTTGATCACTTAACCAACCTAATGGGTATGCTTTCTTGTGAGGTGTAGTCAGTAATCCCAACTTCTTTACAATTGCTTTAGAAATTACATCTAGTTGTGAGCCACTATCAAACAAAGTATCAACCTTTTGATGCTTGGAAATAACTCAAATATGGAAAAGCTCATGTCTTTTTCTCTAATTTTCTTCATTATTAATAGATTGTGCAGTATTACTAGTAGGTTCTTAGGAATTTTTATCTTTTATACCTGTGGCTGCAATAGTTGCTTCATCTCTTGAGTTTGACCCCAAATCCTTTTGAATAGCTGCAACAATATTCTTCTTCTTGCCCTTGAACTTCTTAGGTCTCAGCTCCAGATGCAAAATCAAGCAGTGTTCATCATCATGCCCATGCTTTTTACAGTGAGTGCATGAAGACTTTGTCTTTTATGCAACATTGGCCTTCCTCTCTTTCCATTTATGTTTTCTTTTCTCCTTATTCTTACTTGTAGTGGGTTTGGATGATCCCCCAACTTCTGGGTTCCCAGTAATTCCTCTAGCTTCTAGATGCGTAGCTTGTAGATGCGTAGCTTGCACAGATACTTCATCTATACTAGTGGGATTAAACATGAGGATAGTGTGCCTCATGTAGCTGTGTAGACCACCTATTTACTTCAACAGAGTCTCAGGTGAGTCTAATGAAATTCCTAGAATCAAAGATCTTTTTCTCGATTCTTGGGTGTAACCTTGTACACTTTGCCCTTTCAATTGGCGAAGAGTTCGCCAGCTCATCATGGCTTGCTACATGTATGCTAGTGGATAGAACTGCTTTTTGATTGTAGAAACAAATTTACTCAAGACAGAAAGAATCTTACCAGTTTCTTCATGTCAGCTTCTATCGTGCCTTCCCACCATACCAGGGCAATGCCTCTAAGGCGTAGGCTGGCCAGCTAAATCTTATTCTTATCTAAGTCGATACTTTGCACTTTGCAATAAACGTTAATCTGTTTGACCCAATTATCCATCTTCTCTGCATTCAACTCTCCATCATATATTGTTAAATCAAATTTAACATCTAATTTAATCAAAGATGTCTTCCTTTTATGTTCAAGGCTATTAGGAGGTGTGAGAAATTTTTCTTCTTTCCCTTTGCCTTTTGAGTGGTCATGGAGGAGAGATTCTTCTTCTCCTTTTTCTTTGTAGTGTGATGAATCTACATTTTTACCTTTCTTAAACTCCCTATACATTTCCTCTACCATGGACCTCATGGCCAGGAAACTATCTATAAATTGGGGGTCTGGTCCCAAGGGACTTTCTTCTGAAATTTTGTTCTTAGAACAAACTCTTCCAATTTCCGGGTTAGTTTCGACCAACTCTCCTCCTAATTTAAGCTTTGATCTAGTTAGAATTCAACAACAAAATCCAAAACAAGTTTGTCTAAACTTAAACAACCTAGGAGCTGTGATACCACTTTATCTGGAATCACTCATGAATGATCTCAGTTAATTACTGAAGGTATTACAGACTTATGTGATGGGGTGTGCCTATGTTATATGCAATGGATCGATAAGATTGTGAAATACAAAGACACCGAAACAGTAAGAAAACATATAAGAAAACACATAAAATACAACAATCTTAATAAGGAGTTCACCCAAGCCTCCTAAGTTACATATCCTGGTCCAACCTTCAGTGGTGGCCTTTCTATTGTGTCTTAAAAAGCAGAGTTTTACAACAATGAGCTCAAATTGAGTCTCACTCAACAGATGATGATCAGTAGGATTGTACTTGAATCCCCCAAGTCTCTAGAGTACATCGACTCCCCTTACAGAAACTCGACCTCAACTGGTCTTAGTGGTATGCATCCAATTTGGTACTCAATACCTGACAGATATATGTAGAAGAATTGCTTGAACATCTCAAGCCTTCCTTGGAGTTCACAAACTCTTGGACTCTCTCTGTCTCTGTTTGCTCGATGCTGCCTTTGCTTTGCAGGTTAGCTCGTCTTCTTTGTTCTCTAAAATTTTGCTTCTCTCTCTCTTTGCTCTCATTTCCTACTTCCCCCTTGTTCCCCTGTCTGTTCATGGCTTAAAGCCAATCTACTCCCTGATTGTTCATTTCTGCTTCCCGACTCTTTGGATCTCCTACATCTGTCCATTGGAATTCCTCGCTCTGCGCCATCATCACTGTAATGCTTGACAGAGAGGTGGCCTCCCGTTTCCTCACAAACTGAGTGTCAGTTCTCTTTGAACGGTATTTATTTCCATTGCTCCAATATCGTCCGTGAAACTGTTTCCTCTGCCAACTCATCGGTCATGCCCGATCTCAAATCTTATCCACCTCAACCTATTTCCCTGTCGAATCTGATCATCCATTGTATTGCTTCTCTACCATTGATCTGGGGCCTCTAGATCCTACGGTATCCATCCATATTGGGTGGGTAAGTAGCATGCCCTTTACCCGCGCGATGTGAGCAGTCTTTTCTCTCATCCCTCAGATGCATGTCTCCCATTGTATGGCATCAAGAAGGACTCAGTCGAACCCGCTTACCGATTGAGGTCCTTTCGATATCATGCCAGTTTTAGTGTGGGACCCGCCTTCTGACGGAATCGGCGATTTCCGTATGGTTTTATACTTTCCTGGTGACCAAGCACTCGAAGCTTTCTTTCATTGAGGGGGACGTCTTGCGCATATCAGAAACTGCCTCTGTTTTTGGATTTGACCTCCTCTTTGCCAATTTGCGCCAGCACGTAGTTACCATGGGCCAACGGTCTGCGCGCTTTGACAGAGGGTCCTCGTTGCTCCGTGCTGACCACAAATTGCCATTGTTCAGAGGTTATTTATGATAATCTCAACATCCATATCACTTTGAAACTTCGGTATGAGTTTTGCACAGTTCAAGAAACTGTAAGAGTGTTTGAGGATCCAATTCGGATCACAAAATCATGGTTTGCTAAAATGTGTAAGGTGGGTTTAGATTAATTGCAATTAAATTAAATGATCATTCAATTAAAGCCTCCGACATTAGATCAAAGAGGTGAGGTGCGCAGAGACGAGAGGAGTACGGGGATCCGAAGGAAAGCGGGACTGACAGAGAAATGGCAAAAGGAGATGGGGGGGAAGAGATCCCCTCCTATATAAATGTAGTGGCAGGTGAGACAAGTCGAAATGGAGTGCATGAAGGTACTAGCAAAAGAAACAAGGACATCCCAGTCATGGGGGCTCGCTGGCAAGCAGGGCTGGGAAGCAGATGCCTGCCCAGAGCAATGAAAAAACCCAGGTTCATAATCCCTAACAATAAACCTGAAGAATATAGAGGATACATGAAAGATCATGCCCTGATTTGTAAGTTTGTGGGGACCTGGCCATCGGAGAAGGATTTAGCAAAATGGATACAACAGAGATGGAAGCCCAAGGGACACATAAATCTAAAACTAGGGGCAAAGGGTTTTTTTATGGTTATTTTTGCTAACCTAGAAGACAAGGAGAGGATTTTTTAAGGAGGACCATATTTCCTGAACAACGCTAGTTTATTTATGAGGCATTGGGAGGAATGCTACAATCCAAGCAAAGAAAAAATGCTAGCAGCACCTATCTGGGTCAGATTGTTTGTACTTTCAATCGAGTTATGGGATCCAAAGATTCTTGAAGGAATAGGTAACATGATCGGGAATTTTGTGAAAGTAGCCAAAACCACCAAAAGAGGAAGATATACGTCCTATGCCAAGATCTTTGTTTACATGAATATCACAGAACCGCTCCTAGAGTACATTGAAGTAGAGTACCATGATGAAGTCTAGCAGCAACCAGTGGATTATGAGCATATTCCATTTCGTTGTAGAAGATGCCACGAATATGGTCATCTATTTAAACAATGTCCCCTGAATATATCTGGATTAGCAGTAGAAAAGGGAGAGGAAGAGAAGAAGGAGACAGAGGCAAACAAGGAGGACGACGAAGGGTTCACAGAAGTGCTGCCTAGAAGGAAATAGCAACCAAAGAAAACCATAAACAAATTTGGGATACTACAAGAAGAGGAAATGGAAATGGAAAGGGAAGACAGTGAAGACGAAACACGGGAACCTCTAAAATGGGACAAAGGAAAAAACACAATCCAAACAATTTCAGAACCGGAGAAGGAAGGAGGAAATACGAGAACCCCCCAAGACCAAACCCGAATGCAGATAGATTCACAAAAGGATTAAGAAAGTGAAGAAGAACAAATAATGAGGAGACTTTTGCATGAATGGAGGCATCTAGATGAAAGATTTGTACCGGAAGAACAAAAGCAACTATACAAGGACATGTTCCAAAAATATAAGGAGAAAGGAGGGGCAGTCATAGCCAATCAACCAGAATAGCTAGGAACACAAGGAAGCCAAGGCACATAAATGGGTAACACCAGAAAAGTAGGGAGAAAAAGAGGAAGAAGACCAATGAGCAAAACCATCAAATGGTTGGATATATTCTAGTCAATTCAAGAAGAGTTATACCTCTCTCAAAGGTATTTCAACAACCCCTTAAATTGTTAAAATGATAATTACAACATGGAATATTAGAAGACTGAATAGGAAGGGTAAATAGAGATATCAGAGAGATAGACTGAAAGAAGATAAACCTAGTATAATGATTATTCAAGAAACAAAAATCAGTGAACAAAAATTGAAGGAAACAATGAGTAAATTTCAACCTCATTATGAAATAATGGGTCAGGATTCCACAGGGAGTGCTAGGGGGCTGGCAGTTCTTTAGAACCCAAAGGAAATTCAATTTGCAAACTGGGTAAGTGCACCTCGAATTATTTCAGGCAAATTTAGGAATATAGGTTCTCGAGAATGGGTCCTTCTCACTCGAGTATACAGACCCCATTTAATGGGAGAACGTAGGAGCTTTCTCCAAAATGTGGGAAAAATCCGAAGCTTATTCCCAGATTCACCATGGATTATAGGGGCAACTTGAACATGATCACATCCCTTGAGGAAAAACGATGAGGTTTGAGAAGAACTGATCCAGACATGGAAGCCTTTGGCGACATGATGTCGGAACAAAGACTAGTGGACATTCCCACTACAAATTGGATTCATACATGGAATAATAGAAGAGGAGGTATAAACCAAATTTCTTCAAGACTGGACATATTCTTAATATCTGAGCAAGTCATAAACAAAGACATATTTTTTGAAGCAATGATCCTACCAGGGATGGGTTCAGGTCATTGGCTGATCAAACTAGAAATCGACATTAAGGCCAGTCCAAAAAATGGCCTTTTAGGTTCGAGTCCTTCTGGCTCAGAGATCAGAAGTTCGTGAAAAAAGTGGAGGAGTGGTGGAACCAGAGCCAGCAGGTAGGAAAAAGTAGAATGCAGACCTTCCAATTAAAATTAAAAGAGCTCAAGGAGAAGATCAAAAAATGGAACATAGAAGAATTTGGGAATATATTCAAAGACCAACAGCTCTTATACTAGAAAATGAAAATCTTGCAGCAAGAAATAATATCAGACGGTAGAAGTGAGGAGAGAATCCGAGAAGAAGGGATACTAATAAGCCAAATAGAAGAAAGAAGAAAACAAGAGGAGATTCTGTGGAAACAAAAATCAAGAGTGAACTAGCTTAGAGAAGGAGAAAGAAACACGAAATTTTTCCATCAAGCCATGATTCAGTAGAGACAAAAAAATCGAATAAAGAAGGTCTTTGCCTAACCCAACATGAAGAAATGGAACAGACTCTAGTGGGTCACTTCAAAGATCTACTAATGAAACCCCAAGTGAACAGAAGAGCAATTATTGGAGGGATCTGCAATGAGATCTCAGAACTAGTCACGAGAGATCAAAATCTAGCCCTTATGAGAGCTACCACCCTAGAGGAAGTGGAAGAGATTGTGAAAGGGTTGAAGAAGAATAAAGCTCGAGGACCAGATGGATTCACAGTGGAATTCTACCAAGAGGGATGGAAATTCTTGGGGCGCGACATATTGGAGGTGGTTGAAGAATTGTGACGACATCGAAAGGTATGTCCTGGTCTAAACTCAACCCTGTTGTCCCTTATTCCCAAAACTACTAATTCTGATACTGCCGAGGGTTTCCAACTCATTACTATATGCAATGTTATTTATAAGATTATTGCCACACTAATAGACAAAAGGTTGAAACCAATGCTGTCAAGCATTATCTCTCCGGAACAAGCGAGGTTTGTGGAAGGGAGAAAAATCCTAGATGGCTTAGTAGTTTCCCAGAAAGTGGTGCACTCCTTAAAAATAAAAAAATGAAGCGGGAATGATGATTAAACTGGATCTCTCAAAGGCATATGACTCACTGAATTGGGATTATCTCAAATAGTTTTTAGCGGCATTTGGTTTCCACAATAGGTGGATAAAGTGGGTGCATGATATGATCTCTACACCAAATTTCTCCATTCTTTTGAACGGAATGCCAACTTTAACTTTAAATGCTACAAGAGGACTGAGGCAAGGGGACCCGCTATCCCCATTTTTTTTCATCATTGTAGCAGAAGGGCTGGGTAGATACATCAAGAAAGAACTGAGAGAAAGGAAAGCTAAAGGGTTAAGGTTGTGGGGAGACAACCTACCGATCACCCACTAGAAATTTGTAGATGACATTATGCTTTTCTACACAGTCTCCCTAAGAGAAGTAAAAATAATAAAAAGGACTCTAGACCTTTTCATGGAAGCTTCAAGCACTCAAATCAACAAGGAAAAATCCTGTACATTCCTTTTCAATACTCCGAGCAATGTTAAAACCTTCTTGACTAGAATATTGGGCTTTCACTCTGGAGAATTACCAACAAAGTACTTGGGAACGCAACTAGACCTAAATCCGCTAAGGTTGGATAACTGGCATCACACCATAGAAAAACTCAAGAACAAACTGGAAAACTGGTCATTCGAACTTTGAATATAGCAGGAAGAACAGTGCTTCTTAGATCAGGCTTACAAGCAATTTCTATCTATCCTCTGTCAGCAACAGCCATTCCCAAAGGGTCATGGACAAAAATGATAGCAATATTCAAAAAATTCATCTGGGGAGGGCCATGACAAAAAAAGAAATGGGCACTGATATCGTGGAAGGACCTGACAAAAAATAAAGTAGAAGGTGGATTGGGGCTAAGAGACCCCTATGTCCTGAATCAAGTAATGGGAGCGAAGCTGTGGTGGAGATGGATGAAGGGAGGAGGAGACCTATGGAAAAGAATATGGACGCAAAAATACAATATGCCCACAAATACTGAAGATCTTCTAAGACTTGAGGAAGCTCCAAGAGGATCTACAATATGGAACCTGGCTAGTCAAAACAGAGACATTATCTCCAAACATGCATTCTGGGAACTTCGGAATGGAAATTCGGCTAAATTTTGGGATGTGGCTTGGCAGCAAAGAGGAAAACTGAATGAAATGGAGGGCCTCATAAACACATGTCAGCGTGCAAAAGAGGAAGGACTAAATTACGTAAGAGATTACTAGCATGAAGAAAGACAGGAGGAAATTTGGAGAATTTGGAAGGATCCAAAAGCATGGGATAGAAACATTGGTACTGAACAAAGACAGATATATACAAGAGAAATGAAGTCTAGCAGAGTAATAACCAAAACAGGCCCAGATATTTTAAGATGGGGTATATCCACAAAAGGAACCTTCACGATCAAAGAAGCTTACCATCTAACCAAGTAGCAAGGGAAAGATGAAAATGCATCCATTTGGAAACAAATTTGGTAGAGTCACTGGTGGCCAACTATGTTTTTATGGATAGTATGTAAAGGTCACATCCTAACATGGGATCAATGTTAGAGACGTGGAGTCCAGGGACCCCCCAGATGCTATCTATGTAAACAAGCCCAAGAAACATAGGAACATCTTCGAAACTCATGCCCTTTTGCTCGGTAGCAATGGGAAGAGATCAACAAGCTTTTTGGAAAGACAAACAGAGATCCTCACAACATTAAGGAAACTATCAATCAATGGGGATGAGGCTAATTCCTGAACCCTGTGGTTAGACGAGCCTGGAGTCTAACGGTGGGATTCAATATGTGGATGATATGGAAATAGAGAAACTAGAGAATATTTCAAAACAAAGAAATGGCACCAGAACTGATCTAGAAAAGAACCCAAGCTCTCATAAGAGAAACCATCCTAGCGGAAACCTGGAGTCACGAAAATTGGAAAACACCTCCAGAGAAGGGTAAGATCTTGGCATACCTCCATTTAGAACAAGGAATGGTCCACCCCTAGAAGCAGAAAGATCCTGTAACTCTCAACCATAGCCCTGCCAAGTTCAGGTGCCCTCAAGCTGGCTTCATCAAACTGAACTTTGATGGAGCCTCCAAAGGAAACCCAGGGCTAGAAGGGTTCGGAGGCATCTTCCGGGATAATCAAGGACATTCAAGATGGGTGTATGTAGATCATGGGGGTATGATGAGCAACAATGAAGTAGAACTAATGGCAGTTTACCAAGGATTAAGAATAACGATTCGAAATGGATACAATAATCTGGAGGTAGAGGGTGACTAAAAACTGGTGATAGAGATGCTCAGAAAATTGAATAATGGCAAGGGTTGGGAAAAAGTAGTGAAGAGCTGGAGGACGAAAGGCCTAATTCAGGACTTGGAAGTGCTCATAAAATGAATCGACTATAAGATCATCAATCACGTCATAAGGGACAGTAATAAGGCAGTGGATTTCCTTGCTAATTGGGGATGCAATGAACAAGGGGGTAAGGTCGATAGTATATGGCCAATACATACGGAAGAGCAGAGATGGGAGCCCCTCAAAGTAATTATTACACATGACAATAATGCGGACACGATCTCAAGGTAATAGATACAGGTGGCTCCCGATCGGGGTGAGAGGCTGGGATAAGATGTGGGAAAGGCTCATGAAGGGGAAAGGTGGGCAAGGCCAACCACCTATCATTCCCATAATACAATAGGATGCGAGGGCAACATGCAAGTAGGATAGAATCTCGAGGAATAGAGGTGATAGAGGAGTGGGTGAAGAGACAACAAGAATCGGTGGTGGAAGAATGATGGGATGCTCGCTAGGTGGGAGGTGGTAAATAAGGGTGGAAAAGGGTGTAAGTAAGACCGTTATGCAGTGAAGGCAGGAGCCGGTAGGAGCGCAGCGCGAATTGGTTTCTTTTGAGGTTGAACAAAGTTCAGGGTATGTCTCCACAAAGCCAAATCCTGTGTTTTTTCTTATCTTAGGTAGTAGGTTGGACGAAGGGGGAGAGCTAGGAGTAGCAGAAAGAGGGAGAAGTTTGCATGAGCTGGAAATATCCCCTGAAGCTCACAGCAAGGAGGTGGAGAGTAGAGAGATGGAAAATGCAAAGGAAGGGTATAACATCGGAATGAATTGTGAAGAATAGGGTAAAGACCTTCCAGAATTAGGCAAGTGTTGCGCATAGGGGCAGACTGAGGAGAATAAACAAGTAATGTAGGAGGCAGAGAAGTCTACAGAGAACGCTCATTTGTCGAGGCCAAGAGGGGGAATGTATGGGAGTAGACAGACAATTGGGAGAACATGGAATGGGGAGGGCAAAATTCATGAGAAAGCAACTGAGGAGTCGGGTAAAAAGGAAATTGCAGAGAATCTAACTTTTACTGTTGGCCATGGTAAACAGGCGGTGGTAGGGAGAAAAATGGCGCATCCTGGATGAGGTAGGGGGCGTGGTGGTAGAGGCTACTATAACTAGACAAGGCGTAATAATCCAGCAACCTCTACACCTACTTCTCAAATACGCAGTCGGAGAACTATGGGGAAAATTGTACAAGAGGCTGAAACAACATATAGAGAAGGCACGAATGAGGATATTTGCAAGATCATTCAGGAACTGGAACAAAATGTAATGGAAGAAGACTTAGAGCTTGAAATGGAAGAATGGGGTAACCTCATTCCGGACCTGGGAAACACTAGAGGTCGAATGACTTTATACAAACAGGCTTTGCACGTTTACTGGGTGCTAAAGCGTCTACTCACCAAAGCGATGGAGAAAGTAGTAGGAGAAATGGCGAAGCTGGCTCAGGGTATGCCCAATATGAAGAAGGAAATGAAGAACCTCCAGATCACAATGATTATGCAGGATAGTAAGCTGGATGAAATCCAACAACTGCTAAAGAAGCTTACTCTAGCAAAGAGGCACGCGGCAGAAATTCATGAGATTGTGGAAGAATGAAAATTTAGCTCTTGTTGTTGTTTACAATGTTTGTTCTCAGAGGATAGTTTTCCATTTTCTTGTTAAGTTTTCATGACTGTCTGGCATAGATCTAGTTTTTTTTGTTGCGAAGCTTATTTAGCGTGGATAGATAGACTCATTCATTTTCGCTATTGGATGGCTTATAACAATTTGTGGTGTCCAACAGACTCGGTTTCCCATCTGGGCGGGTTGAGGCCACCAAAACGATGTATATGGCTTAACTTGGTTTTATGTGAATAGAAAAGGAAAGGCACTTCCGTAGCTTACAAGAAAAAAATGCAATTAAGCTAAAAAGACTTTACTCATTCAATTAAGTTTTCAATTTAAAAATTTGTTTTTACTTTACAAAAATACTTTAAATTGTATATTGGTAAAAAGACATCGAAGAAACATTTAGCTTATAACCATAATAATAAAAAATTAAATTTAAATAAATGATAAAAAATTAAAAACTCTCTAAATTAAAAATTAAAATAATTAATACAAAACCTTATAATATTTAAAAAAATTATATATATATATATATATATATATATATATATATATATATATATATATATATATATATATTTATAACTCTCTAAATTAAAATAATTAATACAAAACCTTATAATATTTAAAAAAATTATATATATATATATATATATATATAAATATAATTTTATTTTTATTTTTTTATAAAATAGAACATAACATTATTTAAAATATATATATATATATATATATATATATATATAATTTTATTTTTATTTTTTTATTTTCATTTACTCTATTTAAACCAAATTAAAATTGAAAAAGCATAGCATTAATTGATTATAGCAATTCTAAACCAGCAATACAATTTCCTAATAGCATTTAGCTTAAATGAACTCACCTTAATCTGATTAGGGCTGGGAGAAATCTTTTTAAATAAAGAATAGAAAAGAAACCAATTGTTTTTTTTAACTCTTATCATCAAATTATTAAAATTTATGGCATGTATTGCAAATAGCATCATGATAGATGGCAATATTAAAGATGATTTATATTATTGTGGATAGCGCATTATGAGTTGCAGGCGGAGGTACGATAAATGACAACATTAAAAATGATTTATACTACTCTCAATAACTCATTATGAGTTACAAGTAGAGTTACATGCGATGGGAGAAAACAGAAACCAGCACATTGAAATCAAAAGGAATTATGATCTTTTGAATTGGTTTATGATTATGTGCCTTCTACCTAAGTAATGGAAACCTCATTTCTGAAAGAAGGAATGAAAGAAGCATGGGAAAATCTTGATAATGATGTTGCCGACGTACTTGATAGTGCTGCTGCATCCTTCCCATTGAAAGCCAAACTTTCCTCTTTGTGTGTAACACGCACAAAGCCAGGTATGGAAGGGGTGGGCAATGTGATAGTATTCGATAAAAGCATAATGGAAGACATGAGCAACCTTGCTATTGCATCAACCTAGGCACCATTGTGTCCAAAGCTTGTCCTCTGGTATACAACCCCTTGCCTGCATCAATACAAAACACTGATGAGCTAGGGTTTCAACCAAGCAATTTAATGATTAATATGATGAAAATGCCATACCTTTGTAACATAATTTGCATCTCTGGGTAGAATGAGATCAGTGTTTTTTCTACTGCTCAAGATCTCGAGAATTAATACTCCAAAGATGAACACATCAACCTGACAAATGCATTCCTTGTGACCTGACAAACGCATTCCGTGTGTTGTGCTAAAATACCAACATGTTGGTATCATTGAAGAATACAAGCTGCCTATTTTTGGAAAAGAATACAGAAGCTGTCTATAATAGAAATACAGTTTTTCCAAAATTAATGTCCATGTGTTCATCTAATTTCGTGAATTCATATGGGCTGTAATTCTCTCAGTTTTGTTAAACCCCAGTAGATTTATCACAGTTGGGAGAAATTATATTAGGATATTGGGAGCCCGTATTAACCCTAGCTTCTCTGTTCCACACTCTTTTCTCCTTTTTTTCTCTCGACATCATTTTTGCATTTCGATCCCTTTGCCATGCTGGGGAAATGTTCAAGAACAAGTTACAAGAGTACGCCCAGAAGACTTCTTTGCCTTTTCCAGTTTACACCCCCTTTTCCAGTTTACACCACTATAAATGAGGAAGAAGACCATCTTCCTGAGTTCAAGTGCAATGTGACAGTGAACGACGCACGATATGATTCGCCTCCAGGATTTAAATATAAGAAGGAAGCAGAGAACGCTGCCACTCAGGTAGCGGTTGAAGATTTGCATAAGCTGGGGTTGGATATCCACCTTAAAGTAATATTGAATCCCACCCAAATTTTCTAGGGCCATGGAATATGCTGTATCTGATTTATGCGATTTCCTTCTATTTTTCTCGGAAAACACTGTGACAAAAGTTTGGGGCTGTATCCAGCTTGTTGCTGTGTAGTATATTAACGAATATGTCTTAAATCATTACCCAATAACCCAAACAATGTTTCTGTTCTATTCTGTTCTGTTATGGGCCTCTTGAAAATCCTCTGTTTTAGTAGGAAAATCATTATAAATTCATTCATTACCAAACCTAATGAGTTTGAATATGTTGGAGGATTGTAAATTTGTTTGTCTTATTTTGATGACCAAGCAGGAGACAAGACTACTCAAGAACGTGCTCAACGAGCTCGTTGTAAAAAAGAACATTCCACTTCCTACTTATCAATTTACAAAGGAAGGAATCGCACACTGCCCAACTTTTACAACAACTGTAGAGATTAACAGGGAGTCATACAGTGGAGCTCCTGGAAACAATAAGGAGGCCATAAGAAACGCTGCATATGAAGCAATCCGATCAATTCACACCCAAGATTGTGAGTTGTTGTAGATAGAAAACAAATTATTTGAATTCTCCTTAGTTATCTCTATGTAATTTGTAATATTGTGAGTTTCCTCGTCTCCATTGTGCTATTTAGATTTGTTGATGCCACTGATCCATTAGATTCTCTTTTCAGGCAATTCTTTTCCACAGATTGAACTTCATGATGAAAGCAAACAAACAATGATTCTAAGCAGGAATTCAAGGTCACCAATGCTGTATCAAAGCTACCTACTGATAACAGTACATCTAATAATCAACTATTGGTAGGAACGGATTCTCATTCATCTGAAAATACAGAAAATTTGAATGTTAAGGATGTTCCTACTGTTCCAGAAAAGCTAAATGTGGAGAAACCCATGTGAAGTGGGAGGGGCTTCAGAAAAATCAATGGTGAAGGATTCGGGTGAAGTTGAAAATGGTAAGCCAAGTATAAATGATGCAAAGAAAAGCCTCAACATGATTCTATACTGGTCGAACAACATGGATTGAAAGAGGAAATGACAGACCTCATTCAAAATAAGGAACATGGATTTAAGCAGCTTGAAGGGATGCAACAAGGGTGTCAAGAGGTTGTTTTAACAGAATCGATTGTCAAGAGGATGAGAAGTGAACATGAGGATGTTGAACATATCTCTGAGAGAAAGAAAAAACTTAAAAAGAAGAACAAGGCCAAAGTGAGGAAGACCGATGGCACAACTTGACGCAGCCAAGAGAGTTCATTTTCAGTCTGCCTGGCATTGGTACGTGACAATACAAAATTTATTCATATTTTACAAATCTCTGATTTTATTTTAACTCTTGTTATATTTCCTTAGATTGGATTTTATAACTCATAAGTTTGTTGGCCTGCTCTCATAATTGAAAGAATAAAGTAAAAAAACTTTTACATTATGTCAATGGCCTTTATGTTTTAAAATTTTGAAAATATCTAGGAGATGTCTCCTAGTAGTTTTACATATACGTTTTCATGTTGAAAACCCTTCTGATTCCTTGTTTGTCACATACAATTTATTTTGGAATTTGAAAGCTGTAATCACAATAAACATGATGAAAGATTTTCAAAAATAAGCACAAATGACTACAAGTGAAACTTTGGCCAAAATAACCAAATCTGAAAAATCAACAAGAAGCTCAAATTAAGCCGAGTGTAAGTTGTAAATTGTTACAATGAGGTTTCTAATTCATTGAGGATATTTTCCTAAGTTTTATTTTTTAATCTTTCACTAAGAACACAATTTATACACATGGGATACAAAGCTTTATCAATTCCCTTTTGGCACACATGTTGAGGCAATGAAAAAAAAAAACAATTCTCCCTAGCTTCAATTTAGCCTTGTTCACATGTGCCAACCTTATCCATGCTTATGCTTATCCTTTGGCACATGATTTGAGGACGTTGTTGAAGATTAGGTTGACTGGATGGCACCTTATGTTTTTGACCCTCCATCTCATCCACCATATCCACTCATGCATACATACCTAGGTGGTGCGTTCCACTATGAGGACATACTCCTTGCATAATCTTGTTCACACCTTACACATTTGAATTGAGTATTGATGGTTTGACTTGGTCAAAGGAGGTCCACTTGCATATATTTTGAGGAGAGATCATGATTTTGATGTGGACCCATTTCCACCAGTACCTAGAGCACATGGTTTTGACCCTCCATCTCATCCACCATATCCACTCATGCATACATGCCTAGGTGGTGCGTTCCACTATGAGGACATACCTAGCAGTGTATGTCCCAGAGATCCAATTTTCATTTTAGAAAGTGCCTACCCCATTGACTAGGAAATTTATATTATGTTATTGAGGTATTTATTTCTTGGAACACCCTGCACAAGAACTTGCTTTCTGAACGAAGGAAGATTTCTTGACTAGGTTTTACCCTACGCAAGGGTTTTGCTCTCGCTGTGTGCCTATATCTCGTGTCCTCTTCTATTTATTGATTGGCATTAGTCTTGATGATAAGAATAAGATAAATTGAAAGAAGAAAAACTAATAATGAAACATCAAAGATAATGTCATAATACAAGAAATCAATTAATTCGTCACCCAATTGGATTTCTCAACATGTTATCAGAGCTATGGTGGAAGAAGGTTGAAGATCACCTTATTGGCAAGAAGGAAATACAATTACTCCCTGACCTATACATTGAAGACATCTAAGGGAAAACACTAACTCTTGAGGTTCGATTTCCCGACTCAAGAAGCCACAGAAAAGGTTCAAAGAAAGTACAAGAATATAATCATTACTACAAGGTTCAACCACCTCAAAACTAATGGAGACATGATCGATGTGATAAAGGATAAAGAATCTAAGAACATATCGAAGAAAGAAAGAAGTCATTAAAATATCAAATAAGCAATCCGCGTCAGTAGAAATCCTTTAGAACCTGTGGCAACTTCTCCATTATTATCATAGAAGGATACAAAGGTCATGAAGGCAGAATTATGGATATTGTTCCTCCGTTTATGAAATAAATATTGAGAAATCAATGCTAGTATAGTTACAGTTACATTTCTCTTTCTTGATAACTACTAGTGAATTATGTTGGTTTCTTTTAATTCTTTGTTATATTTATCTTTCATCAAGCAATTATTGTTGTTTTGACTAAAGTTGACTTTCTAGTTAGGGTTGAAGTTTGACTGCAGAATTTGACAGGTTGATTTGATTTTGTATTGGGCTAGTCTATTTGGCTAGGTTGATTTGACTAGCCTGCTATCAGGCATTTAATGCACCCGATAGCGGCCTCACCATACATACATGGCACATGTAACGTGACAGTCCTCCGGCCGAGAAAGGCCTCGAGTCTACACAAGGAAATACGGACAAGACGTGCCTACCCCTTGATATTGTTTGCACAAAATGAAAGTACTACAATACGACTAATTTATTTTTGCATACTCCCATTGAATGTTGCAGGATTTCAAATTCGGTATTGCGCCTAATTTTTGAAATGAAATCCTCTTCCATTCTACCTTTGAGATACGATTCGAAAAAACTTTCTTGTCATTACATTCCGAATGTTCACGAAGAGAAACTAGCCTGGAAAGGATCGGAAGGGGACACATTTGCAGCTTTCTTGCTCGTTATGATGATAATGGTGAGCGTAGCAGAAGTCGCAGAGGTGAAGGGAGCAACACCAAGTCTGACAATGGCGGTTGCCCCTAATTCATTGCCATTCCTCCCCTCTCATTTAAGCCCTCATTTCTGTGGAAAATTCAAATTACTCCATGCAAAAGGAAGGGATTTTGGGCAAATTATAGTAGTGGCCACATAATTTATGAGAGGTTTATTAGTCTTTTTTCCTCATAAAGAGGCTTACTATTGTTAATACGCAGCTTCACATTTTTAGTTGCGGGTCAACATAAGGATTTTGTGTGAAAACGTGAATGTTATTTGTGCATTTTGTTTACAGAGACATATTTTGTGTGAAAACGTGAATGTTATTTGTGCATTTTGTTTTCAAGTAGAAATAGATACCTCTTCAGTGTCAAGTAAATACCATTCACAATTTTTTGTATATTATGCGGAAGGTTAATGCGAAATATTTCTCAAGATTCAAAAGTAACAACTATGACAATTAATGATCCTTATTTGAAATTGAATTAATGCTTAAAAAAATAATAATTTTAGATTATTTATTTAAAATTATACATTTTAGTATTTGGGGATTTATGTAAACGCTGGATAAAAGCAAATTATATGTCTATTTCTTTATAATTTTATTGTTTCATTAATATTGTTAAGAAAATTGATGATTAGAAATAGAAAGAATAAAAAATTAGGGAGACAACCACTTTTGAATAAATAAATTCTATTATCGTATTATGAATATAAAAAACAGAAAATATTTTATTTATTTATTATATTAACATAAATAATTATTATTATAAACTATAAAATTAAATAAATAAATAAAACAAAAAAAATAATGATAATAAAAGTAACTATTCAAAGATAACTAGAATATAAATTTATAGTTTAATTTAACTTGGAGGAAGTGTATTCTTACAAGTACCTAGGAAAGGATTAATGGTGGTGGAAAGCTGATTTTGGTCTTGAAAATAATTGTCAAACAGCAAACCTTGTAATGTGGGATAAAAAGAAGTTCCTCTTTGAAACTTTAGTCACTCATGTTATCTTATATGGTTGTGAGGTTTGGGGTTGCAGCATCTCCAGAGAATCATGGAGAAAGGTTGAGCAAATCCAGAAGCGTTTTATAACTTATAACCTGAAAATTAAAAGTAATACACCCTATCCTATTCTCCTTATAGAAGCAGGTATTTCCCCTATTGAGAGCCTAGCTATGATTAGGTTTCTGCTGTACAAGCACAAAGTCAATAACATATACGATCATAGACTTCCTAAGCTAGCTTTAAATTCAAGCCAAAACCACATAAGGCTGAATCGGGGTTGGCATAAAGACACGAGGGCCTGGTTAAACTATTGAGAGATCAACGAGAATGATGCATTGCAAAACATAAATAACATTAAAGATATTGTTACTTCTAAGTTCAAAGAAAAAATGTGGTGTGAGAAAGATTTAGCGGCTAAAAGAAAATTAAGTTATTATAAGAAGGTTGTCAACCCCACCCTAGAAGATCAAAAGTATCTCTCTATTTTAACTAGCTCA
Source organism: Pinus tabuliformis (assembly GCA_031772625.1). Classification (NCBI taxonomy): domain Eukaryota; kingdom Viridiplantae; phylum Streptophyta; class Pinopsida; order Pinales; family Pinaceae; genus Pinus; species Pinus tabuliformis. The sequence continues at coordinate 233,269,124 of CM062819.1, read as the reverse complement.
AAGAAGAAAATTAATATAGCAAAGATTAGAACGAATTCTCATGAGCTCCATAGTGAAACAGGTCGTTGGGTAGTTCCTAAAATGCCATGGATGGAAAGGATTTGCCATATATGTGAGAATAGGAACATCGAGGATGAAAACTACTTCCTCTTAGAGTGCTCCGCGTACAACCACATTAGATCTCAGTATCACAATCCTTTTTACAATACTGACCTTCCTAGCCTTTTACAATGTCAAAATTATAGTGAGCTCGGGAGGCTTCTTTTCAAGCTTTTTGAGCATAGGAATAAAATCTTAAATCAAAATAAATAATTTGTTTCTATAGGTTCGATAGACTAATGTTTGATCTTAGCAGACATTAACCATCATCATCATCATCATCATCATAAAATTATTAGGGTTTATTAATCAATAAAAATAGTTATTTGAAAATATACTAGAAAAATTAAATAAAATATAGATTTTTTTTTAAAGATTTAAAAAGGGATTTAGGCTCTCTAATTTATACTACAACTATTTTCCAACGGCTAATTCTGGGCAATGATGCATCCATGCTATTTATTCCTTAAGATCTATTGATTCTTCGCCTTGTCCTGAGAATGGACCACATTAGTTGGTTTGAAACGTCGATCAAATCCTAATATTGTGATTAATCTGAAAGACATTTATATGTTATGGATCACAAAAGTCTTAAATCTAACATTGATCAAATTTATTACAATTTTACTACTACCATTAACAAGTTCTCTAATGAGGTTTCGTATAAACAGATTAACAGGTCTTCCAACCCTTGGTATGACAAAGACTATAAAATTGTGAGGAAAGTGATTATATATGCTCCTAATGAAATTGTAAAGCTCTAGAATATTAGTATAGATAAACCCAAATTAAAAAGAAGAAGTTGTCTTACATTAACAAGAGACGAGAGCGTCTACTTCACCTTTCTAAACTTGTGCCAATAAAGTTTTGGCGGAATGTGCTAGTTTGTAAATCAACAAATAATAATTTAATCCCCTTAGAGAACTGAAAAATCTATCTTAAAAAGTTGTATGACTTCTCGGATACCTTGGACACCATCGTAAACACTCCTATTAAGGAAAATATATTTTCTCTTGAAGACGCTATGTCTAGGATTAATAAGCTCGCTAATGGGAAAGCTAAAGATATCAAAGGATACCAAGCTGAAATCTTTAAAATAGGAAGATTTATCCTCATTGCTCATCTCCACAAGCTTCTCAATTTGGTTGTAAAGCATGGCTTTCCTAAGCTTTGGATGTAGAGTCTTATTGTTCCTATCTTTCAAAATGCGAACAAAAATGCTCCCTCTAATTACGAGACCATTATGATTAGCCACATATTAGCCAAACTTTATGGGCTCATTTTGGAAAAGAAGATTACCTTTTGCCTTGAAAACCATGGTAAAAGAGATACAGGGCAAGCTAGGCTTAAGAGACATCACTCGACTATCGACCATCTTGTCACCCTCAAAATCATTGCCGAGGAATGTCACAATAGTAAAGTTGATCCCTTTTGCTGCTTTGTGGACTTTACAAAAGCCTTTGACACTTTTCTCGAGGATAAGCTCTAGAAACGTCTTGATGAAATAATGGTTCCTCCTAAGTTGAGTATTGTTGCGATTTGCCTCTACGGAGATTGTTGTTTCCAATATTAAGACCAACAAAGGGTGGTATAAATATATTAAATGTAATATCACGGTTAAGAAAGGGTGTCCTCTATCCCCTACCATTCTTTCCATTTACATCAATAAGCTAGAGGAGCGTTTGGAAATTATGGGTTGCAAGGCCATCAAGCTTTCATGTATAATCATTACTCTTCTCCTTTATGCTGATGATATCATTCATCTTGATAGAGCCATGTTGACCTACACAAGGAGCTTAAGACCCTTCATGATTACTGCTCCAATATAGGTATGACAATTAATACTGACAAAATTAAAGTTGTCATTATCAAATCCAAAAGGATTAACCATGGTAATTTCATCTATGACAACAATTTCTTAGAATAAGTTTCTTCTTATAAATATTTGGGTATTGGCATTCCTCATTAGCTCAACCGAAATTATAACATTGAGAAAAGGATTATTGGAGGCTAGAAAGCTTATTATGAGCTTGAAAAAAATTGTAAGTCCACTAATCTTTGTATTTGGAGTAAAAAAATGTTCATCTTTTAGACCCTCATTACCCCTGTTGTCTTATGTGGATGTGAAGTTTAGAGTTGAAATATATCCAAACAGTCGTAGAGAAAGATTGAGATGATTCAAAAAAAATTCATTACCTACAACCTCAAGATCAAGGGAAATACCCCCTATCCTACCCTCCCGATCGAGGTTGGCCTTTCCCCCATTGAAAGCAGCGCTATGTTTAAGTATCTGATGTACAAGAAGAATATTTACAACATGGAAGGCTAGAGGCTTTCCAAAATTTCTTCTATGTTTAGTCAAAAGCCCCACCTCCGCCTCAAGTGTGGGTGGTATAAGGATGTCCAATCTTGGCTCAATCATTGGGGGATAAAGGAGGGGATCTTCATGGGAAGAGAGGATAGTGTCAAAGATAACATCACCTCCACATTTAAGGATAAATTGTGGGATGATAAGGAGATGGAGGGTAAAAGGAAGCTAACATATTATAAGGAGGTGATCAACCCCACCCTTGATAACCAAAATTATCTCTCTATTTTAACCAACGCTATGAAAAAAGTGAACATCATTAGGATTAGAATTAATTCTCATAAGCTTTGAAGTGAAACCGGGAGATGGTCTACTCCTAAGACTCCCCGGAATGATAAAACCTGTCAGCTTTGTGATACAAAGAGGGTGGAATATGAAAAACTCTTTCTTTTAGATTGCTCCACTCTTACTCACATCCTCTCTTGTTTCCTTAACATCTTGCACACTTCTAACCTTCTTGACTTGTTAAGTCAACCCAACTATAGTGAGCTTGAAGCACTTCTTTCCCTTCATTTTTATCATAGAAATAAGATCTTGAAGAATCTAAATTAGATTCTTTTTCTTCTTAAAGTCCAACAAAACACATTAGTCTTAGTGGACATTAATCATCATTATCATAAAATCATTAGGATTTATTAATCAATAAAAATAATTATTGAAAAATAATATTATTATAATACTAAATAAAATTATAATAGGATAATCTATACAACACAATAAAGGAATGTGCCAAGATTAATTACAAAAACGAAACGAGATTAAGGAAAAAATAAAATAAAATAAACAAAAAAAATAAAAATAAAAAATAAAAAGTCACAATGAGAGGGCACAAATCCAACACTTAATTTCCAACCATCATCCCTATTGAGAATTTTCGTCTGTTTCTCAACAATAGATGAGGAGCAGGAATTATAATGCTTAATGTTTGTTGCATGTTCTTCAATTCTCAAATTAATGGAGTGCCTTGTTTCACGAATGTAGGGAATCCCACGAGCAGGGAAGAGTAAACCCCTTTCATGTCCTTAAGGTTCACAAGGCCCTTAACAGATCTAAGGGAGATCCTAATAGTATTAAGGGGCTTGAAGGTAGCAAAAACATTATTCTTTATAAGGATATGAGCAATCTTATCAGTAGTCCAATGGAGAACATTTGAAACTTGTTCATCATGAGCCTTTACATGTTTTTTGAAAAGCTACAAGACCTTGATGTTTACTATAGCTATTATTTAAAAATAAAAATAGAAAATGAGATTTCTTCTGAGATCAAATAATTTAAATTTCAGTTTTTTCAATTTAAATTAATATATTTGAAAATTGATAATATAAATTAAATAGACAATGTTTTTTATAAAAAAATTATGTAAAAACAGTGATACTTTTGAAAACTTATTTTGAAAAGAATATAACTTCACAGTCATAATAACCTATAGAAAGTTTAACGTTACATAATAACCTATAGAAAGTTTAATGTTACATGAAAATCAAATATTTGTGACACGTGAATAAGAGTACATTGCAAACTTCTAAGGCATAGTGGAGACCCTCCTTTTCAGCTAGAACTATGACCTGCACTAGCCTAAGCCCTCTCTCTCCCTCCTATATACATCTCACTTACAATAAGTAGATCCTCCTTTCTGACTATGTATCTCTTCTTCACATGCTAGTCAAGCCTCTATCTCCTAGTTAAGCGCACTACACACTTCTATTGGGCAGTGATGCCTTCATTTGTGCCTTGCAAGTGCACCATGTGCCCTCCTTGTGGCCCTAGCTCTCCTACCTAGCACATGCCACAGTTGCAAGAGGCAAGGAAACATGAATGTTTACTAAAAATATGCCATGTGCTCTTTTACCATGTTTTTCATGCCAAAGGCTAATCTTCTTTTCCAAAATGAACCCATAAAGTTTGGCTAATATGTGGCTAATCATAATTGTCATATAGTTAGAGGGAGCATTTGTATCCGCATTTTTAAAGATAGGAACAATAAGAATTTGCGTCCAAGGCTTAGGAAAGTCATGCTTTACAACCAAATTGAGAAGCTTGTGGAGATGGGGAATGAGGATAAATCTTCCTATTTTAAATATTTCAGCTTGGTATCCTTTGATACCTTTAGCTTTCTCATTAGCGAGCTTATTAATCCCACACTTAACGTTTTCAAGAGAAAATATATTTTCCTTAATATTACTGTTTACGATGGTGTTCATGGTGTTTGGGAAGTCACAAATTTTTTTAAGATAGATTTCCCAGTTCTATGAGGGGATTGAATTATTATTTTTTGATTTCGAACAAGCACATTCTACCAAAACTTTATGGGCGTAAGTTTAGGAAGGTGAAGTAGATGCTCTTGTCTCTTATTAATATAAGACCACTTCTTTTTTTTAATCAGGGTTTTACCTATACTAATATTTTGGTGCTTTACAGTTTCATGAGGAGCATCTCTAATCACTTTCCTCGCAATTTTATAGTCTTTTCCATACCAAGGGTTGGAAGATTTGTTAACAAGGCGAAGAACCAATAGATCATAAGAAATACATAGCATGGATGCATCATTCCCAAGAGTTGTACTATAAATTAGAGAGCCTAAATCCTTTTTAAATCTTATATATATATATATATATATATATATATATATATATATATATAACTATTTTTATTGATTAATAAGCCCTAATAATTTTATATATATCCATATTTTTTTATACTTATTTTAATTTTTTTTTATAGTAAATTTATATTCTAGTTATCTTTGAATAGTTACCTTTATTATCATTATTATTTATTTATTTAATTTTATAGTTTATAATAATAATTATTTATGTTAATATAATAAATAAATAAATTCTTTTCTCTTTTTTATATTTCTAATATGATAATAGAATTAATTTATTCAAAAGTTATTGTTTCCCTAATTATTTATTTTTTCTATTTGTAATTATCAATTTTCTTAATAATATTAATATTTTAATAATTTATCATACATTGGCTAAATTATTAATAATTTCTTGTATATTGATAAAAAAATCTCTTTATATTTGTTTGAATTAAATAATTTTATAATTCTAAAAGCTAATCCTAGAACCTTATGGAACAAAATGTATCTTTATTATTTAATCGTAATTGTATTAATAAATTAATTTTTTCAAGTTAATCGTGGGAATAAATCTCATTAGTCTCATTATATTAATAAATCTTATTAGTTGTAATTATATTAATAGATAAGTTTTTTCAGGTTAATGGTGAGAATCAATCTCATTAATAAAATCCAAAGGTTAACCATTAAAAATTACTAATATAATTTATCTGAAATTTAAATGATTAAATTTTTTATTAAAAATAAAAAATAAAAATTAAACTATTAAATTATTTTTGAAAACCAATCATATAATTTGCTTTGATCATGCATTTCGATAAATCCCCCTAAACTAAAATGAAACTATCAAGTTATAAAGCAAAAAAAAAAAACAAAACAAAACATATAATTTGCTTTTATCATGCATTTCCATAAATCCCCAAAAACTAAAATGAAACCAAGTTATAAAGCAAAAATGCAAAAATACATTTCATTATAATAGTAATGAAATCCTAGATTATTAGGTATCGTTTTTACGGACAACATACATCATACATCATATTTGATTGTTGGATGAAAAATTATTTAATTTCAATGTAACTATATTTTTTGGTGTATTTAAAAATATTATATTTACATCCATTTTATAATAAAATAAAATAAAATATAATTTATTTTATTAAACAAAATTATATATCTATTTAATATTTATAATTTTAAATTATTATTTTTTAAAATTATTCATTCAATTGGAAATAAAGATCATCAATTGTGGTAGTTGTTACCTTCGAATCTCGAGAAATATTTAACAATAACCTTCCACCCAATATACAAAAATTTGTGAATGGTATTTACTTCCGGAAAATGTATCTATTTGAAAACAAAATGCACAAATAACATTCACCTTTTCACACAAAACTCTGTAAACAAAATCCACAGATAACATTCACGTTCTCACACAAAATCCTTATGTTGACCCGTAACTGAAAATGTGAAGCTGCGTATTAACCATAGAAAATGTCTCTCTGATCAAAAAATAATAGTAAACCTCTCATATATTATGTCACCACTCTATAAGTTTCCGGATAATCCCCTCATTTTGCATTGAGTAATTTGAATTTTCCATAGAAACGAGGGCTTAAATGAGAGGGGAGGAAGGGCAATGAAGCACTGATAACCTCCATTGTTGGTGTCCGAATTGGTGTTGCTGCCTTCACCTCTGCGACCTTTGATGTGCCCATTATTATCATCAAAATGTGTCTCCTTTCGATCCTTTCCGGCCTTGGAAATGCACCCTCCTTGCCATAGGCATAGGGTAACTCTTTTAAGGACCACAATCCAATTATATCCAGTCTCCTCAACCATTTTAGCGTTTGCAACCTACAGGAATCTCTTCAAGGTCCGTACAGGACTTTAGTATTGGACAACTTAACTACTCGAAATCACATATCCATGATGGGATCTTAACTAAAACGTTGGATTGCACAACTAGATTTCAGCTCTACCATACTTTTCATGTCCTCTAGTAACTCCTTCATCTGCAGCATCCCCAGGATAAGGGTTCTTATTCTACCATATTACCTAATGTTCCCTTTGTAAATGGCAGCATCCAATCCTCCAGTGCCAGCGATTTGTGGTGCTTCAAACTGTGCAGATCAATGAAGATAGAAACTCGTTTGTACTCTACACGACTTCCCCTAAGATCACATAAATTTGTTCTCGGTTGTGATGTTTGTTGCCAAGTTTTCCAGCACTCTTCCATTTTCAGATACTGCAACGATGTGAGCATTGAGATCCCACTAGGAATGTCTTTTACCCCTTGACAGAAACTCACATCCAGATATATCAAACTTGTCATTTTATGTAACCGTTAAGGCAACTCACTCAGCTGGCCAGAGTGGGACAAATCCAATATCTGGAGTTTCTTCAATCTTGTTGTTGAATCGGGTAGCTTTGCTATCGGCGCTCGTGCTAGATGGAAGAAAACCATATGCTTCAACGCTCCAAAGCTATCAAGAAATGTTTTGATAGACGTTCCTACCAAATCCAACACTCTAATAGATGTAAGAGTCCTCGTCACACTGGACATAATATCTTCTAGAGATTTGCTCTCAGATAGCAGCGTCGACTAGATATCCTGACCTTTGAATTCATCAGGAATTGACTTAAATTTATTATCCATCAGAGAAATCTTGTCCTTGCCTATGCAATCTTTCAAAGGGAATTCCACTAGAGCTTTGCCTACTCTAAAGCAACAGTTTGCTTCCTTCTCGACAATTTACAGTGCTAGATCGTGTAACACATCGTGCATTGCACAAGCCACCACCTGTCCATCAGCGTCCTCGATGCTAGGTTCAATCAAGCACAAGGTTGCTCTCCATGAACCTTTGGATTGTAACAACGAGCAAGGTTTTTTGAATCGTATCTTGAAGGTTGAATGGAAGAGGATTTCATTTCAAAAATTAGGTGCAATACCGAATTTGAAATCCTGCAACATTTAATGGGAGTATGCAATAATAAATTAGACGTACTGTAGTACTTTCATTGCATGCAAACAATATCAAGGGGTAGGCATGTCTTCTCGGTATTTTCAGGTGGAGACTCGAGGCCTTTCCAGGCCGGAGGACTGTCAGGTTACATATGCCATGTATGTATGGTGAGGCCACTGTCGAGTGTATTAAATGCCTGAAAGCACGTTGGTTAGCTCTTTCCTTGTGTCATATAGTGAACGCCATGTGCTACAATGATGGGTTCCTTCTGACTGCTAAGGACGATTTAAACAATGACAGGTTGTTCACGAGTAGTACGCGGCCATGTGCTACAAAGTATAGTGAGTGAGGCCATGTGCTACAATGATGGGTTCCTTTTGACGGGTAAAGACGATTTAAACAATGATGGGTTCCTACTGATGGGTAAGGACGATTTAAAGAATGATAAATTAATGACACAATACATTGAAAAAAGAATTATGCAGGGACAAAACAATTTGCCTGTAATAGGTCAAAGATGAAAGAGGTTGAAATGGTAGGTTGGAACCCTAAAAAATTATGATCCCTCAATATGCATCGGTGATTTTATATTGTAGTGTCCCCTCAATGCTCCGCGTGTAAAGGATAATGAACTGCCGACATGGGAAACACAGAACCAACCACTAAACATCGCTTTCCATTATTTGTTGTGTCATAGGGTGAACGCGGCCATGTGCTACAATGATGGGATTCTTTGTTGTGTCATACGGTGAACGCGGCCATGTGCTACAATGATGGGTTCCTGATGACGGGTAAAGACGATTTAAACAATGATGAGTTCCTGTAACATCCAAGTTATGCATTAGATAACCCCACCTCTATCAGTAGGAAATCATTATTTTCATATGTACAGCTACCAATGTCTTCTTTTAGTATCAAGCCCTAATATTTCATAGTATTCAATTTTAGGGGCAGGAATTTGTTTTTTTTATCTGGCTGGTTGAGAGGTGCTTTCTGCACCCCTAAAATGATTTGGTTGGTTGAGAGGTGCTTTCTGCACCCCTAAAATAGAATGATAAAGATCTATTTCTTTCATTTAGTATTTAAGGTAACACTAGTTTTGTAGGATTTATTGTTCTCATTTGTAGGAGTAGAAATGGATTTATTAATACTCACAACTAATTTCTAATTCTATTTTTTATTATATTTGTCTAAAAGTAGATTGTATTGTTTTTGTTTTTAGTCAAAAATATTTGATTTTTAATTAATTTTGATAAATTTATGTAAATTATATTGTTTTTGTATTTAGTCAAATGTATTTGATATTGTTTTTGTTTTTAATAAAAAATATTTGATTTTAATATTGTTTTTGTATTTAGTTAATTATATTTGATTTTTAATTAATTTTGACAAATTTAAATAAATTTTATAAAATTTATTAAGATTGTGAAAAAAATAAATACAGATTATATTGTTTTTATTTCTATTTTTAGTTAACAAATATTTGAATTTTAATTAATTTTGACAAATTTACATAAAGTTTATAAAGTTTATTAAAACTTTGGAAAAAAAATTATTAAATTAAATATTTTGAAAACAAAAAATAAAATTTGAAATTATCATCACTATTTGGTTTCTCCTATAAAATAAAATGATGTTTGGTTTCTCCGTATATATGGGCATTCCAGACTCATTTTTTGGCTCTTGTGTGGGGTATAACGATTGCTACAGTTCTACTTGGGTGTGTAATCTAAGTTGTATAAGGTTGAGAAAGTATTTACATTTCCACTGAAAAGTTGACATAGCTGCAATACACCAGAATTGCTGTGATAAAATGTCTGGCCATGTAACCTCAGCGTTTACGGACTTGGCAGCTAACAATCATTTCGACAGTGATGATAAATAGACGTTGCTACCTAGTGGAGGGATAGATGCGGAGACTCTTTCCGAGAACGATGACAGGTGGATGTCACAACTAGAGCAAGCGATGGAATCTTGTAATGACAAACAACCACGAGGACGCATCACACCATCCGCTGCATGGCCAACCGAATCTAATTCCAGCAGTGATGAAGAACGGTAGAAGAAGCAAATGGTACGATTACCCAACGGTAGGGAATCGCGAAGTCGATGGATCACCGAAACGGAATGGAGTGATTATATTGAAGAGGATCCCCGTTGTCCCCATCTTTGTAATAGACTATCGTCCGTTGTGTCAATATTCAGAGTCCCCAAGTTCCTGAAAGACACAAAAAAGGAAGCATATGTTCCTCAAAGAGTTTCCTTGGGTCCATATCATCACAGAAGTATTGAGCTTCCTTCAATGGGCCATCACAAAGGAAGATCCCTCTGTAGAATGATGAAGAGATTCAATGTGAATACGAACCTGCCAGTTGATCCAAATGATATGGATTTCACCAATCGTGCAATGGAGAAGATCCTGAAGCTGGAGAAGGAAATCAGGGATAGCTACAAAGAAGACATCGATTGCAATGGAGAGGAACTCGCTCGGATGCTGTGTTTGGATGGTTGCTTCCTTATAGAAGTATTAAGAACTCTAGGTGGGGACAATCTCTCTAGAGAGGAGGCGGATGAGTGCTATGACCCTATTTTTGGGGAAAATAAGCTTGACTATGCTGCAAAAGATGTACAGAGCGATCTTTTGATTCTTGGAAATCAAATCCCTTTCATCGTTCTCCTAAAGCTACTACAGTTGCAGCTGATCAACTCGACCGTTGATGTCCAGGAGTTGCCTTACGGGTTACATAAAATGACAAGTTTGATATATCTGATGTGAGTTTCTATCAAGGGGTAAAATACATTCCTTGTGGGATCTCAATCCTCACATCGTTGCAGTATCTGAAAATGGAAAAGTGCTGGAAAACTTGGCAACAAACATCACAACCGAGAACAAATTTATGTGATCTGAGGGGAAGTCGTGCAGAGTACAAACGAGTTGCTATCTTCAGTGATCTGCACAGTCTGAAGCACCTCAAATGGCTGGCACTGGAGGATTGGATGCTGCCATTTACAAAGGGCACATTAGGTAATATGGTAGAGATGAGAACCCTTATCTTGGGGATGTTGCAGATGAAGGTGCTACCTGAGGACATGAAAAGTATGGTAGAGCTGAACTGTAGATGTGCAAAATGGATACGTGATTTTGAGTAGTAAATTTGTCTAATACTAAAGTCCTGTAGGGACCTTGAAGAGATTCCTGTAGGGTTGGAGACGCTAAAATGGTTGAGGAGACTGGATATAATTGGATTGTGGTCCTTAAAAGAGTTACCCTATGCCTATGGCAAGGAGGGTGCATTTCCAAGGCTGGAAAGGATCAGAAGGAGACACATTTGAAGCTTTCTTGCTCGTTCTCGTTTCTATGGAAAATTCAAATTACTCCATGCAAAAGGAGGGGATTATCGGGAAACTTAGTGGTGACATAATATATGAGAGGTTTACTATTATTTTTTCATCAGAGAGACATTTCCTGTGGTTAATACGCAGTTTCACATTTTCAGTTACGGGTCAACATAAGGATTTTGTGTGAGAACGTGAATGTTATCTGGGCATTTTGTTTACAGAGACATATTTTGTGTGAAAAGGTGAATGTTATTTATGTATTTTGTTTTCAAATAGATACCTCTTCCGGAAGTAAATACCATTCACAAATTTTTGTATATTGGGCAGAAGGTTATTGTTAAATATTTCTAGAGATTACAAGGTAACAACTATCACAATTAATGATCTTTATTTGAAATTGAATGAATAATTTTAAAAAATAATAATTTAAAATTATAAATATTAAATTGATATATAATTTTGTTTAATAAAATAAATAATATTTTATTATTTAATGGATGTAAATATGATATTTTTAAATACACAAAAAAATAGTTACATTGAAATTAAATAATTTTTCATCCAACAATCAAATATGATGTATTATGTATGTTGTGGGTAAAAAGGATACCTAACAATCTTGATTTCATTACTAGTATAATGAAATGTATTTTTGCATTTTTGCTTTATAACTTGGTTTCATTTTAGTTTTTGGGGATTTATGGAAATGCATGATAAAAGCAAATTATATGTTTTTTTTTTTGCTTTATAGCTTGATAGTTTCATTTTAGTTTTGTGGGATTTATCGAAATGCATGATCAAAGCAAATTATATGATTGGTTTTCAAAAATAATTTAATAGTTTAATTTTTTTTTTTTATTTTTAATAAAAAATTTAATAATTTAAATTTCAGATAAATTATATTAGTAATTTTTAATGGTTAACCTTTGGATTTTATTAATGAGATTTATTCTTAGGATTAACTTGAAAAAACTAATTTATTAATATAATTACGACTAATAAGATTTATTAATATAATGATACTAATGAGATTTATTCTCAGGATTAACTTCAAAAAATTAATTTATTAATACCATTACCAGTAAATAGTAGAGATACATTTTGTTCCATAAGGCTCTAGAATTAGCTTTTAGAATTATAAAATTATTTTAATTAAAATAAATATTAAGAGAAATTTTTTTATCAATGCATAAGAAATTATTAATAATTTAACCAATGTATGATAAATTATTAAAATATTAATATTGTTAAGAAAATTGATAATTAGAAATAGAAATAATAAAAAATTAGGAAAATAATAACTTTTGAATAAATTGATTCTATTATCATATTATAAATATAAAAAAGAGAAAAGATTTTATTTATTTATTTATTATATTAACATAAATAATTATTATTATAAACTATAAAATTAAATAAATAATAATGAAAATAATAGTAATTATTCAAAGATAAATAGAATATAAATTTACTATAAAAAAATTAAAATAAGTATAAAAGATATCGATATATATAAAATTATTAGGGTTTATTAATCAATAAAAATATTTATTTGCAAATATATATATATATATATATATATATATATATATATATATATATAGATATAAGGATTTAAAAAGGATTTAGGCTTTCTAATTTATAGTACAACTCTTGGCAATGATGCATCCATGCTATTTATTCCTGATGATCTATTGATTTTCTTTGCCTTGTTTTGAGAATGAACCACATTAGTTGGTTTGAAACGTCGGCCAATTCTCATAATGTGATTAATTCGAAAGACATTTCTACATTATGGACTACAAAAGTATTAAATCTAACATTGATCAAATTTATTACAATTTTACTACTACCATTAACAAGCTCTCTAATGAGGTTTCGTATAAAGAGATTAACAGATCTTCCAACCCTTGATATGGCAAAGACTATAAAATTGCGAGGAAAACGATTAGAGATGCTCCTAATGAAACTGTAAAGCACCAGAATATTAGTATAGGTAAAACCCTGATTAAAAAAAAGAAGTGGTCTTATATTAATAAGAGACGAGAGCATCTACTTCACCTTCCTAAACATGCGCCCATAAAGTTTTGGCAGAATGTGATTGTTCGAAATCAAAAAATAATAATTGAAATACCTTAGAGAACTGAGAAATCTATCTTAAAAATTTGTGTGACTTCCCGAACACCATGGACACCATCGTAAACACTCACATTAAGGAAAATATATTTTGTCTTGAAGACTTTAAGTCCGGGATTAATAAGCTCGCTAATGAGAAAGCTAAAGGTATTAAAGGATACCAAGCCTAAATCTTCAAAATAGGAAGATTTATCCTCATTCCCCATCTCCACAAGCTTCTCAATTTGGTTGTAAAGCATGGCTTCCCTAAGCCTTGGACGCAAAGTCTTATTGTTCGTATCTTTAAAAATGTGGTCACAAATGCTCCCTCTAACTACATGACCATTATGATTAGCTACATATTAGCCAAACTTTATGGGTTCATTTTGGAAAAGAAGATTAGTCTTTGGCTTGAAAACCATGGTAAAAGAGCACATGGCATATTTTTAGTAAACATTCATGTTTCCTTGCCTCTTGCAATTGTGGCATGCGCTAGGTAGGAGAGCTAGGGCCACAAGGAGGGCACATGGCACACTTGCAAGGCACAAATGAAGGCATCACTGCCCACTAGAAGTGTGTAGTGCGCTTAACTAGGAGATAGAGGCTTGACTAGCATGTGAAGAAGAGATACGTAGTCAGAAAGGAGGATCTACTTATTGTAAGTGAGATGTATGCAGGAGGGAGAGAGAGGGCTTAGGCTAGTGCAGGTCACAGTTCTAGCTGAAAAAGAAGGTCTCCACTATGCCTTAGAAGTTTGCAATGGACTCTTATTCACGTGTCACAAATATTTGATTTTCATGTAGCATTAAACTTTCTATAGGTTATTATGTAACGTTAAACTTTCTCTAGGTTATTATGACTGTGAAGTTATATTCTTTTCAAAATAAGTTTTCAAAAGTATCACTGTTTTCAAAAGTATCACTGTTTTTAGACAAATATAATAAAAAATATAATTAGAAACTAGCCGTGAGTATTAATAAATCCATTTCTACTCCTACAAATGAGAACAATAAATCCTACAAAACTAGTGTTATATAATGCATACCTTAAATATTAAATGAAAGGAACAGATCTTTATCATTCTATTTTAGGGGTGCAAAAAGCACCTCTCAACCAACCAAATCATCTTATGGGTGCAAAAAGCACCTTTCAATCAACCAAATAAAAAAAAACAAATTCCTGCCACTAAAATTGAAGACTATGAAATCCTACGGCTTGATACGAAAAGAAGACATTGGTACTTGTACATATGAAAATAATGATTTCCTACGGATAGAGGTGGGGTTATTTAATGCATAACTTGGATTTTACACGAACCCATCATTGTTTAAATCATCTTTACCCATCAGCAGGAACCCATCATTGTAGCACATGGCCACGTTCACCGTATGACACAGCAAAGAATCCCATCATTGTACCACATGGCCACGTTCACTGTATGACACAACAAATAATGGAAAGAGATGTTTCGTGGTTGGTTCTGTGTTGCCGATGCCGACCATTCATTATCCTTTACACGCGGAGCAGTGAGGGGACATTATAAGATAAAATCACAGATGCATGTTGAGGAATCATAACTTTTTAGGGTTCTAACCTGTCACTTCAATCAACTTGAGACTCCATGAAGATTTCTTGTTTTAGATAATTCCAACCTGTTTCATCTTTGACCTGTTCCATGCAAATTGTTTTGTCTCTGCATAATTATTTTTTTAAGGTATTGTGTAATTAATTTATTTTTAAAACTACAAGACATTTTTTGTGCTTTTGTTTTCTCTTAAATGATTTAAAATATGTTTTTAAATATATAAATAAATTCAATTCAATGAAAAATTTAATATATATAAATAAATATAATCTAATTAAATTTTTTTGAAACAGTTAAATTATACAAATTTATGCCCACGGGGTTTAGGATTGATGGTGAATGGGTGCACTATTAAGACACTCCTTGTGATAGGTCACCGGTTCAAATCCCCTGTGGGTACTTAGGTTAGTCTTAACTAGAAAAAAAAAATAATAATAAAAAAAATTATACAAATTTATATTTCTAATTTTAATAAATTTATTTCAATTTTAATCGAAGAATATCTTTGAAAAAACTCCAAAATGTAAAACAATCAAACTACAAAGGCTCATTTAGATTTTTTTAAAGAAAAATTAGAAATTATATTTTGTGTTCTAAAATAAGTCAAATTGTTTTCTTTCTAGTCATCTTATATTTGTAGGCTTAAGATAAAGATGATAATACAAAATGTGAGCATAAAGTGGAAGGAAGTTCTAAATAATGACAAGGAACCTGAAGCACTAAACTAGAAGAGACTATAGAAAGAGCAAAAGAAAAAACAGTTCCAAGATCGAGACCAGTAAAAATATTGAAAACGAAGAACCCCCAAAATTGTTTTCATCACCTTGGTTCCCTAAGTTAGGTGCCAACACAAGGGTAGAAGAACCCCTAAAATTGTTTTCATCACCTTAGTTCCCTAAGTTAGGTGCCAACACAAGGGTAGTCTCTGTTATGCTTGATTGGGTGAGACTTCCAAACCTCTTCCTACCATTCTGGCACCACAAAATTTTTGAAGATATAGGAAACATTGTGGGAAAATTCAAAAAGTTATATTTGGAAAGAATAAAAACTGATATCTTTACATTCACTAGAATTTGTGTGGAGGTCAATATTGGTAAAGGATTTCGAGACCATACAAATATGAAACACAAAAACTTCCACCATTCACAAATTTTATACTATGAGAACACAACATTTAGATGTCATGTTTTCTTCCAGACATAACACTTATAAAATACATTCCCATAAGCAAGGAATAACCCCAAGAAAAAGAAGAGGTAATGAAATAGACTAAAAGGATGGTAGCTCAAAATAATTTCCCTAAGAGTGTGATTAAGAAAAAAATATAGAAAGTCATATTGAAAAAGAAGAAATTAATAACATTGAACATTGTTGAAAATAGCAACAAGAAATGATAAAAATATAATCCAAAATATTCCAATTTTAATTTGTGCTTGAATTAAAATTTGAATTTAGTCTCACCAGCTGCATCAAAATAATTAGTTAATTCATTATGGATTAATTAGTTGGAGAAATTCAAGTTAGAAGTCTTTCTAAAGTCATGTAACAGTTATCTCTTAAATTAAGGAGATAAGATTGAGTTATATTTGAGTTGTAATTAGTTAGCTCAGTTTAGTGAATTAAGTCCAGTTAAATTAGTTCCAAATTGTTTGAGGAACTATTTGTGAGTTATCAGTTAGTTGATGCATGCATGCACTCAACTAGAGTACTCCGGATAAGTGAATATTCCCTCATTAGAAACTCATGCATGTCTGTTCTGAGAAAGACCTAGTTGAGCTAAATGTCAAGGACATGTTACTATCGGTTGCATGTGTTTTTCTATAAAGGAAACCAACGCATGCAGTCAAGGTAAGGTTCCATAAGGATTGCGTAGTTCTGACAGGGTGTAGGATCAATGTGAGTGATTAGTCTTCCACTTGATAACGGGAGGATCACCTAGAGAAACTGTGCAAGGAAATAGGAGCTTGGAGGGCAGAGGAGAAGGCTTGTGATAAGCTTTGATTGTCTGTGAGCATCCAAGAGGATTGTACTGAGAGCTGTCTAGCTGTGAGAGCTAAAACTTTGTGAAATTCTAATATATTTCCACCTTGTATGATAATACATATAGTGGGGTTTTTAGCTGAGGCTTTCCACTAAGTATTTTCTGTGTTTCATGAGTATTGATTCTTCTTCTTCTCGTTATATGTGTTCAGCTTGATATTGCTCAATTTTAAGCTTTCGAAGGTTTGATAGTAGATGTAGATTATAGTATTTTTCTTTGGTATATTGCATTATCGAGTTAATCTACAGTCAACTTTTCTACATAGATCGCAGAGCTATATTTGTAGAGAAATTGCAAGAAATTCTACATGATATCAAAGCCAATTTTATCGGAGCTGCGAACAGTTTACGGAGAAGAGAATTCGAAGTTTCATGTTCGAGGTTGCAGGTGCAAATCGAATTCATAACATACAGTAACCAAGAGAAAAAAAAAGCGAGATGGGTCATTATGCGAGTGATTTCCCATCGAAGAAGTCCAAGAAGGGATCCTCAGAAGGATTAGAAGGTGAGGCATTAGCCTCTCAGTTCGAAATAGACTTTACCCTCATCACATGCATGGTGTCATCGATGATGGTTTGTGTCTGGTATCTTGATAGTGGAGCCTCTTTCCACGTGACTAATGATAAAAGTTTATTCAGTACCTTGGAGGAGAAAGACCTCAAGATGCGCATAGACATGGGTGATGATGAAAGGTTTATTGTTTCAGAAGTGGGCACTGTTTCTTTTTAGAGGGAGCGTGGAGCTTCTATCACCTTGAGAGAGGTGAAGTATGTGTCTAGACTAAAGAATAACTTGGTATCAGTCACGATGTTGAAGGAGAATGGCTATGATGTTTTCTTTAGTAAGGGAAAGGTTTTCCTTAGACACATCACCAGGAGATAGGTGAAATAGATCGGTTCACGAGTCAAGAACTTGTATGCTCTTGAGGTTCAAGATGCATGCAAAGCCTTGAGGAGCAAGGAAAATGTTAGAGACTTGGTGGTTGAGAGGGAGAGTAAATTACCTCTGAACATGCAATCCCAGAAGAAGTCTCAGAAAATTGTGGTGGAGCCACAATTGGAGAAGTGGACAAAAATATCACATGCAGCCATACCTTCAGGTGTGAGGTGGTGCGATGTGAAGTGATAGTCCAGGAAGGCTAAAATTGGTCAGGGCCCATTGAAAGGTTTTATCTCATGGATCGTACCTTGCTACGGGAGCCCAAAGTACATAGTAGTGGGAGGAATCAGTGGGATTGATGTAATCAGAGATCAAAGTGATAGAAGCTAGAGCAGTTGGATACTAAAGAGAGAAGAGAAGGATTGACAACAGTGTAGAAAGGCATAGTCAGCAGAAGCGTAGATTTTTTAGTTGACAGAGGCAATAGCAGTCAGAGACTTTGATGACAGTTTCATCATACTAATTCAGGTTGGATGTTTTTTTTTTTGTTTCTAAAGTTGTTGGAGCAACAACACTAGAGAGAAGTGTTGCATGTAGAAAATTTTAAAGGTTCAGGATTGGGATCGAGTTGAATTCCTTTGTTATTGAGAGGGAGTGTTGAAAATAGCAAAAAGAAATGATAAAAATAGAATCCAGAATATTCCAATTTTAATTTGTCCTTGAATTAAAATTCGAATTTAGTCTCACCAACTACTTGAAAGTAGTTAATTAGTTCATTATGGATGAATTAGTTTGAGAAATTCAAGTTAGAAGTCTTTGTGAATTCATGCAAGAGTTATCCCTTAAATTAAGGAGATTATCCCTTAATTAAGGAGATAATATTGTGTTATATTTGAGTTGTAATTAGTTAGCTCAGTTTACTGAGTTAAGTCCAGTTAAAGTAGTTCCAAAATATTTGAGGAACTAATTGTGAGTTATTAGTCAATTGATGTATGCATTCACTCAACTAGTGTATTCCAAATATCTGAAGATTCCCTCATTAGAAATTCATTTATGTCTGTTCTGAGGAAGACCTAGTTGAGCTAAATGTTAAGGACATGTTACTATCAGTTGCATGTGTCTTCCTATAAAGGAAACCAATGCATGTTGTCAAGGTAAGGTTCCTTGAGGATTGCACAGTTCTGACAGGTTGTAGTATCAGTGTGAGTGATCAGTCTTCCACTTGGTAATAGGAGGATCGCCAAGAGAAACTACGCAAGAAAATAAGAGCTTGGAGGGCAGAGGATAAGGCTTATGATAATCTTTGATTGCCTATGAGCATCCAAGAGGATTGTACTGAGAGATGGCTAGCTGTGAGAGCTAAGGTTTTGTGTAATTGTGATATATTTCCACTTTGTATGATAATACAGATAGTGTGGTTTTAACTTGAGGCTTTTCTCTAAGTATTTTCTATATTTCATGTGTATTGATTCTTCTTCTTTTGGTTATATGTGTTCATCCTGATTTTTCTCCATTTTAAGCTTCCACAAGTTTGGTAGTAGAAGTAGATTATAGTATTTTGCTTTGGTATATTGCATTATTAAGTTAATCTATAGTCAGATTTTCTACATAGATCTCAGAGGTAGATTTGTAGAGAATTTGCAGGAAATTCTATAAACATGAGGGTAATGTTCAGAATGGGATTGATAAGGAACAACAAGATTTTAGCAATGCACAACAAGAAGAAAAGGATCGAGTGGATTCATTTACATTGGATGGAACTAGAGGATAGAAAAGAGCTCATGTATTTGAATGCTCTAACACTAACAAAGAAGTCCTACATGTGGGACAAGAATAGGCATTGGTTCTAATTGAATCAAATCCTGATGGCTGAAAAAAAGTTCAAAGACTAAAAAAGGAAAAAGGATTAGCACTAGTCAAGCATAATTTTCTATTGCTCTTTCTATAGTCTCTTCTAGTTTAGTCCTTCAGGTTCCTTGTCATTATTTGGAATTTCCTTGCACTTTATATCTTTAGGCTTAAGATATAAATTATCAAAATCTAATTACCAAATAATTTTTTTTATTTAAATATTTTTTCAACATATAAATGAATTTAACAGTTTTTAATTAATTAAATTGTACAATATTAACCAACCATTCATATGTATAATATGTTTTAATCAAATTTTAAATCAAACTTAAGTTTTCAAAATAAATAAGAGTATTTCAAAATGTCTAATGTAACTGAAAATCAAATTTCATAAACATAATCGACAATATGGTTCAATTTTCAAATTTATTCCAGTGGCACAACCGAATTTGTGAACCATGTTTCGCATGGCATGAGAAAGCTATCTCTTTACTTATTAGTTGTTTGAACTAAATAGCACAATTCTAGATAAAGAGAATCAACATTTTGAATTTAATTTCTTCAACTGTTGTGAGTTCATATTTTTCTATGTGAATGTGGTAGGATTCAGTTTGAAACCAAATTTGTTTACCATGTTTGGCATGGCATGTGAAATCTTCCTTTTTACTTATTAGTTGTTCGAACTGAATAATACAATTCTAGATAAAGAGAATCAACGCTTTGAATTTCATTTCTTCAACGGTTGCGAGTTCATGTTTTTCTATGTGAATGTGGTAGGATTCAGTTTGAAGCGAACAATACATCTAATTTGTTCATTCGTGTTTTGAATAA
Organism: Pinus tabuliformis; assembly: GCA_031772625.1. Taxonomy (NCBI): domain Eukaryota; kingdom Viridiplantae; phylum Streptophyta; class Pinopsida; order Pinales; family Pinaceae; genus Pinus; species Pinus tabuliformis. The sequence goes on along the minus strand of CM062819.1, from coordinate 233,248,461 downwards.
GTAAATAAGTATTTTTTTTTAACGTTTCTCATACTAAAATAGCAACCTATATTTTTCTAATTCTGGATTTATCATGCACCGAGAGGGATCAAATCCATCAAGGTGCAAACCTTCCTTTTGGAGTGTAGAACTTGAGGAAAGTTTTGCAACTCAAGTGATTCGATCTGGGCGCATGATAAATCTGAAGTTAGCAATGTCATATTTTTATATTATCATTATTATGTATATGTTTGAGATAAACTTCATACTTCGAAATTTACATTATGTTTCCTTTCCCTAAAATGAGCATACAATTTTATTCTTTAATTTAGTCTATGTTTCTTTCCTTGAATGGCTTGTGTGTTTGTATTTGGATGGTAATGTTTGTGCATGTTACAGTTTTTGTGTTATATCACTATGTGTATATGTAATTTTCTATTAGTAATTAGTTGGTGATGATGAAGGAAGACAATCTTGTCAATAACTTCTAGGAGGATTGATATTTCACATCCATTTCATTTAATTTTAGGTATCACAGGTTTTGACAACTAATTAATTCTTAATAATGTCCCTCTAGGTATTACTAAATATATCTTTAAGAGTGGTTTTAATTTTAAATCTGTTGAGTTACGTTAATCTCTTGAGATGATAAATATTGTTAACAAATTTAACTATGAAAAATGATGAAATAAAAATTTTGAGTGCAAAGTGACAATGTAATAGTGTTGAATGGAAAAAAATGTGAATAATACGAATGTACTAAATTACAAACAGTCTTCATTGTGATCAATCTGAACTATTTTATTCTACTATTCATATTTTCACCCCTGTTAGCTTTTCCATATTTTCATATCGATTATATGAAAGGTGTAATTGAAATCGTAAACAATTCAAATCTTTAACTTGTGCTATTGTATTAAACATCTTACCTTTTCTCTCTTGCTCTTCAATATTAATAGGTTGAATTACTATAACACAAAAATCAATGCACATTTTCAATAATATTTTTGTGCTTACACTAAAATCAATCACACTATTAATTTAGTCACATTAAAAATAATGTACCATCTAACTCCATATCTTTGTCCCTCCCTCTCTCCTTGTCTCTCACCCTCCCTCTCTCCTCCTCTTTCTTGTCCTTCCTCTCTATCCCTTTATCTACTCTCATTTCTCTCTATTAGGTCCCTATAATACTAGTGTATGCCCCCATCATTATTGCCATTGTAGTCGTTATTGTTATTGTTGTGCCCTTACAGTATTATCGTTATTTCAGCTCTGATTATATTGTGACACCTTATATTCCTATATATAGAAAAGAGGTTTTCTCATTTGAATCATGCAAGAGTTGTTCATTTGTGTAATGTAAAGGAGGTTTCCCCCTCGAAGAGACTAATTTTGAAGCCGTTTATCTAGCTTTTCTTCTGTTTTGTGAGCTAGTTGGATAACCTTTGGTATGAGAGCTTTGGATTATAGGGTTTCACTGCTTCAAAAAGATCATCGGGGAATTTTCAGTATAACTTTTTTTCTACTCAGCTTCAGAGTCTGAAAAATAACCTATTTGAGATGAAGTCCCGATGAACTTTATGTCTAAATTTCAGATTGATTCTCGCTATATTTTCGGAGATATGACCCAAGGTATTTAGGGTTTTGGCACACTCTTGAATTCCATCTCAAATAGGTGACCTTGGAAAGATCGTCATAACTTTCTCTCTAAGCGTTGGATTCTAATTTCATAAAAAATGACAGAAAGAGGATAGAAAGTAGTTTTTGGGGTATCATTTGCAAGGCCAGAGGTCGAAACAATAACACGCGGAACTTCGTACAAGTTCGCTTCGCTAAACGAGTCTATAATGAGGACATTGTGGGAGATTAGTCATAACTATTTCTTGGAAAATCCAACATTCATCAGACTTGTGGGGTTGGAAAGAGGATTCAAAGTGTTACTCGAGGAAAATATTTCAGACCTCAGAGATATGAAATTAGAGAGATACAACACATTGAATATCAAGATCCTACAAAGAAGAAAAAAGGTGCGTAGTCTTTTTAAAAATTTGCATGAGTTTTGTTTGAAAAATATGTTTGAAGTAATTAAAAGGGCATGGTGAAGAGAATTATTATTAATTTATGCCCTGAAGAAAAAAAATGGCAACACATAGTAAGCAACCTAAAATATCTACTATGACTCATGAAGAAGAGGAAGAAATGCAACATGATATTTCAAAATTATGAGACCAACAAATTTCACTCTCACAAAAAGTAACAGAAGCTAAGATGGGTAGTTTGAAGAATTACATTGAAGCTAAGATGGATTGTATTGAAGAAAAAATAAAAGGCAACATTTAAGATTTGAAGAAAGACATGGAAGATTTGAACAAAGATTTGGCAAATTTGCTACAAGAAATGTTTCATAATAGTAAAAAGGTAGTAGATGAAATTCATGATGAGAACAAAAGAAATGTTAATCATGTTTTCATAGACTCTAACATTGGATTGGAGACTCACCATATTCCAAAGGTCAGTATGAAGAATTTTGATGCCAATGATCCCGTAACATGGATACTATAGATGAAGCAATACTTTGATCTCCTTAATGTGAAAAACACACAAAAGGTACGCATTGCAACTCTATATTTAGAACTCAATTAGATTGTATGGTATCGATGGTTTTTTATCTCATAAACAAATTGTCACACATTATGAGGATGCAAATACCTACACCTTATTTAACGAATTGATAAATCTCAAACAAAAGAGTTCAATAGTCAAGCACATTAAGGACTTCCAAAAATTCAATATAAGGGTAAATCATATTCTAGAGGAGCATAGGATTGATTTATTCATAGGGAATCAAAAGGATAACATCCAACATGAGGTTTTCCTTTGGGAACCTGATTCATTGGAGAAGGCATTCAGCGTAGCAAGAAAAACTGAAAAAAATATTATGGCAACAAGGAAGTCTACCACTCACAACTATAAAGATGGAAGTGTGGTTGCTCCTAGCCTTCCAAAACCTACAAGGTTGACACCACAATAATTGGAAGAAAAGAGAGCAAAAGGGCTTTGTTACAACTGTGATAGAAAATGCACTAAAGGCCATGAGTGTGCTGAGAAGAAACTATTTTACATCCATTGTGAATAGGACGAAGAAAAGGAACAAGAAACATCAAAAGAAGAGGATATACACCAGGAACCAACCCCAGAGAAATATGAAATGAATCCGGCCATATCCTGTAATGCATTGGTAGAAATTATCACTCTCCAAACTCTCAAGATAGAAGGAAATGTCAAGAAGAAAAAGGTAACAATGTTGATTGATTCGAGTGGTACTGATAATTATATTCATTGTAAGAGAGCCAATGAATTAAATTGCTTCTTATATTGAGCACCATAGTGTCAAGGGATGGTTGAAAATGGAGGAACCACAAATTGCTCTAGAAAGTGCCATAATATTAAGCTATCCATGGGAGAATATGTATTCAATAGTCCAATACTTTCCATTCCAATGGGTGGTGCTGATGTTATACTAGGAGTCCAATGGTTACAATCTTTCGATACGATAACTTCTAATTTTCAATAACTTTTCTTGAATTTTTTCTAGGAATGAAATGAAGTTGAATTAAGGGGTATCGCAAGGAAACCAAGAAAGATAAACAGTTCTAATAGCATGACGAAGCTTCTAAATAAAGAACAACAGGGCGTAATTTCACAGTTATGTTCACTGGAGGTTCAAAAATCGAAATCATCTATTTCTCTAGACCTCCAAAAAGTCTTGGGCAATCATTCCAAGGTATTTGAGACTCCTAAAGGCCTCCCACCTATTCGTGATCATGATCATGTTGTTCATTTGATTCCAAGAAGTAGTCCTCCAAACATCCGACCTTATAGATATTCATATGCCGAAAAGAGTGAAATTGAACGTATGGTTACAGAAATGCTACATGTTGGTATAATTCTACCAGTTCAAAGTTCTTTCTGTGTTCCAATAATATTGGTGCACAAGAAGGATGGATATTGGCGCATATATCCGAATTATAAGGAGCTCAACAAGCTCACAATTAAAGATAAATTTCCCATTCTTTTGATTGATGAATTACATGGAGCAATTTACTTCACCAAGTTGGATCTTCGTTCAAGATATCATCAAATAAGAATGAAGACTGAAGACGTTCCGAAAACAACATTTAGAAATCGTGAGGGTCATTATGATTTTTTTTCATGCCTTTTGGCCTTACCAATGCACCTTCTACATTTCGAGTTTTGATGAATTCCATTTTCAAAGCCTTAGAAAATTTGTGTTAATATTTTTTGATGATATACTAATCTACAAGTAGTCTTGGAAGGATCATGTTCAACATGTTGACAGGTTGCTCAAGCTATTTGAGGATAAACAATTATATATAAAAACCTCCAAATGTTTCTTTGGAGTACTGGAGGTGGAATATTAGGGTCATATTGTATCTCATGAGGCTGTTAAGGTAGACCCTAACAAAATTAAAGATATTAAGGAATGTAAAATCCCCACATCCATAATGCATATGAGGATTTCTTGGGTTGACAGGGTATTATCACAAGCTTGTTAAGAACTATGGGAGAATAGCAGCACCTTTAACAACATTATTGAAGAAAGATGCATTTTCTTGAACTCCATAAGAAACTAAGGCCTTTGAGAATTTTAAAGAGGAAATGTGCTAAGAACCGGTCTTAGTTATGCGAGACTTTACAAAAACCTTTATTATGGAATGTCTTGCCTCATTACATAGAATTGGTGTTGTTTTAATGCAAGAAGGAAGATCCATTGCTTTTGAAATCCGTCCAATCCAAGGAAAGTATTTACACAAAGCTATTTATGAGAAAGAAATGTTGGCAATACTACATGTACTTAATAAATGGGGACCTAATCTAATGGGAAGACACTTCAAGGTAAAAAAAAGTCATGATAATATTGAATACTTTTTATAACAAAAATTATCTTCAGAAGAGCAGCAAAAATGGGTCACAAAGATGTTTAGTTATGACTTTGAAATCATCTACAAAAAATGGAAGAAAAACGTTTTTGTGGATGCACTTTCGAGAAAGGATGAGGATGTGGAAGCATTGTTTTGTTCCATTACTATTATCCAACCAGATTAGATATCAAAATCAAGGGATGAATGGAAGAATGATGTAGAAGTATGGGCACTCATTCAAAAGTTGCAGCAAGGTCCGAGTATATCTGATACATTTAGCCAGAAAAATAATTTGTTATGGTACAAAGATCACTTATACCTCTGTGAGAATTCCCAACTCAAACAAAATATTCTTCTGGAATTGCACACCTCTTCCTTATGAGGGCACTATGGATTTTTAAAACCTTACCGCACGGTTAAGAAGGATTTTTTTTGGGATGAACTTAAATTTGATATTCAAAAGTTTGTATTGGAATTTTTAGTTTTCCAACAAAATAAAGCTGAGACAATTAAGACCCTAGGGTTGTTACAACCTTTATCCATTTCAATTCAATGTTGGGAGGAGGTTTCAATGGATTTTATCACAGGTTTATCCCAGTCTGAAAGAAAGAATGTCATCATGGTGATAGTTGATAGACTTACCACGTATGAACTCTTTTGCGCATTATCTCATCCATTTAAAGTTAGTACATTTAGTACTGCATTTATGGAAACAATACAAAATATACATGGAAACCTAAAGATTATTGTAAGTGACAGAGATCCCATTTTCAATAGAAATTTTTGAACGGAATTATTTTCTTGTCTCGGTACTTAGTTAGCTCATACCTCATCTTATCATCTTCAATCTGATGTAAAAACTGAGATAGTAAACAAATGATTGAAATGATATCTTCGTTGCTTTGTATCTGATAAACAAACACAATGGGTCTAGTGGTTACCTGTGGCTGAATGGTGGTATAACACTTCTTTCCATATTGTAGCAAACATGACCCCATTATTATTGTCATTGTATCCCTTATTGTAATTGTTTGCCCATGTTGTCCCCATATTGTTATTAGCGCCCCCATAGAAGCCCACTATTTTTATAGTTGTGCCCTCACATTATTATTTATGTCAGCTTTTATTATATTGTGACCCCTTACAATCCTATATATAGAAAGGAGGTTTTGTCATTTGAATCATCCAAGAATTTTCCATTTGTGTAATGTAAAGGAGGTCCCCCCCCCTCGAAGAGGCTAATTTCAAAGTCGTTGATCCATCTTTTTTTCTATTTTTTGAGTTGGTTGCATAACTCTCTCTCTCTCTCTATCTCTTTGCCCTCTAACCTTGTCACTTTCTCCCTCCCTCTCTCCTTCTCTCTCTCTTACTCTCTCCCCTTCCATCTTTGTCTCCCTCTCTCTCTTAGCCTTCTCTCCCTTTCTCACTCTCTTTTTGTCTCTCTTCATTTCTCCTTTCCCCTGTAATTTAGTTTATCTCCTTCAATGAAAGCAATCAGACAGGTTTAGAAATCACCATCTACACTGAAATCAATGCATATAGGCAAGAAATATTCTTCCCTCTCCCCCCTCCATATATATTTATATCTCCCTCCATCTATCCTTCTTTGTCTCTCTATCTCACCCCCCCAAAATACACATGCTCTCTCTCTCCATATTTATCTTCCTCCCTCTCTCTATCTCTCTCTTTTTCCCTACCTTCACCTTTCATCTATATCTCTATCTCACTTTGTCTCTCTTGTCTTTCTATATCACCCCCAAAACATACACATTCTTTCTTCTTCCCCCTTCTATCTCTCTTCCCTCTTGCTCTCATTTCTCCCTCTCTATCCATCTTCGTTATCACTCCCTCTCACTCTCTCCATATTTCTCTTTATGTGTCTTTCTTCTTACCTTCCTCTCTCCTTCTCTCTCTCACTTCCTCGCTCTCTTCCTTCCTCTCTCACCCTTTCTTTGCCACCTCCATCTATCTCTCCCCTTCAACTCTCTCACTCTCTCTCTCTCTTCCCCCGTTCTCTTCATCTCTCTTTATTTGCCTCTCTTTCTTACTCCCAAGCATAAACATTCTCTCTCCATCTCTTCCTTATCACTCCCTCTCTCTCTCCAATTTTCTCTTTCTATGTATTTCTTCTTACCTCCCTTTCTCTCCTTCCAACTCCATCTCTCTATCCCTCTTTCTCTTCTCCTTTATCCCTCTTCCTCTAGCTATCCACATCTATCACTCTATGCCTTTGTTCTTCCCTCCCATATATATCTAGAGTTAATATATATCATTATAATATACAAAATTTAATATTGTATTAATTAAAAGTTAAGTTCAATAATATATTAATATTAATCTTTCAATATTAATATTAGATTTAATGCTGTTTTTTACATTATTTGTAATAAAACTACATCAAATGAATATTTTCTAATATCAAAATTTAGACCTAAAAATATTTATGTGTATAGAGATTTTGATATATAGATAGGATATGGTTTTCCTTTTAAATATTCATTCTACAAATAACTTTTTAAAAGAAATATTAAAAGATGTTACAACAAGATTTTGGATTCTTTGTTTTGAATTAACCTTTTTACTTTGATTTAAGAAATGGTAGTGACTTTAATAAGGTGTAAAAATGTTTAAAATTTTTCTTAATTTGGAATTAGAATAATGTAGTAAAAAATTGGTTCAAGGTAAATTTATGATCCATTCAAATTCAAACTATATGATAAAAGAACTATTAAACAGAGATAATATATCTATCTATCTATCTATCTATCTATATATATATATATATATATATATATATATATATATATATTTTATCTAAACTCATGAAATAATTGTATTGTAATTTTTTTTTATCTATATGGTTATTTTCATTTCTGTTGCCCCCATTAAATTTTTCTATTTTTATTATTATTATTTGTTGGAGATACTAACATAAACACTATTTAGATCTCTATTTTTTTATTTTTATGTTGACAAACATTAGCTAAAATTTAACTTTGAGCACTAACATACTTACACAGTAGGGTCATACTCGACTATAGAATGCACCTTTCAAGACAATAAAATGTTTCTCCATTGGCAATTCAGTGGTGCACATGAAATATAGTTGTCCGAAACAACAATTGGTAGGGACTCCAACACAATTTGCTTTATTATGTGTGTTGCAAGGGCATTCGATAATGGATTGAATTTGAAATAATTTATTGTTGACAAAAATTAAAGACAAATTTATGATATTCAGTTTGTAAAAAAAATAATATATATTTTTAATTATGTTAATTCTAATTTCTTTTAAATATTATTGGTCAAAAGAGCTTGGGTCTTATTTAGTAGTGATGTTGCTACCGCCAGTTAGTTTGCATTACGAATTCAGGTCGGCTGTTGCACAGGAGTACAAAAAAAACTTAACATCACCCATCCAACACATAAATCAATTTGGATTTTAGTGCATGTCATCATTGTCATTTAAAATGTTGCTTATAATAATTCAAGTTGCACTAATTAAGCTGAAGGTTTTTTTATCCTGAGGTTTTCAGAATGAAAAAAGAAACATTTAATGATTTGGTTTATCTTCAAGATACTGTTGAAATTTGTCATCCTTGACATAATGTTGAACATTGTTGAAATTCGTCATTCTTGACATAATATTGAACAATGTCCCTCAGACTCCACGTCGCACTCCCATGGTTGAATATTTTGTTGATCTTTGTTGTAAATTATGACAGCGATGTCTGGATATGACAAGCGACTGTAACCTTAAGTTCATTTTCTATATAAGGCCATGAATTTCTTTTATGGCTTGACAAAAATATATATATATATATATATATATATATATATATATATATATATATATATATATATATATATATATATAGATATATATCCTGTGAAAGTAAATTGAATGAGGAGAATTCGAATTCACTTTACTCATAAACGTCATAAACGTTACGATGCAATAGTACTATTTTGAAGATTTATGCCGACACCAATTTACTTCAAAAACTTCAAACACCAAAGCTCAATTTGAAATCTGAGATGTGCCATATCAGTTTGAAATCTGGCAGGCGGAGGTGGCATTTAATTGAAATTTGAAAGCCTACATGGCATTGAATAGTTTGAAATTCGACAGACTAATATGGCAACTGAATGCATAGTTGGACGTTTCATCCCAGCATTATATACATCTGAATGGTGGAGCAGACTGAACAACTGGGAGGTAGAGCAAGTCATAACCCTACAGCTGCTACCTAAGTGACTGTCGGATAATATGACTATGTATTAGAACAAAAGACTGATACAATTTCATCCTCTTTGCAGAGAGGGATTCACAAAACAAAAACAAAAACTCTGTTACGCTCACAGGTTTTCCACTGCTGTGGATATTACAAAAGGCAATTTCTTGATGTTTCTGTGTTTTGCAATGGCAAACAAAACATTATATCCCTGTTCTATTTAAATTCTCGCACTCCTGTGCGTTCTATACAAATCGCATGCTTCCACGGCGCGCACGCACAATACCATGTTATACGTGAAACATACGAATATATATGAAAAACAATAAAACATATGCCCATAACTAAATTTATGACTACTACCTAAATCTACGAACAACCATTAAATTCCATAAATTTTTCCATCCGGCGATCAAACCAAAAACCATTGCCGCACGCAAAAAATTTGATTTGACGCGGCCCGTATCCATCTTCGGGCGATCGACGGCGGAGGGCCTATTGGGTATTTTTGATGGGAAAAATACCAAAAACAAACAAATTACACACCACAGAGACAATGCTCTGTTTCCTCTGTCCAGGATCTTTGCACACGGAAGCTTTTAAAACAAATTTACTAAGAACGTTCCATTACACATCCATAAAACATTTCTATTGATTTAGAACAAAAGACTGATACAATTTCATCCTCTTCGCAGAGAGGGATTCACAAAACAAAAACTCTGTTACGCTCACAGATTTTCCACTGCTCTGGATATTACAAAAGGCAATTTCTTGATGTTTCTGTGTTTTGCAATGGCAAACAAAACATTATATCCCTGTTCTATTTAAATTCTCGCACTGCTGTGCGTTCTATACAAATCGCATGCTTCCACCGCGCACAGGCACAATACCATGTTATACATAAAACATACGAATATATATGAAAAACAATAAAACATATGCCCATAACTAAATTTATGACTACTACCTAAATCTACGAACAACCATTAAATTCCATAAATTCTTCCATCTGGCGGTGAAACCAAAAACCATTACCGCACGCAAAAAATTTGATTTGACGCGGCCCGTATCCATCTTTGGGCGATCGACGGCGGAGGGCGCGCGGGGAGATCGGACGGCGGAGATGCATTTCGGAACAGGTAAGTTGCGCAATCTTTAACGCGCGAAAAATGACGTCCGCGCAGGTTGACTCGGATCTGGGCCCGCTGAGCTGATCCGACGCGGTTCGCACACCATCCTCGGGCAAACCAATCGACCTTTAACATCCGGGGAGCAGGCGGTTTGGATGTTGTACAGTGGACGCGTGGCGCGTCCTGATTGTGTCGGAGCCTCCTTCACGGGTACAACCATTTGCGAATGGTGGTGCGGGGAAAAACCGAGCGATTTTCCAAAACCGCCCTGCGTTTGAAATTAATAATTTAACACTCCCCTTTAATTTCAACAGCTGGGCATTCAGACATACCCAAGCTCTTTCTCAAAAATTCAAAGCTTTTCTGATCTAGTGGCTTTGTCAAGATGTCTGCAACCTGTTCCTGAGTCCTGCAATGTTTTAGGACAATTTCTCCATTGTTCACTAATTCTCTGATGTAGTGAAACCTTGTATCAATGTGTTTCGTTCTTTTATGAAACACTGAATTCTTTGACAAAGCAATAGCTGAGCTATTGTCACAAAAGACCATTGTCGCTTTTGCATGCTCTTGGCCTAAGCTTCTCAACATCCTTCTCATCCAAATTGCCTGACATGTTGCTACTGTCGCTGCCACATATTCAGCCTCTGCTGTAGATAATGCTACAATGGTCTGCTTCTTAGAAGCCCATGAAATGGCTCCTGAACCCATGTGAAAAATATAACCGGAAGTGCTTTTCCGATCATCTACACTTCCAGCCCAATTGCTATCAGTGTATCCAACCAAATCTGAATGTTCTGAGGCATGATATAAAATTCCAAACATTTTGGTACCTTTGACATACCTCAAAATTCTCTTTGCTGCCTGCCAATGTGCCTCCTTTGGCCTCTCCATAAATCTGGAAATTAAGCTAACAGTATACATAATATCAGGTCTAGTTGTTGTTAAATACATAAGGCTCCACACAATACTTTTGTACAAACTAGGATTAAAATCCTTGCTGCTATCCTCTCTGCTGAGTTTTAATCCCATTACTGTGGGAGTGATTGCTGCCTTGCACTCTTGCATGTTAAATCTGCCCAGTACTTGATTTACATATCTTTCTTGTGAGATAAAAATTCCTTTTTCATTTTGATCTACTTCTATGCCTAAGAAGTATCTCAACAAACCCATGTCAGTCATTTCAAACTCATCCTTCATGACTGATTTAAAATTCTCAATGAGCTCATCATCATTACCTGTGAAAATAACATCATCAACATATAAGACAACAATCAAAATTTTACCATCCTTTTCCTTGATGTAGACTGTGGGTTCTCCTTCACATTTGTCAAATTCATTATCCAATAGATATGAATCTATCCTGTTGTACCATGCTCTTGGCGCTTGCTTCAGCCCATAAAGAGCTTTCTTCAATTTGCACACTTTGTGCTCTTCTCCTTTCTTCTCATATCCGAGAGGCTGTTCCACATAAACCTCTTCCATTAACACTCCATTTAGGAATGCTGATTTCACATCCATTTGGTAGACTTTCCATTTGTTTTGAGCTGTTATGGACAACACTGCCCTCACTGTTTCCATTCTTGCAACCGGGGCGAAAGTCTCCTCATAATCTCTTCCATACTGCTGCTTGTAGCCTTTGACAACCAGCCTTGCTTTATGCCTTTCAATCTTGCCTTCAGCATTGCTCTTGGTCTTGTAGACCCATTTCACACCAATGACTTCTTTGCCTTTTGGTAACTCAACCAAATCCCATGTTTTGTTTCTCTCTATGGCATTGATCTCCTCATCCATAGCTTCTATCCATTTCCTATCTTTAATTGCTTCTTCGAAATGAATAGGATCATCAACATGACAAAACAAGGCAAATAAGGAATTCATTCCTTCTTCATAAATTTCACTTAAATTTCTAAACTTTGTACCTCTTTCATTTGGTGTGCAAGTGCTTGAAGATGCACTTGAATTTCCTCCTTGTGGTGTGCTTGGAGAAGCACTCTAATTGATCCTCAATGGTGTACCTTGTTGTTCTTGTGTTGGTGCTGCTGTTTGGGGATTCATTTCAGCCACCTCCTCTTCATCCTCATCATGAGACAAACAGTTTTTAACATTCACTGTTTTCTCTATGCTTCCATCCCAAGCTTCTTCCTCAATGAATTGAACATCCCTGCTTACAAAACATTTCTTGGTAGATGGGATATACAGCCTGTAGGCTTTGGATTCATCACTATATCCAACAAGGATACATTTCTCCCCTTTGCTGTCCAACTTCTTTCTTAGCTTATCTGGAATGTGTGCATAGGCCACACACCCAAAAACTCTCATGTGGGTGACTCCTTGCTTTCTCCCACTCCATACCTCTTCTGGAACTTTGTTCATGACTACTTTTGTAGGACACCTGTTTAAAATATAAACTGCACAATGTACAGCTTCAGCCCAATACTCATTTGGCAAATGCTTTGCCTTCAACATGCTCCTTGCCATCTCCATAATGGTTATGTTCTTTCTTTCAGCAACTCCATTTTTCTGTGGGGTGTACCGAGTTGTAAACTGTTTATGAATTCCATTTTCTCTACAAAACTTTAGGAATTCATTGGAGATATACTCACCTCCTCTATCAGCTCTCAAAACTTTTATATGCAGCCCGCTTTGGTTCTCCACAAGTGCTTTGAAATTTTGGAATTTCTCAAACACTTCACTTTTTTTTTTAAGGAAATATGCCCAAGTTTTTCTTGTTAAGTCATCAATGAATGTTAAGAAATATAGGCTGCCTGCTAATGATGGAGCTTGCATCGGTCCACATAAATCTGAGTGGATGATCTCTAAGGGTGCCTTTGCCCTTATGCTTTTCCCTAATGGAAAAATTTCTCTATGTTGTTTGCCCAATATACAACCTTCACAAAGGCTGTCTGGCTTCTCTATCAATGGTAATCCTCTTACCATTCCTTTTCTGCTTAATAGGTTTAGACCTCCAAAATTTAGATGCCCGAATCTCAAGTGCCATAACCAATTTTCATCCTTTGGCGCGCTTTGGAAGGCCTCTTGAGTGACTGCTGCCATTTCCTTCTTGTTCTTCAAGTCTGCCCTGATCCGGAGAGGGAACATCCTGTTCCTTGTCATCTTCACTTCAGCAATGCATCTTTTGCTGGGTGGTATATCCATGATGGTGCATACATCATTCACAAAAAAGACATTGTAACCTTTTTTAATAAGTTGTCCAATATTCAAGAGGTTACATCTCATTCCGGGGACATAGTAGACATCTGCTATGGTTTTCCTTTCTCCTTGTTTTGAAAATATTTTTACTTCTCCTTTTCCCATAACAGACACTTTACTATCAGTTCCTAGTGTGACCTCTGACTTCAAGTTTTGATTTAAGGCTGAGAAGAGGGCAATGTTTCCTGTCATATGGTTGCTGCAACCTGAGTCTAAAAACCATATGTCTTCACTATGTGTTTCAGCCATGTTACAAGCTAACATGACATTTTCATGACTATTGTTTTCTCTTGTAACATTTGCATTTTGTCTACTGTTCATATCATGCTATTTCTTTCTACAATCACTTGCATAATGTCCATACTTTTTTCAATAATAGCATTGAACATTAGATCTATCATACCTTTGTCCTTGAGCATGATATTGTTCTCTTTTTGGGCTGCTGCCTTGGCCTTGGTTCTGATTTGTATTGCTGCCTCTTCCTTGTGCATTTGATGGGCTGTTCCTTCCACCTCTGTTCTGGCTTCTGACTCTTCCTCTTCGGTTTCCTCTTCCTTGACCTCTTCCTCTTCCAAAGGACATTTGGGTCTTGAAGTCTTGCTCAAGAGATGAGTTTTCATTCCTACTCAACCTCTGCTCATGTGTTATCAGTGATGCATGTAGCTCATCAACTGAATAGTTTGAGAGATCCTTTGTCTCTTCAATGGTGGTGACTATGGCATCAAACCTTGAGGGTAAGACCCTCAATATTTTCTCCACAATCCTTCTATCTTCAATGGTTTCTCCATGAGTTCTCATTTGTGTGATTACACCAATCGCATGAGTGAAGAATGAGTCAATGTTATTTGACTCCTTCATGTTCAAGTTCTCAAAATCCTTTCTCAGCAATTGTAGTTTTGCTGTGTTCACTCTCTCCATGCCTTGATAGGCTGTCTTGAGGGTTTGCCATGCTTTATGTGATGATGTAGCTGCTGCTATCCTTGGAAATATACTCTGGTCCACTGCTTGATACAACAATACAATGGCTTTTGCATCCTTCTTCCTATTGCTCTTCAATAGGTCCTTCTCTCCCTGAGTTAAGTTATTAAATGCATTTTCATCTGCTAGTTCCTCAAACCCATATTCAACTAGTTCCCATAGATCTTGAGAGATAAATAATGCTCTCATGGTTATTGACCAGTAGTCATAGTTCTTCCCATTAAACTGTGGGAGCTGGGTGTTAAACATACCCATGCTTGTGCTTGTCATTCCTTGCATTTTGAACTAAGGCTTTAAAACCTTGACTGTGTGTGTAAACACTGACTGTTCCAACAGTAACAAATAAGATAGCTATGAAGAATACCTGAATCCTTTGTTGTCTGAGTCTTCTGCCTGCCTGAGAAGTTTTGCTGTAGGAACAACCTTCTCCTTTCAGCTTCTTTAACTTCTTTAAAGAGCCTGAACCTGCTCTGATACCACTGTTGGGTATTTTTGATGGGAAAAATACCAAAAACAAACAAATTACACACCACAGAGACAATGCTCTGTTTCCTCTGTCCAGGATCTTTGCACAGGGAAGCTTTTAAAACAAATTTACTGAGAACAGTCCATTACACAGCCATAAAACATTTCTATTGATTTAGAACAAAAGACTGATACAATTTCATCCTCTTCGTAGAGAGGGATTCACAAAACAAAAAATCTGTTACGCTCATAGATTTTCCACTGCTGTGGATATTACAAAAGGCAATTTCTTGATGTTTCTGTGTTTTGCAATGGCAAACAAAACATTATATCCCTGTTCTATTTAAATTCTCGCACTGCTGTGCGTTCTATACAAATCGCATGCTTCCACCACTCGCAGGCACAATACCATGTTATACATAAAACATACGAATATATATGAAAAACAATAAAACATATGCCCATAACTAAATTTATGACTACTACCTAAATCTACGAACAACAATTAAATTCCATAAATTCTTCCATCCGGCGGTCAAACCAAAAACCATTACCGCACGCAAAAAATTTGATTTGACGCGGCCCGTATCCATCTTCGGGCGATCGACGGTGGAGGGCGCGCGGGGAGATCGGACGACGGAGATGCATTTCGGAACAGGTAAGTTGCGCGATATTTAACGCGGAAAAAATGACGTCCGCGCAGGTTGACTTGGATCTGGGCCCGCTGAGCTGATCCGACACGGTTCGCACACCATCCTCGGGCAAACCAATCGACCTTTAACGTCCGGAGAGCAGGCGGTTTGGCTGTTGTACAGTGGACGCGTGGCGCGTCCTGATTGTGTCGGAACCTCCTTCACGGGTACAACCATTTGTGAATGGCGGTGCGGGGAAAAACCGGGTGGTTTTCCAAAACTGCCCTGCGGTTGAAATTAATAATTTAAGAGTATTGTAGAGCTTTATAGTGAGCCTATTGTAGAACTCATCAGCTTCGGTGACCAAGATTAGTCCTTCCACAGACTCTGCGCACTAGATTTCGGCAAGGGCATGGTCTTGGGCTTATGATATCCAATCCTCTCAGAAATAGAAGTAGGGTTTACATAAGTGTAGAAATAGAAAGTCATAGATGTCATTTCGGGATTCCAATGGCACAGAACCAGTCGTGGCTGCCTTCCATTGGAGGCGCTTTAGTCCACTTTGTCAGGACATAGTTTGAGGATAGAAAATCATTCCATTGTTTGGAGATGAAGCGATAATGGTATACAAACTCCACTGGAAGACGAGCTAATATCTCTGTTTGAAGATCGAGTGATTCGCTCTGCAATGAACCAACAACACCCACCCATGCTTCTTGCAACTCCATGTATATAAGCTAGAAAGAGCAAAGCGGACTTGAAGATTTACGGAAAAACCAAAACGAATTTGATTTCTTAGAGTAACTATAATTTACTTATTTAGTCGAGATGCTTGTCCTCTTTGGGATTCCTTTTAAGATTATTAGGTTCTTTATGTACAATATCTAGGCTTAGGGTTTTGCTTGATGTTTGTAGATCCTCTACTCAAGGCTTTCTTTTGGGTGGGAGAGATCGTTGGACTAGTGGGATGTGTTCTCCAAGAACATATTAAATTTAATGATTTTGGTAGGTTTCTACAATGCTTTGAATGTTAATGTTGTCTATATCCATATCCACACTCTCCTCATATTCTTAGATGTCTTTGTCCTTTTCAATTTTTCCTCCTCATTATCTACAACAATTTGTTGTGATTCCATCATTTTCCTACATTTGCGCTAATCATACCGTTCTAGGGAGCGTGAGGTGGCATTTGGTACTTGGGTTGTACAACTAGGATTCTTATATCATTATTTAGGCGGGAACCCTTAACGGTCCCATTTTATTATAGTTGTGCCTTCTCTCTCCTATATACACAATATGGAGACTTGGTCTCTCGATTATAACATATGGTCATGTACATTATATTCATCATGAGGGAGTTTTCTCTCTTAGAGAGGGATATAATTGTTTTTTTCTTATAATTTTAAAGGTGTGTGTATCGTATCATTTGGCATTAAAGCTCATGATCCTATGGTTTTTCTACCTCAAACAAATCCTTGTGGAATTTTTTCTATAACCTATTTTCTAGGAGGTTTTAGATTGTGGAACATGGAGAATATTGACAAGGAATCCTTCTACATCCTTTTCCCGCTCCGTTTTCAATAGATTTTAGAGCGTTATTTAGTTGAAAATATCTTAAAAGATGGCCATGATGATGGATTTTTGGCACCTAAAGTGAATGTGTTCATAGTTGAGCATTTGTATGAAGTATGAATCTTGGAAGGTTAGATACATTTGTCTCTATTTGGCGTTCATCATCATGAAGAGTTACTTGATCAACAATGAAGGCTTTGGTCTTAGCCAACCTTTGTTGTTCTATTCTCATTTCGGCTTGAAATATTTTCTTTTCAAGGGCCTTGGCTTTAAGCCTTTCCTCTTCATCAATGTCCTTTCAAAGGGCCTCTACTTTTGAAGGGCATTGCTTTCTTTGTTTTTCCCTTTGCCTTATTTTTGGGTAGTGGATAAGAAGCAAGTCATAATATTCTATCTATTGCATTCTGTTCCATAACTCTTCATATGTGAGAATTTCTTGGAACACGAGTTCTTAGGGAGAGACTAATGTTCATATGGATGTGAGAGTTTCATATACTTGCAATGCTCTTTAACTGTATGATGGGGGTTGTGTCTTTTCAAAATTCTTGTGAGGAGCTCAAGCTCCTCTTTTTCCCTACCCAAGGTAACTTTTCTAGATCATAGTTGTCTATTTTTGATAGTGAAGCCCAACCATGACCTTGTATTAATGTTTGCTAAAACTAATCTTATCCCAAACTCCATAGTCTGATCGACATATTTTAACATATAAGTATTTGAAACTTATTTTATGCATGCCCATGGTTTATCTTTTATGGTTTTTGGCTTTGTGGGGCATGACCCAAGTTTACTGTCTGTTAGCCAAAAAAATCCCTAAATTACTGGCCCTTTTGGCATCAGCTCGCGGAGCGCGGATTGAAGTCTCACCCGAAGAAGTATGGGGGGATGTTGGAACCAATTTTCCACACCCTGAGATAGTCGTGATGTCAATTTATACCCTCTATTCCTACTTTCGCACAGGTCACTAAGCTTTTGGGATCTATCGGTCTACCCCTTTATTCCACCCTTCAATACCTCCGAAGGTGTACGATTAACCTTCGTGCAACCTTAACCCACGATCCAAGTACTTTCGCACTTCTATGACAACTTATTGTATAGGTTCCCAAGTAATCTTAAGTGTTTTACTTATCTTACTAATCAACCAAAGTTAGCATCACGTAAATAGATATTCTTACTTGCATTCGATTAACCAATACAGTCACATACATTCACGCATCACATAACCATTGTAAATTAAACCCAAAATGCAATATAAGCATATGTATTAACAAGAAATAAATACACATAATTTGCATAATACTTCTCTTTATTGATATCTTCAAATTAATACAGACTCTATCCCCCCTACGCACACAACTGCAGGGGTTCATGCACTCAGCTATGGACTTCCACCCTAGGCCACTGCGCACTCAGTTGCATCGCTTCTACCTATGCTAAAACCCAAAATAATTAGAATTCTCTACCAAGACTCCAAAACTTGTCTACCAACTACTTAAAGCTTATTTACTTAGCTATTTTTTATACAATCCCATGGTCCATGGTCCATGGGTGGATCTTTATAGCTAACTTTACACTTTACAAAATATGGACAAAGATCCCTTTATGACTCTTGACACCTTCGTGCTCTGGGACCACAAAATGCAGAGACTTTACATCTTTATTACAAAATTTGTCCCAAAACATCGGCTTTTAGCCCCAAAATTGTCCTTGGGCGAACTCGTTCCCAACAGGAATCCAACAAAAACATGGTGACTCACCCTCGAGTCACTCTGTGGACGCAAAGATCTTGGCTCGAAGACCTCCCAAT
Organism: Pinus tabuliformis; assembly: GCA_031772625.1. NCBI lineage: Eukaryota > Viridiplantae > Streptophyta > Pinopsida > Pinales > Pinaceae > Pinus > Pinus tabuliformis. The sequence goes on along the minus strand of CM062819.1, from coordinate 233,229,510 downwards.
TCGACCTGTATGACGGCAACCTCAGCAGTGCACTATTTTGTCGCTTGCTTCCCTTCTTCAACCAACCGCTCAGTTGTTGGTCCTAAACTATCAGCCTGAAGCTTTTGCTGAGTTGCTTGCAGATTAGCAAGCTTACCTTCAATAGAGGTTGTGACCGAATAAGCCTCATCCAACCAGGGCTTCAAGTGCGCCTTCAACATTGCCTCCTTATGTTGTGTTGCATCTACCTGTTCTTTCAATTGTTTGGCCTCCTGCAGTTTCGCCAGTCTCTATGTGATAGTGAAGGTTCGCGTTGTACCTTTTGCTTCATCATAGCGTTGTTGTATTTCTCGTGCCTCTATCTCCAACTGTTGTACATTAGAGTCCCCCTCTAGGCTCGTCAAGACCTCGAACAATTGTTCAAAAGGTTGTGTACAGTCTGCTACTGCATTGTCTACCGCCGCTATTGCCTCTGTGACAGCGGTTGCACGCTGCTCCTTTACTTCTGGCGAAGTTGAAGGTTGGGCCTTCAACCGTAAATCTGCAATCTGTAGGTTCAGCTCCAACTGAACCTTAGCCAACTCTGTGCGAGCATTGCACACCCCTATAGCAAGCTTGCGAACGTGCACCTTGATCGGTTCTTCCTCAAGAATGGCCAACTCTAGGACCATTTGGCATGCCTCCTCCATGACTTGAACTATGCACTTGTTTCGGTCGATTACCTCGATCACGATGGTGATGGCAGAGTCTCACTATAGGGCCATCTATTCATTATTAATCTTCTGCTCACTGATCACCTGCAAAGCGCGGTGTTCACGGGTCCTAAGCTCTGTGATCACTCCATACTACAATAGGTGGAGCGTCTCGCTAGGGAGCGCTACCAAGTCCAACCCCACTCCCTTGAGGGTGCTGACAGTGGGTTGTTAGCTTCCTTTTCTATGGTGAGTGCTCCATCCAGCAGTACTATCGCGCGAGAGACCTTTGCACATAGCATCTCGGCATCTTCTAAAGTATCGATAGTGAGGCTGGTGGACACCATGCCATCCTGTGATGCGTGGTTCTGTAGCTCCTATAGACCTATCTGGATAGCCCCCAATAGTAGTTGCTACTACTGCTCAAATTGATGTAGTGCCTCTGCGATGACATCCCGCATCGTGTCTCCAATGTCATGCAAATCTCCTTCTGTGAGAGTGACTAGGTCCAGAAACGCCTTAATGGCCTTGAATTTCTTCCTTGACCCCACTTTTTCTTGTTCCCTTGGACACTTGATGCGGTCGGACATTGTCTGTGGGTCCGTGCCATGTTTCTCTGTTTGCTCATCTGTTTCTTCCTCTATTTTAGGCGAAGATGACCTTGCGCCTTTGTCAAAGCCACGATCTATTTTTCCTATCTCCTTTTATATCTACTAGGTGGCATCACGCTCCACCTAGACCTTCTCAGCGGCCTCCTTCTTCCTTCTTAGATAGATGTGCCATCTTGAGCTTGGCCTCCTTTTTGCGTTTTGCAGCAAACTTGCTCGACCCCACAACAAGTTTGCCCTTAATTTGAAAATGACACAAAATATTCAAGGTTTTTTTAGGACTAACCCACAACCATGATAGTTTCAACATTCTCATTTATTACAAGGCATTAAGTATGCACATGGTACAAATAGGCTGCCAAAAAAGAAAATAGAAAAACCATTTGCAAAATATACAAATTACCCTCTCCAACGTGTTCACCAAGAATGCCCAAATCCAAGGAAATTTTCTTCTTTTTCTCTTTTGATTTTGATAAAAATTAAACAAGTAAATTAATGGGAGTCATCACATCCAGGTCTTGTTTACATATTTATATGGTTTCTCTATTTTATTTTTTGACAACTTGTTTGTACCATGTGCATCCTTAATGCCTTGTAAGTTAGGAGAATGTTGAAACTATCCTGGTTGTCCTAATGATAGTGGCTCCTTCTCAAAATGTGTTATATAAGGGGAAAATTTTACAGGACTCCAATGGTGTAAATATATGAGTTTTTCACCATTGGCAAAGGCTCAATGCCAAAGAGTCTTCCCTAGATCCATGGGACACCTTGACTGGTTGAACTTGTGGTTACACCCAAAGAGAGGATGAAAAATTGAAATGATCTTAGCACAAGTGGCTTGGTGAAAATTTGGTTTCCCATGTTTCATTAGTTATTAATGGATATGTTGTAACTAACATGTTTGTACATTTATGAAGTATTTATATCTAGTGTATAGAATTGATGAAATAGTTGTATATGGTGTAATCGAAACATATCTAATTGATACTGCCTATTCTCCAAAAAATTTAGTTCCTATTGAAAAAGGTAATAAGACATTTTCCTCAAAGGTTTAAACCATTAAACATAATTCCAAATTTATTTTATCCATATTTATAAATATTCTAACACCAAAACATAATTATAAGGGAAGTATGCGTTAGGTGCATCGTGCAATATTTAAGTATAGGGCATATAAATGTCTTATTTTAAGATAGTTTAAAGACAATGACAATATTTTGATTCTTTCATAGGATTTACCCTTGAAATATAATACACTAGAAGCTTTGTTTCAACAATATTGGTTGTACATTGGGGACTTGAGAGTGCTTATGTGTATCTTCTCTACCCCTTACTTGATAGCAATAGGTCATCATCACCAAAACAATATGTAGTTGCAGTTCTTAGTCTGTCTACAAAAAAATAATGATGGAGAGAAAGATATACATAAGTTTCACATATACAGTGGATGCACATATGCATAAGTTGTGCATATACAATATATGCACATATACAAAATATATGCGCATATATAGAAGATATTCATATATGGAAGTTGCGCATATATGGAAGATACACATATACGGAAGTTGTGCATATACAAAAGATACACATATATGCATATATACACAACTTCCATATAGGTGCATATCTTTCGTACATGCACACATATTTTGTATATGTGTATCTTTTGTATATGCATGTATGTTTTGTATATGCACAACTTATGTATATGCGTAGTGATGTAGATGCATCTAACCTACGTAAAATATTTACTAAGGGAGTTTGTTTATAAAGTTAGGATTTAATTAATTAATGTATTTTTTCTATAGTTTTAGGAGAAAATGATAATTCTTGTAAATAGGACAAGATTTGATAGAATTTTGGAATAGTTGGAACTTATCTAGGGATAAAGTTTTAGATGAGAGATTTTATGGATCATGCGAGATATTTTAGGAGTTAGTTTAGGATCTAGAACCTACTTGTGTTCTAATCCATTTGTATAAATCTAGGTGAGCCCATGAGGCATTTAAGTATGTAGAGGTGTGTAAGTAGGTATGAGAGTTAAGTATAAGAAGTTCTCCTATAAATATTTAATGTCTTAAACAAATTATATATACAGTGACTAAAGTTATGCATAAATTATTTATATACACATCTTCCATATATGCGCAACTTTTGTATATGTGCATCCACCGTACATGTTCAAGTACCATATGTGTGCATATACAGAACTTACACATATGCATAGTTCTGCACAACTTTAATATACATACATATGATGAGCCCCAAAAATGGATAATTATATTTTACTACATGTTTTTTATTATATTTACGCTAATAGAGTGAATTGGGTTAGTCATTATGCCAACAAGTCTAATGGGTGCTTTGTGCAGATTTTTAGTCAATTTTGAGACAAAATCAAAGGTTTTATTGAGCACTTGGCTGCCAAATTCGTGGGAGAACAAGGGAGAGGATTTGTAGGAAGGTGTCCCCTTCATTTATGGGCCCTTACCTCCAATTCTCCACCATAAGCTCGGAGTTCAAGGGCCACTAAATCAATTATCACAAGGGCAACTGAGCAAGGGCTAGTAAAGGTGTTGTTAACTAAAAGTTTTGGCAGCCGAGTTCCTAAAGTTTAGGAGGGTTGTTAGGGTCCACAATTTTTATAAATAAGAGGGCTTAGGGCCTCATTTCAGTTAGTCATTCTGTAGGTAGAAGTTAGCTAGTTTGTAGTTCGATTTTAGTCATTCTTTTAGTCAATTTTTAGGCAGTAAGTTAGCTCTGCATTTCAGCACATTTTCAAGTTTTCCTTGTGGACAGTTTTTTGAATGTAACATTTCTTTTGAGCAATAAAGATGAATCCAGCTTTTGCACCAGCTATAATCTCTCTTAGGAGGCTATAGCTCTTGGGGTTGGGGCCATCTTAAGTTCCCAATACCTCCTTTGTTTGCCTTTATGTGTTTTTGCTGCATTCTTAGAATCAAATCTGCTATTTAGATTTAAATCTTGCTTTGTTATTTAGATTGCTTTTGATGATTAAAAAGGATTTTTATGTTCATATTTAGTTGGTAGGTTAATAATAGGGAATATCTTCAAAAGAGGGCCATCAAACACCTCTGATTTCAACTCTCCCTCAGTGGGATCAAGAGCTGGGATCAAGGTTACCTTGCTGCCCACAAAAACACTGACTTTGCTTTGCCATGCAATCACTAGTGTTTGATTTTCATTTGTAGAAGTTGGTTACAAGTTCAGATTTTTGCTTGCTTAGTTGCATAAGTTAGTATACATGGTTTCATTGCAGGTCAAACTTCTGTTCATTCTCTTTACTGACAGCTAGGTCAGATTAGAGTGAAGTAACTAGGTCATTGGTTTTCCAAGTGTTTGTTTGTTCAGTTTGAAAAACAACTTGCAGAGCACCTGTTATCCTTCTTTACCTGCCCATTCTCCATCAATCCCACCTGCTTCATCCTCTACTTAGAATCCTTTCCTTATGTTTTCCATTTGCTCACTCTGCCCTAAATTCCCATATTGTTGTGCAACATTGCTTCTCTTATCTTTGAACCAACCCAATCGCCTTAGCCACTCTTCAGCGTCATTCACCAAGTCCTGGACATCCTCACACCCCTATTTCACCTCCATACCCACTCCTCCATATTTCTTCCCCCAACCATCCTCCATAATCCCATTTCTGAACATCCTGTAGAAAAATTACAGACATCCTGTAGAAATTCCAGAACATCCGTAGAACCCCTGCATACTTCCTGTAGAAGCTCACGAATGAGGTTTCTTGATAGCCAAACTCTGTGCAACTCTGTGGAAGGGTGTTAGGGACCCCTTAGGCCCTCTTCGAATCTTCCCGACCTCCTCCAAGCATTTCCTCTCGCCAATCCACCTCTGCACAGTCAAAAACAGTTAAATCGCATGCATGATAATTCTAACAACTTATTCAAAAATACAAAAAGATCTTTTCTTCAGATAGTGATAACTTAAACACATGCATTTTACCTTCCTAGATGTAAATGGCATCTCTTTCAGTAGCGTGCATCCTCTTTTTTGCATCTGTAGGGATGACTGGTAAAATTAGGGTTTGCTAGGGTTTACGTTTCCTTTCAGCTTTCCAGTTTCTTTCTGCAAGTAGATTGGCCTTCTTTGAGTTAGCTTTCGTCCATCAGTTAAAAAGCTTCTTCTAAGAGCTCATAGAAGTTGGCTTCAGCTCCTAGCAGACTTGTGTCAGCTGATCAAGTGACAGCTACGGCAAGAGCTAATACTTGTGCATACAGCACCGTCGCTGCCAAGTTTGTTACGAACCACCGGGTTAATAAAATTAAAAAAGGGAGTTCGAGGAGTTGCAACATTATTGCTGCAATACTGGGGCTCACCATTATTTTTGGCGCTGTTGCCGGGGAAGCGTTAGAGTATTGGTGATTGCTTCTTTTCTTCTATTTTCTACTACAAGCTTCTGCTAAGTAGTTTATTTCATTTCCATTCTGCAATTTCATTTATGCAAAAGTAGATTAGACATTTCCTGCTTTCATAGATTAGAATTTCAATTCCGCAATTTCAATTCTGCAAGCATAGATTAGCATTTCAATTCCGCAATTTCATTTCTGTAAGCATAGATTAGCATTTCAATTCCGAAAACGTAGCCTAGCATTTCATTCCTGCAATTTCATTTGAGCAAAATAGATTAGTCCTTTCCTGCTTTCATTTCAATTCCGCATTTTCATTTCAGCAAGATAGTTAGTTTCAGTTCAATCTATTTTAGTTTTTGCAGGTATAAGCAGAAAAAAGAAACAAAAATCAACAAAAAAGATTTCCTTTCATGCCTTGTAGGAGTAGAGATAATTCAGAAAAATGATTTCACAACACCCCCACTGCTTCACACAGCCAACCTTCTCTCTTCTTCGATGGCTGTGATTAAAGAACACTTAGGTGGATGGCAAGACATATTTGAAGAACCTCAAGGGAAGAAGAAGAGAAAATTCCTCTGGAGCAAATGGCTACAAGCAGAAATGATGGGAGTTGTACCTTGTCAAAAAATGAATTTGAAAATCAAATGGAAGATTTCAAGAGTGATATGAGGCAATTTCTTCCCATGCAACTGGCTACCTTGCAGATCCAAAGGAAGCAAGAGAAAGCCAAGAGGGCTTTGGTCATCTTTTGTCCCAGGTGGACTAGAAAGCATCCTAGGAACGAATGTCCAATACACTCCTTAGAAGTGTGTTTCGTCTGTGAGGAATACCATCCTACGAATCAGTGCCCTTCCTTTCCTGGACTTAAAGCTGCATATCAGAGAGCCAAAGGAGCCACTGAACCACTCTATTATATGAACCAAAGGGGGCCACATGGACGCATACCCTACCAGCAAGGAATGCAAGGGACATCCTAGACCTATTACAACCCCTATCAAGCCACTTTCATGCCTTCTTGGGCTCACCTTGCTCATCCTTCCTCGTCCACACCCCCTCCTTGGTCGGATCCATCTCCATATTATGCCTAACCTGTTGCTCATTAATTTCACTCTTATGCTCAGCGACAGCCTCAGTGGAATGAACCTCATCAAGGGTGGAGGCCCCAGTACAAGTCTCCTCCCGCTCATTTTCCTCCACCACCTGCCCAACCACAACCCCATCCACATCCATCTCAAATATACACCCCCACTCAACTACCCATACCACCATTTCCAAACCCGCACATTGGAATAGCTCAACCCAATTGCAAAGCTGAGGCACAACATGTCCAAATGACTCCTCTTGAGCTCGATGATATCTCAAATATACACCCCCACTCAACTACCCATACCACCATTTCCAAACCTGCACATTGGAATAGCTCTACCCAATTGCAAAGCTGAGGCACAACATGTCCAAATGACTCCTCTTGAGCTCGATGATCTTCAGCATAGTTCAGGAAGAGTATTGCAAAACAGAGATTATATTGACAACATTGAAGGACCAAAGAAAAAAGAATATTCAAAAGAAAATATCAAAGCACCATGGGCTGCACTTGATGAAGAGAAGACATTAGAAGGAGAGATCAAGAAAGCTCCCTTAGGGTTACCATCAAACCCTCCATGTAGTCAAGAGAAAAATCAACAAAAAGAGGAAGATGTGAGGGTCATGATAGAAGGTGACACGAAGAATGATCCAGATTAGCAAAAGGACCAAGGATATCAGAGCTATATTGAGATATGGTTCCAGAGAGTCACTAAGTTGCAGCAGTACTCTCCTCTTCAGCTATGTTTCATCCCTTCAAAGACAAATCATTTGGTATCTGAAATCTGGATAGTTGTCAAAGCATGCATTTCAAGCCTCCACATCATTTTGTCTCTAATCGCGATGTGCACATGGCTTCATTGGAAATATTCTTACACATGACAATGATTTTGTTTTTCAAGTAGGGCAGGGAAGAAAAAAAAAAAAGGAGAAAAAAAAGAGAAAAAAAAGAGAAAAAATGAAAATAAGAGGAAAATAAAAATCTAAGGTGAAAACTTCCTCGGAGGTGCCTTAGATTGGCTCATTGATTGAAAACCTCCATGAGGTGGTCAATGGGTTGGGAAAAAAGGAAAAAAAGAGAATAAGATCCGTGGGTGAAAACTTCCCTTGGAGGCGCTCAGGGCAGGCAATTAGGGTGAAAACCTCCATGAGGTGCCCTAGTTGTTTTCAAAAAAAAAGGAAAAAAGAAAAAAGAGAAAAAGAAAAAGAAAAAAGAAAGTAGGACTAATCTCTGCGAAAAATTGCAGGTTGTAGTGAATACTTTGTAGGAAAAGAGGGGCACACAAAACGAGAAAAGAAGTCTGTACCAGGTTCCAGGACATCCCTTCGGACACTCCCTCCATGGCCACTCACCTCGCCTAGGATTTGGTCACATTCACGTCAAGACTAGGCTTTCTACAGGGAGTTTTGGGCTTTCTACGGGAAGTTCCAGGTGTTTCTATAGGAAGTTTTGAATTTCTACAAGAAACATCCTGTAGAACCTTCGGACAAGCCAAATTCAATTTGGAAAGGGAATCTGATGGTTGGGATCAGTTTTCTAAGCCTATAGCCACACCTTTATGTAATCCAACACCATGTGGCGCCCTGTTCCATCTCTTTCCACCTCCATTGCACCCAATTGGTTATGTGTTCCTATAGAGTCATACAAGAAACCCTGCTTACCTTAGATTGACAGCAAGAATTCTTAAGTGACAAGTCAAGAAACGAAGTCTTGCACACTCTACCTGTGCAAGCTCCATCTAGACTCTGCATCAATGAATTCCAAGTCTGCATTATAGCCCGAGCTCATTTTTCTTACCATGCAACAAAACTGCAGAATGCCTTGACGCAAAATACCTAGTGCTGAAATTTGTTTTTTCCCTAGCTTGAAAATCGTGCATCCATTTGAAAAAAAATTTCACAAGGAGTTGTACAGGGATGATGGAAACATACCTGAGCAATTTCATCCAATTCCGGTGCACGGTTCCCAAGAAATCAGCCTCCAGCCATTTTTGCATTTTCTGCCTATACGTGAATCTGTTTCAAAACCTGTTTCATGGGGAGATGCATATGGGTTATAGTAACCTAACCAAGTAGTTTCAGCCGATTCCGATGCACGGTTTCCGAGAAATTGATCTCTGTAATATTCAACCATTTTCCATTCTTCTCGCAATTTTTGCATCCATTGATCACAATCTTGCTATGGGAGGTGAATAATGATGATATGAACATGCTCAGAAAGTTTCAGATCGATCCGATCCATCGTTTGGGAGCAATGGCAAAAACAAGTTTCGGTCCTCTGAAAATTAAGCAACAGTAGTTTGAGGGTGTAGATCTGAACGTTAAGCCAGCTCCTATAGCATGGATCCGGCCAGAGAATACCTGCACAAGAAAAAAATCCATGGATCAGCAACCAAGCCACCATGCAACCACAAAATCCAGTGCATGCAACAAATGAAAGGCCACAGCACCTCACAACAACCATTCGACCTCCAGGTATGTGACTAAATCTCGTTCCTCTATTGCATGAATATAATTTAAGAACTGCATGAACGAATGGAATGGTGGGATTAAGCCATGAATCTAGCAAGGTTAACCCGACATTGCCTTCTCTAGCGCTTAGGAAAAAATCACGCAGCATACGTGTATAGATGTTCACGTGAAATTTGAAAAACACAGGTAGTGGTAGATGTGTTGAAATCCAGCACACAGGACATCAAATGATTAACAGATAGAAGAGAACATGCAGTTCATAACATCACTGCAGTTCGAATAAAGACAACACACATTTTTCCACCTCATCCGCTTGCGACGAATTGCGTCGTAATTCAAAATGCTCAGCTGAAGACTCACGTTAACCGCTGTTCATTTACACTTGCAAACCTTTTCGGCCGAAGTACGCGTCCTCTGCCTCTGAATTCTGTTAAACTGATGTCCTTCGCCAAGTTTTTCAGCATGTTCAAAATTCCCCCGCATACAAGGATCGTTCAGAGGCGTAGAGACATCCTACAGAAGCCGGCCAACATTCTACAGGAAGACGTTCTACAGGAAAGTACAGCATAGCCTTCGAGAGCAGAAAATCCTGGATTTTTCTTTGACAAATTGGGAGTCCTGAAAGAGGTAGGCTCGAAAAACACTCTTCTCTGCATGAAATATTTCGAAACGTGGTGAATTAAAATTGTTTAGAGTAGGAGAATTAGAAGCAAATCTGCTTGTGGGTCAAGACTGGTAGTTTTCCTGTGTGATACACGAAATTTTTCAGTTGGTTCTGCATCACATTCCCCTCCATGGTTCCTATTAACAAATTTCTCCTGTACAAAATTTAAAGCACTGTGAGGACTAACATGTGCATGAAGAATTTGAATTTTATGTGGTTGTATGCATGTTGGGGATGAAAATTAAGCTCTACACTCTGTCTGTGGGAGCCTAATTCCCTTCTGACAGTCAAGTATTTGGGCAGCAAAAGTTTTGAAATGAGGGAATTGTTGTTCATTGATATCAAACAGCCGAGGAATTCTTCCTTGAGTCCGGGGGGGAACTATAAACAACATTTTTGTTTCTAAAAAAAGCATAAGAAAAATGGAGCACTCTCACCATGCAAGGGGGATTCATAATTTAGCATTATCCATGGTTGTCATGTGAACTTACACTTCATCTAGCAGTGAAGACAGAGAACACATTGAGGCAGAAGAGAAAGCCAGGGGTAAGGAAACCCAGGACAAACCACCACAGAAGGAACAAGAAGAGGAATGAGGGAAAGGCCAAGTTGCTGAGGCAAAAACTGTGGGTGGAATAAAGGCACAAACACAAAGGGAGAAACGATTGCAAATCAGGGCAGAGAGGACTGAAAAACTCAAAGCAAGTGAGGGCACACCCAAGGAAGCCACAAAAAAATTAAAAGAGAAGGCACCCTCGGCCGTGCAGGCCAAAACAATGAAGACCGTTTCTATAGGAAGGCAGAAAACCATTTCTACAGGAAGACAGAAAACAGTCGACACATGACTTTCTATAGGAAGTATGGAAACAGAGGAACAAAAAGGAGAAGTTGCCGGAAATTTTATCTAGGGAGGCAGCAGTTGTGCTGGCCACCCTAAGCACATCTCCCAAGCAGAAGTGGAATCGAAAGAGGTAGCCTCCCCTGTATTTTAAGGCAAGAAGGAGTGTGAGGATTAAGTCTGGCAGACCCCAGCCACCGTCAAAAGAACCTATCACAATGGTAGACACCCCATCTACACAAAAGGAGAGGTCTCCCTCAAAGGCATCCATCACCTATGAACGGGGAAGCCCGAATACATCCACCTGGAGAGAAAGAATGAAAATGTTGGACACAAAGGCCTCTCTACAGGATGCTGAGAGAGTTCTACAGGAAGATGAGAATTCTCTAAGGAAAGGAGCACAGGCAGTGGGAAGAAGCAGAGAGAAAAGCATGGTTTCATGATCGAGAAGAGGAAATCACTTCAGAAGCTTGTCATGATAGGGAGGCCACCAAGGCCATCAAAGATGAGGAGATAGATTGGTTGCTCAGAGGATGAGAAACACTTTTAGTAGGGGGTGATGATGAGCCCCAAAAATGGATAATTATATGGGCTCATTCAACCTCCTAATTCGACTTAATCCACCATTCTCATTAGTTTACTGTATGTTTTTTATTATATTTATGCTAATAGAGTGAATTGGGTTAGTCATTATGCCAACAAGTCTAATGGGTGCTTTGTGTAGATTTTTAGTCAATTTTGAGACAAAATCAAAGGTTTTAATGAGCACTTGGCAAACAAATTCGTGGGAGAAAAAGGGAGAGGATTTGTAGGAAGGTGTCCCCTTCATTTATGGGCCCTTACTTCCAATTCTCAACCATGAGCTCAGAGTTCAAGGGCCACAAAATCAATTATCACAAGGGCAGCTGAGCAAGGGCTAGTAAAGGTGCTTTTAACTACAAGTTTTGGTAGCTGAGTTCCTAAAGTTTAGGAGGGTTGTTGGGGTCCTCAATTTGTATAAATAAGAGGCCTTAGGGCCTCATTTTAGTTAGTCATTTTGTAGGCAGAAGTTAGCTAGTTTGTAGTTCGATTTTAGTCATTCTTTTAGTTATTTTTTAGGCAGTAAGTTAGCTCTGCATTTCAGCACATTTTCAAGTTTTCCTTGTGGATAGTTTTTGGAATGTAACATTTCTTTTGATCAATAAAGATGAATCCAGCTTTTGCACGAGCTATAATCTCTCTTAGGAGGCTGTAGCTCTTTGGGTTGGGCCCATATCAAGTGCCCAGTACCTCCTTTGTTTACCTTTATGTGTTTTTGCTGCATTCTTAGAATAAAATCTGCTATTTAGATTTAAATCTTGCTTTGTTATTTAGATTGCTTTTGATGATTAAAAAGGATTTTTATGTTCAGATTTAGTTGGTAGGTTAATAACAGGGAATATCTTCAAAAAAGGGCCATCAAACACCTCTGATTTCACCTCTCCCTCAATGGGATCAGGACCTGGGATCAAGGTGACCTTGCTGCCCACAAAAACACTGACTTTGCTTTGCCATGCAATCACTAGTGTTTGATTTTCATTTGTAGAAGTTGGTTACAAGTTTAGATTTCTTCTTGCTTAGTTGCATAAGTTAGTATACATGGTTTCATTGCAGGTCAAACTTGTGTTCATTCTCTCTACTGACAGCTAGGTCAGATTAGAGTGAGGTAACTAGGTCATTGGTTTTCCAAGTGTTTGTTTATTCAGTTTGAAAAACAACTTGCAGATCACCTGTTATCCTACTTTACCTGCCCATTCTCCATCAATCCCACTTGCTTCATCCTCTACTTAGAATCCTTGCCTTATGTTTTCCATTTTCTCACTCTGCCCTAAATTCCCATATTGTTGTGCAACATTGCTTCTCTTATCTTTGAACTAACCCAATCGCCTTAGCCACTCTTCAGCCTCATTCACCAAGTCCTGGACATCCTCACACCCCTATCTCACCTCCATACCCACTCTTACATATTTCTTCCTCCATCTATCCTCCAAAATCCCATTTCTGAACATCCTGTAGAAAAACTAAAGACATCCTGTAGAAATTCCAGAACATCCTGTAGAACCCCTGCAGACTTCCTGTAGAAGCTCGTGAATGAGGTTTCTTGATAGCCAAACTCTGTGAAACTCTGTGGAAGGGTGTTAGGGATCCCTTAGGCCCTCTCCGAACCTTCCCTACCTCCTCCAAGTATTTCCTCTTGCCAATCCACCTCTGCATAGTAAAAAACAGTTAAATTGCATGCATGATAATTCTAACAACTTATTGAAAAATACAAAAAGATATTTTCTTCAAATAGTGATAACTTAGACACATGAATTTTACCTTCCTAGAAGTCAATGCCATCTCTTTCAGTAGCTTGCATCCTCTTTTTCGCTTTAGTAGGGCTACACGGTAAAATTAGGGTTTGCCAGGGTTTACGTTTCCTTTCAGTATTCCAGTTTCTTTCTGCATGTAGATTAGCCTTCTTTGAGTTAGATTTCGTCCATTAGTTAAAAAGCTTGTTCTAAGAGCTCATAGAAGTTGGCTTAAGCTCCTAGCGGACTTGTGCCAGTTGATCAAGTGACAGCTGCGACTAGAGCTAGTACTTGTGCATATAGCACCGTCGCTTCCAAGTTTGTTATGAACTTCCGGGTTGATAAAATTAAAGAAGGGAGTTCCAGGAGTTGAAACATTATTGCTGCAATACTGTGGCTCACCACTCTTTTTGGCGCCGTTGCCGCGAAGCATCAGAGTATTGGTGATTGCTGCTTTTCTTCTATTTTCTACTACAACTTTCTTCTAAGTAGTTTATTTCATTTCCATTCTGCAATTTCATTTCCGCAAAAGTATATTAGACATTTCCTGCTTTCATAGATTAGCATTTCAATTCCGCAAGCGTAGCCTAGCATTTCATTCCTGCAATTTCATTTGAGAAAAATAGATTAGTCCTTTCCTGCTTTCATTTCAATTCTGCAGTTTCATTTCAGCAAGATAGTTAGTTTCAGTTCAATCTATTTTAGTTTTTGCAGGTACAAGCAGAAAAAAGAAACAGAAATCAACCAAAAAGATTTCCTTTCATGCCTTGTAGGAGTAGAGATAATTCAGAAAAATGATTGCACAACACTCCCACTGCTTCACACAACCAACCTTATCTCTTCTTCGATGGTTGTGATTAAAGAACCCTTAGGTGGACATCAAGACATATTTGAAGAACCTCAAGGGAAGAAGAAGAAGAAAACATTCCTTTGGAGCAAATGGCTACAAGCAGAAATGTTGGGAGCAGTACCTTGTCCAAAAATGAATTTGAAAATCAGATGGAAGATTTCAAGAGTGATATGAGGCAGTTTCTTGCCATGCAACTGGATACCTTGCAGATCCAAAGGAAGCAAGAGAAAGCCAAGAGGGCTTTGGTCATCTTTTGTCCCAGGTGCACTAGAAAGCATCCTAGGAACGAATGTCCAATACACTCCTTAGAAGTGTGTTTCGTCTGTGAAGGATACCATCCTACGAATCAGTGCCCTTCCTTGCCTGGACTTAAAGCTGCATATCAGAGAGCCAAAGGAGCCACTGGACCACTCTATTATATGAACCAAAGGGGGCCACATGGACCCATACCCTACTAGCAAGGAATGCACGGGATATCCCAGACCTATTACAACCCCTATCAAGCCACTTTCATGCCTTCTTGGGGTCCCCCTGCTCATCCTTCCTGGTCCACACCCCCTCCTTGGTCGGATCCATCTCCATATTATGCCCAACCTGCTGCTCATTCATTTCACTCTTATGCTCAGCCACAGCCTCAGTGGAATGCACCTCATCAGGGGTGGAGGCCCCAGTACAACTCTCCTCCCGCTCATTTTCCTCCACCACCTGCCCAACCACAACCCCATCCACATCCATCTCAAATATACACCCCCACTCAACTACCAATACCACCATTTCCAAACCCGCACATTGGAATAGCTCAACCCAATTGCAAAGCTGAGGCACAACATGTCCAAATGACTCCTCTTGAGCTCGATGATCTTCACCATAGCTCAGGAAGAGTATTGCAAAATAAAGATTATATTGAATACATTGAAGGACCAAAGTCAAAAGAAGATTCAAAAGAAAAGATCAAAGCACCATGGGCTGCACTTAATGAAGAGAAGACATTAGAAGCAGAGATCAAGAAAGATCCCTCAGGGTTACCATCAACCCCTCCATGTAGTCAAGAGAAAAATCAGAAAAAAGAGGAAGATGTGAGGGTCATGATAGAAGGTGACACGAAGAATGATCCAAATCAGCAAAAGAACCAAGGATATCAGAGCTATATTGAGATATGGTTCCAGACAGTCGCTAAGTTGTAACAGTACTCTCTTCTTCAGCTATGTTTGATCCCTTCAAAGACAAATCATTTGGTCTCTGAAATCCGGATAGCTGTCAAAGCATGCATTTCAAGCCTCCACATCATTTTGTCTCTAATCTCTATGTGCACATGGCTCCATTGGAAGTATTCTTACACTTGAAAATGATTTTGGTTTTCAAGTAGGGTGGGTAAAAAAAAAAATAAAAAAGAGAAAAAAAAAAGAGAAAAAATGAAAATAAGAGGAAAATAAAAATCTAAGGTGAAAACCCCTCAGAGGCGCCTTAGATTGGCTCATTGATTGAAAACCTCCATGAGGCGGTCAATGGGTTGGGAAAAAAGATAAAAATACAATAATATCCCTGGGTGAAAACCTCCCTTGGAGGCGCCCAGGGCAGGAAATTAGGGTGAAAACCTCCATGAGGTGCCCTAGTTGTCTTAAAAAAGAAAAGAAAAAAGAGAAAAAAAAGAAAAGAAAAAAGAAAGCAGGACTAATCTCTGTAAAAAATTGCAGGTTGCAGTGAATACTTTGCAGGAAAAGAGGGGCGCACAAAACGAGGAAAGAAGTCAGTACCAGGCTCCCAGACATCCCTTCGGACACTCCCTCCATGGCCACTCACTTCTCCTAGGATTCGTTCACATTCAGGTCAAGATTAGGCTTTCTACAAGAAGTTCTGGTCTTTCTACAGGAAGTTCCAGGCGTTTCTACAAGAAGTTTTGAATTTATACAGGAAACATCCTGTAGAACCTTCGGACGAGCCAAATTCAATTTTGAAAGGGAATCTGATGGTTAGGATCAGTTTGTTAGGCCTACAACCACACCTTTATGCAATAAAACACCATGTGGCGCCCTGTTTCATCTCTTTCCTCCTCCATTGCACCCACCTGGTTATGTGTTCATGCACAGTCATACAAGAAACCCTGCTTGCCTCAGATTGACAACAAGAATTCTTAAGTGACAAGTCAAGCAACGAAGTCTCGCACGCTCTACCTGTCCAAGCTCCATCTAGACTCTGCATCAATGAATTCAAAGTCTACATTATAGCCCGAGCTCATTTTTCTTACCATGCAACAAAACTGCAAAATGTCTTGAAACAAAAATACCTAGTGCTGAATTTTGTTTTTTCCCTAGCTTGAAAATCGTGCATCCATTTGCAAAACCATTTCATAGGGAGTTGTACAGGGATGATGGCAACATGCCTGAGTAGTTTCAACCAATTCCGGTGCATGGTTTCCAAGAAATCAACCTCCATCACCTCCAGCAATTTTTTCATTTCCTCCCTATCCCTGATTCTGTTTCAAAACTTGTTTCATGGGGAGATGCATATGGATGATAGTAACCTACCCAAGTAGTTTCAGCCGATTCCGATGCACGGTTTCCGAGAAATTGATCTCTGTAATATTCAGCAATTTTCCATTTTTCTCGATATCCGTACATCCATTGATCGCAATTTTGCTATGGGAGGTGCATAATGATGATAGGAACATGTTTAGCAAGTTTCAGACCGATCCGATCTATCGTTCGGGAGCAATGGCGAAAACAAGTTTCGGTCCTGTGAAAATTCAACAGTAGCAGCTTGAGGGTGCAGATTTGAACTTGAAGCCAGCTCCTACAGCATGGATCCAGCCAGAGGATACCTGCACAAGAAAAATGCCATGAATTAGCAACCAAGCCACCATGCAACCACATAAACTAGTGCATGTAGCAAATGAAAGGCCACAGCACCTGACAGCAACCATTCGACCTCCAGGTATGTGACTAAATCTCGTTCCTCTATTGCATAAATCTAATTTAAGAAATGCATGAACGAATGGAATGGTGGGATTAAGCCATCAATCTAGCAAGGTTAACCTGACATTGCCTTCTCTAGCGCTCAGGCAAAAATCACGCAGCATACGTGTATAGTTGTTCATGTGAAATTTGAAAAACACAGGTAGTGGTAGACGTGTTGAACTCCAGTGAATAGGACATCAAATGATTAACAGATAGAAGAGAACATGCAGTTCATAACATCACTGTAGTTCGAATAAAGAAAACACACATTTTTCCACCTCATCCCCTCGCCACGAATTGCGTCGTAATTCAAAATGCTTGGCTGAAGACTCACGTTAACCGCTGTTCATTTACACTTGCAAACCTCTTCGACTGAAGTACGCGTCCTCTGCCTCTGAATTCTGTTAAACCAATGTCCTTTGCCAAGTTTTTCGGCCTGTTCAAAATTTCCCCGCATACCAAGATCGTTCAGAGGCACAAAGACATCATACAGAAGCTGACCAACATTCTACAGGAAGACGTTCTACAGGAAAGTATAGCATAGCCTTCCAGAGCAGAAAAGACTGGATTTTTCTTCGACAAATTGGGAGTCCCGAAAGAGGTAGGCTCAAAAAACACTCTTCCCTGCATGACATATTTCGAAAGGTGGTGAATTAAAACTGTCTGGAGTAGGAGAATTAGAAACGAATCTGCCTGTGGGTCAATAATGGTAGTTTTCCTGTGTGATAGATGAAAATTTTCAGTTCGTTCTGCATCACATTCCCCTCCACGGTTCCTATTAACAAATTTCTCTTGTACAAAAGTTAAAGCACTGTGAGGACTAATATTTGCATGAAGAATGTGAATTTTATGTGGTTGTACGCATGTTGGGGATGAAAATTAAGCTCTACACTTTGTCTGTGGGAGCCTAATTCCCTTCTAATAGTAGAGTATTTGGGCAGCAAAAGTCTTGAAATGAGGGAATTGTTGTTCATTGATATCAAACAGCCGAGGAATTCTTCCTTGAGTCCAGGGGGAAACTATAAACAACATTTCTGTTTCTGAAAAAAGCATAAGAAAAAGGGAGCACTCTCACCATGCCAGGGGGATTCATAATTCAGCATTATCCATGGTTGTCATGTGAACTTACACTTCATCTAGCAGTGAAGACAGGGAACACATTGAGGCAGAAGAGAAAGCCAGGGGTAAGGAAACCTAGGACAAACCACCACAGAAGTAACAAGAAGAGGAATGAGGGAAAGGCTAAGCTGTTGAGGCTAAAATTGTGGGTGGAATAAAGGCACAAATGCCAAGGGAGAAACGATTGCAAATCAGGGCAGAGAGGACTGAAAAACTCCAAGAAAGTGAGGGAACACCCAAGGCAACCACAACAAAATTAAAAGAGAAGGCACCCCCGGCTGAGCAGGCCAAAACAATGAAGACCGTTTTTATAGGAAGCCAGAAAACCGTTTCTACAGGAAGACAGAAAACAGTCGACAGAGGACTTTCTAGAGGAAGTATGGAAACAGAGGAACAAAAAGGAGAAATCGCCGGAAATTTTAGCTAGGGAGGCAGCAACTGTGATGACCACCCTAAGCACATCTCCCAAGCATAAGGGGAAGCAAAAGAGGGAGCCTCCCCTTTATTTTAAGGCAAGAAGGAGTGTGAGGATTAAGTCTGGCAGACCCCAGCCACCGTCAAAAGAACCAATCACAATGGTAGACACCACAACTACACAAAAGGAGAGGTCTCCCTCCAAGGCATCCATCACCTATGAACGGGGAAGCCCGAAGACATCCACCTGAAGAGAAAGAATGAAAATATGGGACTCAAAGGCATCCCTACAGGATGCTAAGAGAGTTCTACAGGAAGCTGAGAATTCTCTAGGAAAAGGAGCATAGGCAGTGGGAAGAAGCATAGAGAAAAGCATGGTTTCATGATTGAGAAGAGGACATCACTTCAGAAGCTTGGCATGATAGGGAGGCCACCAAGGCCATCAAAGATGAGGAGATAGATTGGTTGCTCATAGGATGAGAAACACTTTTAGTAGGGGGGTGAAGATGAGCCCCAAAAATGGATAATTATATGGGCTCATTCAACCTCCTAATTCGACTTAATCCACCATTCTCATTAGTTTACTGCATGATTTTTATTATATTTACACTAATAGAGTGAATTGGGTTAGTCATTATGCCAACAAGTCTAATGGGTGCTTTGTGCAGATTTTTAGTCAATTTTGAGACAAAATCAAAGGTTTTAATGAGCACTTGGCAACCAAATTCGTGGGAGAACAAGGGAGAGGATTTGTAGGAAGGTGTCCCCTTCATTTATGGCCCCTTACCTCGAATTCTCCACCATCAGCTCGGAGTTCAAGGGCCACCAAATCAATTATCACAAGTGCAGCTGAGCAAGGGCTAGTAAAGGTGCTGTTAACTACAAGTTTTGGCAGCTGAGTTCCTAAAGTTTAGGAGGGCTGTTGGGGTCCTAAATTTGTATAAATAAGAGGGCTTAGGGCCTCATTTTAGTTAGTCATTTTGTAGGCATAAATTAGCTAGTTTGTAGTTCGATTTTAGTCATTCAGTTAGTCGTTTTTAGGCAGTAAGTTAGCTCTGCATTTCAGCACATTTTCAAGTTTTCCTTGTGGATAGTTCTTGGAATGTAACATTTCTTTTGATCAATAAAGATGAATCCAACTTTTGCACCAGCTCTAATATCTCTTAGGAGGCTGTAGCTCTTGGGGTTGGGCCCATCTCAAGTGCCCAATACCTCCTTTGTTTACCTTTATGTGTTTTTGCTGCATTCTTAGAATAAAATCTGCTATTTAAATTTAAATCTTGCTTTGTTATTTAGATTGATTTTGATGATTAAAAAGGATTTTTATGTTCATATTTATTTGGTAGGTTAATATCAGGGAATATTTTCAAAAAAGGGCCATCAAACACCTCTGATTTCACCTCTCCCTCGGTGGGATCAGGAGCTGAGATCAAGGTGACCTTGCTGCCCAAAAAAACACAAACTTTGCTTTGCCATGCAATCACTAGTGTTTGATTTTCATTTGTAGAAGTTGGTTACAAGTTAAAATTTTTTCTTGCTTATTTGCATAATTTAGTATACATGGTTTCATTTCAGGTCAAACTTTTTTTCATTCTCTTTACTAACAACTAGGTCATATTAGAGTGAAGTAACTAGGTCATTGGTTTTCCCAGTGTTTGTTGTTTCAGTTTGAAAAACAGCTTGCAGAGCACATGTTATCCTTCTTTACCTACCCATTCTCCATCAATCCCACCTACTTCATCCTCTACTTAGAATCCTTGCCTAATGTTTTCCATTTTCTCACTCTGCCCTAAATTCCCATATTTTTGTGCAACATTGCTTCTCTTTTCTTCGAACCAACACAATCGCCTTAGCCACTCTTCAGTCTCATTCACCAAGTCCTGGACATCCTCACACCCCTATCTCACCTCCATACCCACTCCTCCATCCTTTTTCCTCCATCCATCCTCCAAAATCACATTTTTGAACATCCTTTAGAAAAATTACAGACATCCTATAGAAATCCAAGAACATCTTGTAGAACCCTTGCACACTTCCTGTAGAAGCTCACGAATGAGGTTTCCTGACAGCCAAACTCTGTGAAACTCTGTGGAAGGGTGTTAGGGACCCCTTAGGCCCTATCCGAACCTTCCCGACCTCCTCCAAGCATTTCCTCTCGTCAATCCACCTTTGCACAGTAAAAAAAAGTTAAATCGCATGCATGATAATTCAAACAACTTATTCAAAAATACAAAAAGATGTTTTCTTCAGATAGTGATAAGTTAGACACATGCATTTTACCTTCCTAGAAGTCAATGACATCTCTTTCAGTAGCTTGCATCCTCTTTTTCGCATCAGTAGGGCTAGATGGTAAAATTAGGGTTTGCTAGGGTTTATGTTTCTTTTCAGCTTTCTAGTTTCTTTCTGCAAGTAGATTAGCCTTCTTTGAGTTAGCTTTCATCCATCAGTTGAAAAGCTTGTTCTAAGAGCTCATAGAAGTTGGCTTAAGCTCCTAGCAGACTTGTGCCAACTGATCAAGTGACAGCTGCTGCACGAGTTAGTACTTGTGCATACAACACCGTCGCTTCCAAGTTTGTTACGGACTACCCGGTTGATAAAATTAAATTAGGGAGTTCCAGGAGTTGCAAAATTATTGCTGCAATACTGGAGCTCACCAACATACATAGCCTTTGTATATGCACAACTTTCATATATACATATATGAATGTTTTACACATAGAAAAGATATGTGATGCAAAAAATGTGCATACTTTCATATATGTTTAACTTTTATATATGCACATATTTCTCGTATGTACGTTTATTTCATATATGTGAATTTATTTTGTATATGTCCATATTTGGAAGTTGTGCATATACAATAGATGTTCATAACAGAAGTTATGTGTATATACAAAAGTTACACATATACAGAAGATATCCGCATATAGGAAGTTGTCCATATATGGAGATTGTCGTATATGAATGTTACGAAAGTTTTGCTCTTTTGTATATTCACAACTTATGTGTATTCACATATACAAAACGTTGTGTATATACGGAACATATGTGCATATATAGAAGTTGTACATATACAAAAGATATGCACATATACACAATATATTCACATATACAGAATTTGCGCATATACAAAATATATGCATATCTTCCATATATGGTTAACTTCCGTATATGTTCATATTTTCCGTATATGCGCATATATTCTTTATATGCACAATTTCCATAATTTGGACTTGCAAAAGGTGTAAAATGAGTATTATAAAAATAGGGTTTGTAAATTCTAGAAGACTTGAAGTCTTAGTTGTGAAAACCTAGGGCTTGTAGATAAAACCTTAGATCTAATGTTTCTATTGAAATAAGAAACCCTAGTTCATGCAAGGAAGGAATGACATCATGTTGATGATGAGGACGAGGAGGAGAACCATATATGCACATATACAGAAGTTGTGCATATACAAAATATGTGTGCATATACGGAAGTTGTGCATATATAGAAGATGTGCGCATATACGAAAGTTGTGTATATATGGAGGTTATCATATATGCGTATTACATAATTTGCAGACTAATTTTATGTATGCATAACTTTTGTATATGGTTGCAAATTGTTTTTATGTATGCACAACTTCTGTATATGTGCATATACAGATGTTGCACATATATGAAAGCTATCCGCATATACGGAAGATATATAAAGAAGTTGCGCATATACAGAAGTTGTGCAGAACTTCAACATCTATATAGGTGCAACTTCTGTATATGCACATCTTCTGTATATGTGCATATCTTGCATATATGCATAAATATATATGCATATATACGGAAGTTGCACATATACAAAAATTGCACATATACGAAAATTGTACATATATCGAGGTTGCATATATATAGTGACTGAATTTCGGCATTAATTATCTATATATGCATCTTCCATATATGCACAACTTCTGTATATGTGCATCTACCTTACATGTTCAACTTCCATATGTGTGCATATACAGAAGTTACATATATAAATAGGTGTGCACAACTTCAACCTACGTACATACATAGCCTTTGTATATGCACAACTTTCGTATATGCACAACATCCGTATATACATATATAAATTTTCTTCAGTCAATTGCTAAATCTCAAACAAAAGGGTTCAATGGTGGAGCACATTGAGGACTTCCAAAAATTAAATATAAGGGTAAATGATATTCTATAGGAGCATAGGATTGATGTGTTCATAGGAACTGTAAAGGATAACATCCAACATGAGGTTCACCTTTGGGAACCTGATTCATTAGAAAAGGCATTCAGGTTGGTAGGGAAAATTGAAAGCAAAATTATGGCAACAACGAAGCCTACCACTCACAACCATAAAGATGGAAGTGTTGCTACACCTAGCCTTCCACAACCTACAAGGATGACACTGCAACAATTGGAAGAATAAAGAGCAAAAGGGATTTTTAATAGTTGTGATAGAAAATACTCTAAAGGTCATAAGTGTCCTAAGAAGAAATTATTTTACATAGATTGTGAAGAGGAGGAAGAAAAGGAACAAGAAACGTCAAAATAAGAGGATAGACACAAGGAACCAACCCTAGATAAATAAGAAATAAATCCGACCATATTTTGTAATGCATTGGTAGGAATTACCACACTTCAAACTCTCAAGATAGAAGGATATATCAAGAAGAAAAAGGTAATAATGTTGATTGATTCGAGTAGCACCCATAATTTTATTTATTGTAAGATAGCCAAGGAATTGAATTACTTCCTAAATCTAGCACCACAGTGTCAAGTGATGATTAAAAATGGAGGAACCATAAATCTATTTAGAAAGTTCCATAATATCAATTTATCCATGGGAGAATATGCATTGAATAGTCCAATGCTTTCCATTCCAATGGGTGGTGCTGATGTTGTACTAGGAATCCAATGGCTACAATCTTTACGTACAATAGCTTTTAATTTTCAAGAACTTTTCTTGAACATTTTTTGGGAAGGAAAGGAATTTGCATTAAGGGGTATCACAGGGAAACCAAGAAATATAATCACATCTAACAACATAATAAAGCTTCTAAAGAAAGAAGAATGGGGTGTAATTGCACACTTATGTTCACTAGAGGTTCCCACATCGAAATCATCTATTTCTCTAGATCTCCAAAAAGTCCTGGACAATCATTCCAAGGTATTTGAGACTCCCAAAGGCCTCCCACCTATTCGTGAGCATGACCATGTTATTCATTTGATTCTAGGAAGTGTTTGTCCAAACATCAGGCCTTTCAGATATCCCTATTCCCAAAAGAGTGAAACTGAACATATGGTTGCAAAAATGCTAGAGGTTGGTATAATTCAACATAGTCAAAGTTCTTTCTCCGCTCCAGTAGTATTGGTGCACAATAACGATGGATCACAGTGCATTTGTTTGGATTATAGGAAGCTCAACAAGCTCATTATTAAAGATAAATTTCCCATTCCAGTCATTGACGAATTATTGGATGAATTCCTTATATGTATGGCTTTTGTATATGAACATATGTATGGAAGTGTGCATATATGGAAGATGGCCTCCATATATGCACATAGATATCAAAGTATGCATATACAGAAGATGGCTTATGTATATGCACATAGATATGGAAGCCATCTTCCATAGATGCACACTTCCATATATATGTGCTTATACAGAAGCTACTTATATACAAAAGCCATTTTCTGTCTATGCACTTTTCCATGTGTGTGTGTGTGTGCATATACAAAATATGCACATATACGGAAGCCATATTCATTATTTCCAAAACTTTTGTATAACCACGCTTCCGTATTTATATGCATAGAGAAAGGTTGTGCATATATGGAGACCATATTCCGTATATGCACACTTCCATACATATCTTCATATAGAGAAGCCACACATATAAAGAATGCATCTTCCTATATGTGTAAATTTTTGTATATGCATTTATGCGTATGTGTGTGTGTGTGTGTGTGGAAGTGTGCATATATTGAAAATTTCTTCTGTATATGCAGAACTTCAGTATATTTCTTTTATATATGCCCAAATTATGAATATATGAATATATATGGATGTCATTTTGCGTATATGAACGCTTCTATATATATATATGAGTGTATATGCAAAAGTTGCGCATATACAGAAGTTGGATTTTGTCAAATCACATATTTTTCACGTGCGCGCACACACACACACATAGATATATGTAGAAGTGTGCATTTATGAAAGATGGCTTTTGTATATTTGTAACCTTTGTACATGCACAACTTCTCTACATGCACATAGATATGGAAGTGTGCATATATGGAAGATGGCTTCCATATATATGTACATATATAGAAGTTGTGTATATACGGAAGCAATCTTCCGTATATGCACAATTCCATATCTATGTTATAGAATATCCACATATACATAAGCCATATACTAAATTTGCGCATATATGGAAGGAATATTTTGTATATGAAAACTTATATTATATGTGTGTTTGTGTGTCTGTGTGTGTGTCTGTGTCTGTGTTTGTACAAAATCTACATATTTACGGAAGGAGGCTTCTGTATATTCACAACTTTTGTATATGCACAACTTCTGTACGTGGACATAGATGAATATGGCTTCTATATATGCGCAACTTCAATATATGTCTTCTTAATATGTGCAGCTTATGTATATGCATGCTTGCATTGACATACACAACATCTATGGTTTTTTTCTATCTATTATTAAGAAGCAATGAGGAAGGAATCTATTTTTTTTAGCAAAATAGTGGGAAAAGTTGTAATTGATGTATTTAATTTTAGAACATGGTGGGTATTGAAAGTTTATTATGCCAATAGGTATGGTTATTTTGGAATTAGGCTTGCACAATTTTAATTTAAATATCAATAATTATTAGGTGGATGGTAATGATTTAACCCCCAAATGATATTTTAGAATGCTCTTAACAATGTACAAAACTCAAAGGCTTGGATTTATTTCCAAAGTAGTTATGTTTTTCTTTCTTCTTAATTAAATTCCTTGATTAAAAAAAATTTCATCTAAATGAGTTCTATATGAAATGAGTAATGGTTTTTTCAGCCCGTGTTATTGATAAACTATCTTATTGTCCCATTATATTGTAACAAATCCTATTTATAGATTAAGAATATCTATGATAATGTAGGGGTGAATCTCTATGCTTAAGAATATTGTTATATGTTCTTTTAAAATTATATAACTTATACAGTGATTATTTTTATCATTAATAATAAAATAATAATAATTTAGTTAATTTTTATGATTTCTTTTTTTTTTTATTTTAATTTTAATAATTCAAAATATCTCGTGAGTAAGTTTTTTAATAGTTGGTTAGCATTAAAATATCTTATTGAAATCCCTATGTACAGTTACAAAAGTGGAACTGACGTAACACAACCAATCTGATCTTCTGCACATGTCACAAAACCTACAGGAGCCAACCAACCCTTCCAAGTGATCAACAAGAGCCAATCGACCCTTCGTGACCTTAAATAAAAGAGAGGAGATGTTTGTAGGTTGAATTAGGCCCCAACCCTCTTTAATGACACTATCCATGATCTTCAATTAATTGACATTGAGACTTGCAATGAGATTCACACATAGAACAACCATGGGGGTGGACAACATCAAATTGCAATCAAGTTGGACCGCTTTCTTATATTAGAGGATATTCTAAATCGAGATTCTTTTATAGAAGCCATGATTCTGCCTAACATGGGCTCAGATCACTCACCCATCTAGTTACAAATTAACTTACAAGAAGTTCCCAAGAACTACCCATTCAGATTCGAAAGTTTTTGTCCAAGAAGTCCAATATTTGTGAATAATCTTTACCAATGGTGTGGAGAAATAGAGGTTGAAGGAAATAGTTTGATGCAATGATTCCAAAATAAATTAAAAGAATTGAATTTGAAAATCAAATCATGGAACAAAGAGGAATTTGGTGATATGATATAGTAAAAGAAGAAACTGGAGGAAAAAATTGAGGAATTTCAAAGTCGAATCATGAGATAAGGAATATAAGAGTATATGAACATAGAGGTAAGAAGAATCATCCATGACCTAGAAGAAAGGTGAAAAAAAGAAGAGAGACTATGGAGATAAAACTCACATATCCAATGGTTGAAAGAAAGTGAAAGGAACACTAGATTCTTTCATCGTTCAATGCTCAACAACATATGCCAAAACCAATTCAACTCCTTATCCACTAGCTATGGGGAGAGAATCCTTGATCACAGGGGCATGTAAGAGGAATTCCTCTCATATTTTCTGAATATTTTGAAGGAGGGGTACCAATACCATAGAGAAGCTATCAATCAAATCAAAGATGTAATACCAAAGCTAATATCTATAGAGAAAAATGAAGACTTAATGTGACCAATATCAATGGATAAAATATATTTCATAATAAAGGAGATGTCGAATAATAAATAACCTAGACTAGATGGGTATACTGTAGATTTCTACAAGGCCTATTGGTCATTCCTTAGGGAAAATATTGTAGCATTAGTTAAAGAAGCACACAAGAAACAACATATTTGATCAAGGATGGATGTAAATTTTCTAACATTGATTCGAAAATAACATGAGCTTGAAAACTGAAGTGGTTATAGAATGACAGCCTTATGCAACATCATATACAAGATTATCTCTTACTTCATGGTGTGTAGATTAAAACCCCTTTTTAACCTCATAATTAGGTCGAAACAATCAAACTTATTAGTGGGGAAAAAATCCTTGATGGCATAATCTCGACTCATGAAATACCTCACTCTTTGAAAGCTCAACGAAGGCAATGGATGCTGATGAAACTGGACCTATCGAAAGAATATGATCACTTAAATTGGCAATTCCTCTTTCAGATGCTGGAAATCATTGTATTTTCTGAAGATTAGATATTGTTATCACTTAAGAATTCTAATGCCAAAATTTCTCATACTAGTTTGATGATAAAGGCCGGTGCTAGTCTAAGTCTGATTTTGTTTTTCCTTACAGTCTGGGTCCTAGGGGGTCTTGAGTCAAATATGCATTCTCATCCATCACTGGTCATTCTTATTCATCACCGGTCTCATAGCCATGTGTCAGTTTGGTTTAAAAATTACTATGTTCCACAAAGCCTTTTAAGTGATTTCGTAGCGCATGTAACCATTTTTAGCAGTTTCACAGCGCAAAAGTCCTTTAGGTGATTTCGCAGCACGATGTGTTTTAGGTGATTTCGCAGTGCGGCACGTCTTAGGTGATTTCGTAGTGCATAATTCGAAATTTACACTGACTGCGCTACGAAATCAGAGATTCATGCATTCTGCGGCGAATCTTTCCCAACTGTCAAATCTGTCAAGTTAATATGTGGTTGCATCATTCATTGTCAGTTTATGCACTCCACATATCATGTCCAACCACTTATCTCCATTATTACAACCATGAGGTAAGTTGGTACACACGGATTACAAGTTCCAAGAAAAGCCAGGTATTCATAGTCTTAATGATGATTGTATTCATTGCATGAGGAACAAGTCTGCAAGTTTTCAATTTGAATACATTGTTATCAAGTGAGGCAGTTATCAAGCGAGGCATCCCTTCAAACAAGGTAGAGACTAAAATTTGAGCAGCGACAGTGTTTCAAACCTTCATGGAGGGATCGACAAAAAGGAAAGACCATAGATCAGGCAAATGTTTGAGAAACGAGCCTGAAGGTTTAGACATAGCCTTGAAGAATAGAGAAGTCGAGCATGCATTTAAACAAGCTAGATGTTGGAATTTTTGCAAGAAGCTCCAGGGAGGTCATGCGCAAGTTACTAAGGAATTTGCCCTGAATTTCACAGGACTAAACTCAAAGGTTGGTATGCTGGAATTGCAGGTCTCACCAAACATGATATCCATAGTTACGGAAATTCCAAGAGGGCAAGAAAGTTGGTTCAAGAATTTTAAATTTGATATCTTCCCGTGCAAAGAATTTCGAAAGCAGGAGTTCATTAGCTCAGATTTAAGCAAGTCTGTTCCTAGAAATTATGTCAAAGAGTCATATGAAAATTTTCTTACTTGCATACAGAAGTACGTTACCTGTGAAGGGATATATAACAAAGTGTATTCATATCACTTTAAACTTCCATTGCATTTCACAGGAAAGACATATATTGGTCTACCTTTTTACTTATTCCGCAGCTTAAGCAAAATGTGTGACAAGGTGCATGTTATGAAACCAGCTCAAGAAAAGATAGAAAAGATAGATCAACGCCTTAGAATTCAGCCTCTTTGAGGGGGCAGCCTCCTTTACATTACATAAATGAACAATTCTTGGATTATACAAATGACAAAAACTCCTTTCTATATATAGGAGTCTAAGGAGTCACAATATAATCTAGCCAACCTAACAATAATAATATAAAGCCACAAAAATAACAATAGAGGGATTCTATGGGGCATAGAAATAACAATATGGGGGTAATAGGGGCACAACAATATAAATAAGGGGTATAACTACAATAGTGATGGGGTAATCACTAGTATTATAGGGACCCAACATGCCCCTCTCCTTCAAAAAAGTGTTGTCCTCAATGCTTGAGTAGTTCTGGATACTTCTGCATAAAATTCTACCACTTGATAAGATACTCTGAAATTGATCGATTTCGTAGCTGTCGAGTTGTTGTCTCTGTGACTGCTTCCGGTTCCAATATAATTTTTCCTTCCTCGTCAAGTTTTGGCAATATTTTTTGAATTGGGAGCTTGTCACCTATAACCTTCTTTAAACATGAAACATGGAAAACTGGGTGCAATCGAGAAGCTGCAGGAAGCTCCAATTTGTATGCCATAGTACCAATCTTTTGCAACACCTTGTACGGACCATAATACTTTGGTGATAATTTATTATCCTTCTTAGCTTGCTTTAGGGACATTTGCTTATATGGTTGTAGCCGTAGGAATACCCAATCACCTACATCAAAACTTCTTTCACTGCGATGTTGATCTGCCTGTTGTTTCATTCTATCTTGTGCCAACACGAGGTTATCCTTTAAGAGTTGGAGGACTTGTTGTTGATGTTCGATGTGATGTTCCACTGCCTGAACCTTAGAATTTTCTCTTAAATATGATGTGATGGATGGTGGTTGATACCCATAAAGTGCCATAAATGGGGTCATTTTTGTTGCTGTATGGAAGGAAGTGTTATACCACCATTCAGCCAGAGGCAACCATTTGACCCATTGTGTCTGTTTATCAGATACAAAGCAACGAAGATATCCTTCCAAACATTTGTTTACTATCTCAGTTTGCCCATCAGATTGAGGATGATAAGATGAGCTATGAGCTAACTGAGTACCAAGACAAGAAAATAATTTTGTCCAAAAATTTCCAGTGAAAATGGGATCTCTGTCACTTACAATAATCTTTGGGTTTCCATGTAGCTTTTGAACTGTTTCCATAAATGCAGTAGAAACTGTACTGGCTTTAAATGGATGTGATAATGCACAAAAGTGTGCATACTTGGTAAGTCTGTCAACTACCACCATGATGACACTCTTTCCCTCAGACTTGGGTAAACCTGTGATAAAATCCATTGAAACCTCCTCCCAACGTTGGCTTGGAATGGATAAAGGTTGTAATAGACCCAGTGTCTTAATTGTTTCAACTTTATTTTGCTGGAAAACCAAACATTCCGCCACAAACTTTTGAATATCTGATTTAAGGCCATCCCAAAAAAATTCCTTCTTAACCCTGTGGTAAGTTTTTAAAAATCCTGAGTGCCCTCCTAAGGGAGAAGTGTGCAATTCCATAAGAATCTTTTGTTTTAGCTGGGAATTCTTACAGAGGTATAAGCGATCTTTGTACCATAACGAATCATTTTGCCAGCTAAATGTATCAGAAGTACTGGAATCTTGTTGTAGCTTTCGAATAAGTGCCCACACTTCTTCTCATTCTTCCATTCCTCCCTTGCTTCGTTTATCCAATCTGGTTGGATAATAGAAATGGCACACAACAATGCTTCCACATCCTCATCCTTTCTTGAGAGTGCATCTGCCACCACATTTTGCTTCCCTTTTTTGTAGATGATTTCAAAGTCATAACCCAACATCTTTGTGACCCACTTTTGTTGCTCTTCAGAGGATAATCTTTGTTCTAAAAAGTATTTAAGGCTATCATGATCCGTTTTTACCTTGAAGTGTCTTCCCATTAGGTAGGGTCGCCATTTCTTAAGTGCATGGAGTATTGCCAACATTTCCTTCTCATAAATAGCTTTTCTTAAAAACTTTCCCTTGATTGGACGACTTTCAAAAGCAATGGGTCTTTCATCTTGCATTAGAACAACACCAATTCCATTTCCTGAAGCATCACATTCCACAATAAAGGTTTTTGTGAAGTCCGGTGTAGCTAAGACCGGTGCTTGGCACATTGCCTCTTTAAGATGTTCAAAGGCCTTTGTTGCTTCCGGAGTCCATGAAAATGAATCTTTCTTCAATAATGTTGTTAGAGGTGCTGCTATTCTCCCATAATTCTTAACAAACTTGCGATAATACCCTGTCAACCCAAGAAATCCTCGCAGATGCTTTATGGATGTGGGGATTTTCCATTCCTTAATGGCTTTAATTTTGCTAGGGTCTACCTTAACTCCTTCATGAGATACAATATGACCCAAATATTCCACCTCCTGGACTCCAAAGAAACATTTGGATCTTTTTGCATATAATTGTTTCTCCTCCAATAGTTGTAGCACCCTGTCAACATGTTCAACATGATCCTTCCAAGACTTGCTGTAGATTAGTATATCATCAAAAAATACTAACACAAATTTTCTAAGGAATGGTTTGAAAATTGAATTCATCAAACCTTGAAATGTTGAAGGTGCATTGGTAAGGCCAAAAGGCATGACCAAAAATTCATAATGACCCTCATGAGTTCTAAATGCCGTTTTCGGAATGTCTTCAATCTTCATTCTGATTTGATGATATCCCGAACGAAGATCCAACTTGGTGAAGTAAATTGATCCATGCAATTCATCCAGTAATTCATCAATAACAGGAATGGGGAACTTATCTTTAATAGTGAGCTTGTTGAGCTCCCTATAATCCGAACACATGCGCCATGATCCATCCTTCTTGTGCACCAATACTACTGGAGCTGAGAAAGAACTTTGACTCGGTTGAATTATACCAGCCTCTAGCATTTCTGCAACCATACGTTCAATTTCACTTTTTTGGACATAGGGATATCTGTACGGCCTGATGTTTGGAGGAACACTTCCTGGAATCAGATGAATAGCATGATCATGATCACGCATAGGTGGGAGACCTTTGGAGTCTCAAATACCTTGGAATGATTGTCCAAGACTTTTTGGAGATCTGGAGAAATAGATGATTCCAATGTGGAAACATCTAGCGAACATAATTGTGCAATTACACCTCTTTGCTCCTTTTTTAGAAGCTTTGTCATGCCATTAGAGCTGATTATCTTTCCTGGTTTCCCTGCAATACCCCTTAATTCAACTTCCTTTCCTTCCGTAGAAAATTTGATGAAAAGTTCTTGAAAATTAAAAGCTATTGTACCCAAGGATTGTAGCCATTGGACTCCTAGTACAACATCAGCACCTCCCATTGGAATGGAAAGCATTGGGCTAGTCAATACATATTCTCCCATGGATAGCTTGATATTATGGCACTTTCCAGAGCAATTTATTGTTCCTCCATTTGCAATCATCACTTGACACTCTGGTGCTGGATATAGGAAGCAATTCAATTCTTTTGCTACCCTACAATGAATAAAATTGTGGGTGCTTCCTGAATCAATCAACACTATTACCTTTTTCTTCTTGATTTGTCCTTCTATCTTGATGGTTTGAGGAGTGGTAATTCCCGCCAATGCATTACAAGATATGGTCGGATTTATTTGTTTTTCATCTAGGCTTTGTTCCTGGAGTATATCTTCTTCTTTTGACCTTTCTTGCTCCTTTTCTTCTTCCTCTTCACAATCTATGTAGAATAATTTCTTCTCAGCACACTTATGACCTTAGTGTATTTGCTATCACAACTGTAACAAAGCCCTTTTGCTCTTTTTTCTTCCAATTGTTGTGGTGTCAACCTTATAGGTTGTGGAAGACTAGGGGCAACAACACTTCCGTCTTTATAGTTGTGAGTGGTATGCTTCATGGTTTGCTTTCCATTTTTCTTGCTAACCAGAATGCCTTCTCTAATGAATCAAGTTCCCAAAGGCGAACATCATGTTGGATATTATCCTTTAAAGACCCTATGAACACATCAATCCTATGCTCCTCTGGAATATCTTTTACCCTTATGTTCAATTTTTGGAACTCCTCAATGTGCTCCATTACTGAACCCTTTTGTTTGAGACTTATCAATTGGCTAAAAAAAGTGTTGCTTTTTGTATCTTCATAATGTGCTATCAATTCTTCCGTAAAAATTGCCCAAGTGATAAATTGTTTACGAGAGCAAAGCCATTGATACCATACAAACTGATTTGGTTCCAAATATACAGTTGCCATACGTACCTTTTGTGCATTTTGCACATTATTGAGATCGAAGAATTGCTCCATCTGTAATATCCATGTGGCAGGATCCTTGCCATCAAACTTCCTCATATCAATTTTTGGAATATGGTGATTCTTCGATCCAACATTAGCGTCTATGGAATCATGATTAACATTTCTTTTGTTCTCATCATGAGTTTCCTTTACTACCTTTTCACCATTAGTGACCCTTTCTTGTAGCAACTTCTTCAATTCTTCCATGTTTGTCTTCAAATCTATCTTCAAATCTGCCATGTCTCTCTTTATCTTAGATTCCACGCCATTTATCTTAGATTCCATGCCACTTGTCTTAGCTTCTGTTAGCTTTTGTGAGCGTGACATTTGTTGCACTTGTTCTTGTAATTTTGATATATCATGTAGCATTTCTTCCTCTTCTTCATGAGTCATGCTAGAGATTTCAGGTTCCTTACTAGGTGTTTGAATTTTCTTTCCTCGAGGCATCGGTTACTGATAATAATGCTTTACTATGCCCTTTGAATTTCGTTAAACCAAGCTTACACAAATATTAAAAAAAACTTCACACCTTTTTTTATCTTTATAGAAGCCTGATATTGAATCTGATGTATCTCTGTAATTTGGGATCATCCAGTTCTGAAATTGCTACCTGTAGTAGCCTTCTGTGTCCTCTTTCCAATGCCACAAGTCTGAGCCAAATTGGATTCTCCAAGGAAACGTTATATGAAATCTCCCACAATGACATGCTTTTAGACTGGTTCAGTAGAGCGAACTTGTACGACGTGCCACGAGTCACTGTTTCAACCTTTGAATCTGAAACACACATACAAGGAACTACAGTCCGTCCTCTTTCTGTACCTTCTTACTAAATTTCAATCCAATCCCCAGAGAGAAAGTTATGATGATTTTCCCCAGGTCACCTTTTTTGAATGTAATTCAGGAGTCTGCAAAAAGACCAACTTCCTCAGATCATATCTCCACAAATATCGCGCGAAAAGCTCTGAAATTCAGACCCAAGGTTCAGTGCGACTTATTCTCAAAAGAGTTTTTTTGTGACTTCAGAAACATCACAGAAAAAAATTTATAGCAAAAATGCCACAATGACCTGTTTGGAGTAGCGAAACCCTAGAATCCAAAGCTCTGATACCAAATGTTATGAAACCAACTCAAGAAAAGATAGAAAAGATAGATCAACGCCTTAGAATTCAGCCTCTTCGAGGGGGAAACCTCCTTTACATTACATAAATGAACAATTCTTGGATGATACAAATGACAAAACCTCCTTTCTATATATAGGAGTCTAAGGAGTCACAATATATTCCAGCTGACCTAACAATAATAATATAAAGCCACAAGAATAACAATAGAGGGATTCTATGGGGCACAAAAATAACAATATGGGGGTAATAGGGGCACAACAATATAAATAAGGGGTATACCTACAATAGTAATGGGGTAATCACTATATTATAGGGACCCAACAGTGCAACTAAGAAAAGAAGCCTGTGAGACTTCATTTTTCCACCATGGCTTGGTTAAGTTGATTGTTCTGCATGAACTCCAGAGGGTAGGTAGGGACTGGGACACATTCATATTCATGGCTGGTTTCAAGAACAAGATCAATCTCCACCCTCAAGCTGAAAAAGATCTTTTAACAACAGCCAGATAGTGTGCAAGACTTGAAAAGGAGAATGGAATCTACCAACTTTGAAATTGCTAGATTGAAGAAAGCTACCGGGAAAATTGTAGTTAAGGTGGCTTATTTTAACCAAATGCAAGCTCGGTGGGAGGACCAAACATTTCAAATTCCCGAGGTGGTTGATTTTAGTGTTCAATTCCGTAGCTGGACTGTTCCTGCAATAAAGGGATCTCAATTTATCAGAAAATTCAATACAAACCTCAGATCTGGGATCAAGGTCATGAAGAAACAAATTGAAGACTTAAAGATACAGTTAAGCCAGCTGAAAGAATCTCCTTAAAGAGATCTCACTTCAAGTAAGGCTATGTTTCAAATTTTGATGGTTTTGCTTGGTATAATCTTTCTTGAAGAATTATACATTTTCATTCAGTTTTGAAAGGCCTTGGAGCAGTTGAAATAATGTTTAAACAACAAAGGGCTCAAAATAGCAAAATTTTGGGTTGAAACTGTGTTTTTTGGAACAACACAACAGTGCTGAAGATGATGACTAATGCTCAGTAGTTTCGTAGTGCGCTACGAAACCGCTGAAGCTACACAATCTAATCTCAGTCAACCAGTTTTGAAATACAAGCGGGAATTTTGAAAAGGGAATATCTACAAGGGATCATCTAAAGCTATCAACCTTCAACAAGGTTAAGACAGGTGGAGGAAACATGTATTCAAATTCAAACTCTAAACTTTTTGTCATAAAGTGAGCATATTTACTACAGTCCAAGATATGTGAGACAACATAGAAGAGCTTTTGCCTTCACACATATAAGAGGTTGACAACACATCAAAGACATGGCAATCTGTTATATTTTGGATAATCAAAGATAAAGGGAATGGTTCTTTGGATTCGAATATTTTGAGGCAAACCAAAGACCAATAAATAGGGGTAGTTTCCTATGTTTCAGGGCAATGGAGAAGATGTGACATTGAAGACCAGTATGGAGCTTTGAACATCCACCACAGCCAAACTAAAAAGGGACCAGATGTCAAAGAATGAGAATGATTGTAATCAAGTCTATTATTAGCATAATATGGAGTTAGACTCCTACTTGATTTAGATCTCTAGAAAGTCTAGTTGTAGTTTGTTACTTTTAATAGGCAGTTAAACGTTAAACAGGTGTCATTAGAAGTAGATTTCGAGTTCCCCGAATGTTTAAGGAGGAATCTTAGTCTGGTAGAAGAACTCTATATAAAGGAGAAAGGGAAATGTAATAAGGGTTGGAAATTTATGTAAAAAAGCTCTGTTTTCAAGCTAACGTAAAGACTCTGTTTCTTTTAGTCATACATTACTGGCTTCTGCTGCTCAAGAATCATAGAGAGTTCAATGTATGAGTTCCTTTTGTTGTCTTTTCATGTTGTCTACAGTATTATGAGTATTTGATTACTTAGAAATCACTTGCAGTGTTCTAATTTCCTTCATATACTCGTAAACTGTCCTTTTTGTGTTTGGTGTACTCTACCTATATTGAAATCTGAATGCCTTGATTTTATTGCAAAGCCAAGTTTACTGTTAATGCTAAATGACATATGACTCCATAAGCCCAATGGATGCTTGTTAATTTTATTCCACCATCTTCATTCCTATTTGTTTCACAAAGAGTTAGCCATCTTAATCATAGTCAAAAAAACCTTCAATCCTTTGAGAGAGCCCTCTCAAGGTAAGGAGGCTAAGCCTTAGCTAAAAGATTGGTTTGAAACAATTACTTGAAGTCTTTCTGTTCTAAATCTTTCCAGTGCTTGATTTTGAGATAAAAAATATGATGGATCAAATCCATGGTAACAACCTCTTTCTTTTCTATTCTTCTCAACAGATCTTCCTCAAGGAAATTATTCTCCATCCAAGGCTTGAGGTAAGGTGATCCCTTATCCCCAGTCTTTTTTATTATCACAATAAAATACTTGGGCCATTTTCTTCAAGAGTAAAAGTGAAAGGGTAACATAAAAGGAAAATGATCCTTGAAACTGATCTCTCGGTGACACACCAACAATTTGTGGACCATAACATGCTCTTTGGAGAATTGACAATTTCAGAGGCTAAAGCCTTGCATGCTATTCTGGAAAAGTTTTAGCTGGCCACAAGCATGTCTCTCAATAAATAAAAATTAAGAATACATTTTTTAACACCCTTGTGTAAATTCAAAGAGATTTGGCCTGAAGCATGGATTTATCGATTGGATCCCTCCCCTTAAAGAATCTAGGAGTTCCTTTGGTGGTGAATCCCCTATCAATCACGCGCTGGAATGTGTTCTATAGTAAATTAACTCAAAGGCTATCATCATGGACCTTCCACTCTCTTAATCTCAAGGTAAAGGTACCTTGCTAAAGGCAGTTGTGCAAGCCATCTCGATATATCAAATTTCGGTGATGCATTCCCCTGGGAGTGTCTGTAAGGAATTGGTGTCAATATTTAAAAATGTTTTTTGGTAGGGAACAAACACACATAGAAAATGGGCACTGGTATCATGGGAGAAATTATGTTTGCCAAAAATACATGGTGGGATGGGGCTGAGAGATCCATAAATTATATATAAGGTAATGGATACAAAACATTGGTGGTGTTGGATCCAGGTGGTTTTGAACCATAGAAACAAATATGGAACCAAAAATATCAGAGAGGTGACAACCAACAAGGCATTCCTCGATTGGAACACCTTCCCCTAGTTTATCCAATATGGAATTTAGCCTACAGTAACATTTATATGGTCAAAGATCACCTTTTTTGGGAAATCCATGATGATAATTCATCCTTCTTTTGGAATAACTCATGGAAAACATTCCCTAAACCTTAAATAAATCCAAATTTGGATCCCTTCCAAGCATTTGATGTGGTCTCCTAATGTCACTAGAGTAAAGGATTACTAGAAGAACACAAGCATAAATGAGGAGTGGAGACAGTGGAAAATAGTGGCATATTGTTAAGGTTTTGAAGCCATATCAGAGTGGAAACTTTTCAGAGATGTGTTAAAGGAACATTGAGTCTTTCCCTCTCAGAGTCAAGATAAGTGTCGATGGGGGTATAAATAGGTGGGGATGTTTACTATCAAGGAATCCTATTCACTAGTTGTTGATCACCACCCTTGGCCCAGAGATCCTGTGTGGAGGAAACTTTGGATGTACAAACTCTACCCTAAGGTTTCTCATTTCTTATGGTTTCTATGTAGAAAACATCTTCTTACTTGGGACCTCCTGCTCAAAAAGGGATTCATTGGGCCTTCTAGATGCCCATTTTGTTGGCAACAACAAGAGAATATCCGACATCTTCTAAACTCTTGCGAAATAGAAATCACTCTCTTGGAGTGGCTTTTACACACCTTTGGGCATTTGGATTAATCCCCTAATAGCCTGGTTGAAACAATAGAAAACTAGTGGATGGCTCTCTTCAAAAAATTTGATTGTTAATCAGGCATGGGTCCTCAACCTAGGCTTCCTCCTTTGGAACATACGGAAGGGTCATAATAGAGCCATATTCAAAGACCAACAAACTTTTATATAGTAGATTGGGAAGACTACCAAAGACAATTTTAGTGAAATTTCCTTATCTGAGTCCTAGACAAAGGATGACTCGAAAGATACCAGACAGGAGGCTTCGATTTTGGCAATTATAGACCTTTCCCCAGTTGTATTATTCCCTATGATTCCCCCTCGTTCCAAGGATTTATAAAAAAAAACATTGATGGGGCCTCAAAAGAGAATCCAGGGCCTACAAGGTTTGGTTGAATTCTAAGGGATAGATTAGGCCATCCAGTGGTTAGATTCATGGGACCCCGTGGACACACTAAAAATAATGTGGCAAAAGTAAATGCCCTTGAAAAAGGGCCGTAGATGGCTAAAAGGATAAACTTCAACAAGATTTCGATTTAGATCAAGGTGATGCAAAAGATTCTCAATGGAGCACCAGTGGATAAAATAATACGAAGTTGGAGACTAGAAGCTCAAATTTATCATATCAAAGACCTTTTATCTTTCCCATACGGGATAAAAACTCACACTAGACAAGATGGAAATAAAATAGTGGATTGGCTAACTAATCAAGGCACCTTGGAGGACTCCCAAGACCTTGTATTGGGCTGACCATTGAATGTGGATTCAAATATAATGCACTCTTAAGAAGAACTTGTTCATGAGGAGAAGTTCTCCTTGATTGGAATGAGTCTTGATAATAATCAAAGGACAAGGAGTATTACTCCCCTCACACATGTTGATTAGAATGCAAGCAAGGGATAACAAACGGTCATTGGAAGGAGGCCAGCGAAACATTCTAATGTAGTGATTGGTATAATTACAAGGGTCGTGAGAACAATAGAAAATTTGGCGAGACAGGAGATGAGTATAGGAACTGCAAGGGCAATTGAATTTGTTGTGGAGAGTATCCTTGGAACCATTGTCTAGTTCTCTAATGGAGGGGAGCATCGTCCCATTGGCACAACAGACAATAAATCACATAGAGAACAAAGAATCTAAAATGTGCCCATCATTTGCGAACCTGGAGTGAATTATTTAAGGAAACAAGTATGGAAGGTTCTTGGTCTATATTTTCTCCTTCAAAGCATGGATGGTGGTGGAAAAATGGAGTTCGTGTTGTTTGTCGAGGCCCAAGGCCTTCTCTGCTAGTCTTTTAGGTAACAAATATCTCTCTTTTATGTCTTGGGTAATGAAGATTTTCATACACTATATTGAATCCTCTCCCACAAGCTCGTTGAGTTCCTCATCCTCCTCGCTCTGTTGTTGGAGGGAACGTTTAGTGGTGCATTTGATTTTTGGTTTCTCTTAGAAGGTGAGAATTGGAAGTAGGCCCACTTCGGGTGTTATCTCTTGTTATAAACATTTTTGGGCACTGCAACCCCAATCAAACATGTCCATAAACCAAGGACTCCTAAGTCCCTAAAAGTGTTGTTCCACACTCTAAAAGAACAAGGTCAGCTGATTACATCATCTCCTAGAAGTTCTCCATGAAATACTACTCAGAACTGGTCAAAGTTGGACCATCTCACCTGCTCCATGGTCAAAGTGCGATGAATCCCACCTAAATTCACATGGGAGGTGCGATGCATAATGAAAAGCCCTTCTATGGGGTGCGATGGGCGAGAATGGACAAATGGCAGAGTCAATTTGCGAGGTGGATGATCATGGAATCTTCCAGAAACTTCTCCTGTAACACTTGCCTCTCTGAATTCACCCAGGGATGTGTAAGAGATCATCAATCTCCAAGTGGAATCAAGAACTATCAGAGGGAGGACACTAATCAAATCTTAGAAGCTGAATCACCTCCCCGTAATCATCTATATATGGATCCCTCATCCCAGAGATCCAGAGGCGAGAATTTTATATCTTGTAATGAAGTGTTGTTGGTTTCTTGATGTAACATCATAGTGTTGGGTGATCTAAGCTTTTCATGAGGTGAAGAAGGGCTTTCTTGCTGAGAGTATGACGTTGTGTCCAAACAATTGGTTGTCATCCTCTTTTCTATTCTTGATATTAATAAAGCTATTAAAGTTTTCCTCCACATTCTTGTATGATTGATGATATATGCATTTGTGTGGTCGATATATATCTGGTCCTATATTGTTTGTGATAGTAGATCTCTGTTCTTGGATAGTGTTTCACTGCTTTGATTCCACAGGTGCTCTTTGAAGCTGGGTAGACGAGGAAGCAAGTGGCAAAGATATATCAGAAGGGAGAGGAATCAAGCAAGGAACCAAGCGCAAGACAAAGGTTGGTGTCCTTTCTTACCCTCTCATCTACTTATCATAAAGGAAAACGAAAGTAGTTTTAGTTTGTTTGTTTCTAAGATAGCTACCAGTCTTAGTGGCACTAGCAGCTCTGGATGGACACTAGATTTACCGATAACAAAATGGCGACTCCACTGGGGACCGAATAGCTTTTTTGCTTTTCTATACCTATTTGTTTTATGAACTTACAGACGGAGCCTAAAGTCAAGCCAGCTAGCCTTCGAACTGCATTTGCCATGCAAGTGCAAAGTAGATCAATGTTGCTTCAGTCTATCTCCGGGTTTTGTTTATAAACTAAACAATTGATTTGTAAACATCCTAATTGCCCTTGTGGTGGCTCTAGTAAGCTCATTAGATCTACCCCTGTGATTTATTTACTGATTATTACTTGCTTGGCCTAAATCCCTGAACTGTGCTGCAAACTGTGATCAAGAACTGGATTAAAAGTCTCGCACTATACCATCGCACCCTCTCTTCAAGGATATCAGTATGCATCGCACTTCCCGTGTGCTGTAGGTGGGATGCATACTGGAATCTGATCCAGGTGGATATTGGTGGCCACCTGCCAAGTCCACCTGGACCCCCACCATTGTCTTTCTCAGCATTTTCAGTTCCCTTAATTGTAGCACAACTTACTATTTTTAGCAGTTTTTCGGGTCCTGAACTTCCGAAGCCGTTTTGAGGCCCTAAACGACGTTTTTTGGGGAATCCGGGGGCAACACGAGTCCATCCGTTCCAACAATGATAGTGCTCGGATAGATCTTTCTAATGAGCTATTGTACGCGTCAAACGGAGATCATAT
Source organism: Pinus tabuliformis (assembly GCA_031772625.1). Classification (NCBI taxonomy): domain Eukaryota; kingdom Viridiplantae; phylum Streptophyta; class Pinopsida; order Pinales; family Pinaceae; genus Pinus; species Pinus tabuliformis. Next base: position 233,188,400 of record CM062819.1, on the reverse strand, counting down.
GCCAAAGTTACGACCCCGGGAAGTTGATGTACCAACTTACCCCCAAACGGGGCCCACAGTTTGGCGTTTCATCTCCTAGGGTTAGGTTTTGGAATGTTAAGGGTTTTTCCATTGTTTCTCAACAATAAATAGGCCTTCGAGCCTCATTGTAACACAGTTCAGAGGCATGTAGCCATCACATCTCTTCTCAGAGATAAGCTACCATCGCCCTAGCTAGTTTATTTCCATTTATGTTTGTAAGCATATTTCAGTATTTTCCATTAATGAAATGAAGTATTATTTCTGCTGCATCTTTGTGTATATGGTTATCTCTGTAATTTGTTGCGTTCCTGTTTAAATCCGGATCAGCGGTATCAGAGCGGTCTGCATTTTTCTCTGTTTTTCTTTGCATGTCCCCAACAAGGTTGGGATATAAGGAGTTAGGGCTTGAACTGGTTGAACCTTTACAAGACCAGCCTCGCAAATCCCGACGGCCTCCCATGGCGGACGAGAAGAAAGACGAGGGGGCAGGAGATCCCATCAAAATCTTGCTCGAAGAAGTGCTCGAGCGACAATGGAACGCGATGATGGACAACTTTGCACAGATCCTTCAGCGGCTACCCAGAAGCGGCGCATCGGCTTCCAACAGCTCCTCTGGAAACGCCACACCCTTTAAGGTACAATTTAATTTTGAAATCCCCATATTCGAGGGTCAGATAGACCTCAATGCCGTAGATAAATGGTTAAATCTGCTAGAGGGTTATTTTTCTGTTCATGAATTTTCGAGTCGGGAAAAGATTGTTTTTGCTCTTCTCAAAGCAGCCCCCCACGTCAAGGACTGGTGGGAAACCTACTGCGAGCAGAAGGATGAAAGTATTGGCTCACTATTTTCAGCTGCACCCACCTGGGATTCGTTCCGGGATGCCATCAAGGAGCAGTACTACCCTGTCGGAAGCTATGAGGATGAATACATAAAGTGGACCACGCTGCAGCAGGGAAGGGACCAAGACGTGCCGGAGTTCACCAATCTTTTCCATACCCTTCGCACAAAGTTGGGTATCAAGGATTCGGAGCAACATTTCATACTCAAATACCGTGGTTGCCTGCACAAGTACATCCAGGAAGAAATACAGTTCCTAAACATCCCCTCGCTTGGCGCAGCATACCGGTATGCCGTCAAGGTCGAGCAGAAGTTTAAACAAAAGAAGCGAGACTTTGGATCTGCGAATCCAAAGCAGGGGAAAGGTGCCCCTAAACCACAGAACAAAGGACAAAGCCAAGGCGGGACAACCCAAGACAACCAGCCGAAGCTGCAAGCAAAGAGCAACGCCGCGAAGCCGAGAAAGGACACTCGAAAATGGTGCGAGTTCCATAAGAGCTCCACTCACAACACAAGTGAGTGTCGGGCCAAGCAGTCACTGGTGGCTGAGCTAAAGGTTTCAGAATCAGATGCATGTTCCGACTCTGAGTCAGAACCCGATAAGGGGTATGAAAAAGGGAAGCAGATCATTGATGCAGATCCCAGTGCCACTGTTGCTACCGCAAAGATCCAGAAAAATGAACCCGAAGATCCAGAGGAGGAGGAGCGTCTCTTCCACTCCCAGATGTGGGTAAAGGGCTCCCCGATACAATTCATTGTTGATAGCGGGAGTCAAAAGAACCTCATTTCGGTAGAGGTCGTGAAGCGGTTGGGCTTACCGACCACAGCACATCCACAACCATACACCATTGGGTGGCTTCACCAAGGGCGAGATCTTCGCGTGAGCCAGCAGTGTCGCCTTCCATACAACATCAAGCCCTTCATGGATGAGGTATTGTGTGACATTGCTCCCCTTGAAGTTTGTGATGTATTACTAGGACAGCCATACTTGTGGAAGCGACATGCTGTGTATGAATCAAGGCCCCGTGCTGTTATTATTACATTGGGAAATAAGTTGTTCAGGATACCAGAGGTAGCACCACTTGCCGCCATCTCTTTGATTACTGCAAAACAATGCAGTAAGATCATTTCCAAAACTAGGAAATTTGTTTTCCTGATGATACGCCCTCAAGGGAAGAAGAAGATAGTGGCCGCGGCCTCCAAACGGGGTCCCTCTGCACGGCAGCTACAGATGGACAATATTGTGGAGGAGTACGAAGACATCTTCACCTCCTCGGCAGGGGTTCCTCTGCACTGTCAAGTCAAGCACTCCATCGATCTGACCCCAGGTGCGCCGCTACCCAATGGACCAATTTATCGATGCTCCGTTCTAGAGAACAATGAAATCAAGAGGCAGATTCAGGAGCTCCTGCAGAAAGGTCACATCCGTCCGAGTTCTTCGCCCTGTGGGAGCCCGATAGTGTTGGTACAGAAGAAGGATGGGACGTGGAGACTCTGTATTGACTATCGAGCACTGAACAAGATCACTGTTCGTAATAGGTACCCGATCCCGCGGATTGATGACCTCCTAGACCAACTAAAGGGGGCGAAATATTTCAGCAAGATCGATCAGAAGTCAGGATATCACCAGGTACCAATTGAACCCTTAGATGTGTGGAAGACTGCCTTCAAATCCAAGGAGGGCCTCTTCGAATGGTTTGTCATGCCTTTCGGATTGATGAATGCTCCTGCAACCTTTATGAGGCTAATGGATGACATCTTGCGGCCATTCACCAACTCCTTTGTAGTATACTTATATGACATTCTGATCTTCAGCCAGAGTTGGGAAGAGCACCTCCACCACATCCGACAGGTTCTCCAAACACTGCGGCAACACAAGCTATGTGCCAATTTGGGGAAATGCACTTTTGGCATGATCGAGGTTCAGTATCTGGGATACATCATTGATGAACAGGGGGTGCATGTCGATCCAGCCAAGGTCCAAGTCATTCGGGATTGGCCCTCTCCAACCACTCTAACAGAGCTCCGCAGCTTTCTAGGTCTTGCCAACTTCTACCGCAGGTTTGTGTTGGGATTTTCTCATATTTCTTGGCCCTTGAGTCAAGTCACCAAGGGCGGGGCGAAAGCAAAATTATTTTGGTCTGAATCTCAACAGAAGGCATTTAGGGAGTTGAAGGATCGCCTCTGCACGACACCAGTGCTCGCGTTACCAGATTTACAACAACCATTTGAGGTCGAGACAGATGCCTCTGACTATGCTATTGGGGCAGTCCTTACTCAGCATGGACATCCAGTGGCATATCACAGTGAAACACTTTCAGACACAGTCCGGAAGTACCCCACTTATGATAAAGAGATGTATTCCATTGTACAGGCCTGCCGACAATGGAAGCATTACATTTTGGGGAAGGAAACGGTCATCCACACAGACCACCGACCTCTGCAGTTCATACAGACCCAAGGGAAATTGCAGAATGATCGCCATCAGAAGTGGTCTACATACCTGCAACAGTTTCACTTGAATATCAAGTATAAAAAGGGCAGCACCAATAATGTTGCAGATTGCCTCAGTCGACCACCAATCATGGTGCTAACCACCGTGCTCAACTCTTGCGGGCACGAGACTTTTGATTGGCCACTTCTCTACAAAAGCGACCCAGAATTCGGCCACACATACCAGACACTCTTGGAGGGTCGGCAGGTTGCAGATTTTCACCTCCAGGATGCCCTATTATGCCACCTCGGTCACCTTTGTGTTCCTTCAAGCGAGCGTGCCAAGATGATTTGGGAAGCACACTACAGTCAGGCTGCTGGGCATTTCGGGGTCGAGAAAACAGTGGCAGTACTGCAAAACTATTTCTATTGGCCGAATCTTCGACAGGATGTTGGGAAGTACATTCGATCATGTACTGCCTGTGCCATTGCCAAACCGACCATTAAGAAGAAAGGCCTTTATACCCCATTGCCTACCCGTAGTCGACCTTGGGAATCCATCTCCATGGATTACATGTCAGGCCTTCCTTCCACTAAGCATGGAAATGACTGTGTTTTTGTGGTCGTCGACAGGTTCTCAAAGATGGCCATTATGATGGCCTACAAGAGGAATATCACAGCAGAAGCCACTGCTAAACTTTTCTTTGAACGAGTGTGGGTGCACTTTGGGATCCCACAGTCTATCATCTCAGATCGGGACAGTCGGTTTCTCAGCACCTTTTGGTCCAGTCTCTGGTCAATACTGGACACCAAACTCACGAAGTCCACAGCCTTCCATCCTCAAACTGATGGCCAGACAGAGGTTGTCAATAGGATGATTGTGCACATTCTGCGCATGTATAACTCAAAGCATCCACGCACATGGGACGAGAGCCTCCCCTACATTCAGCACAGCTACAACCGAGCTCTTCACAGCTCCACTGGCCATAGCCCTTTTCAGGTCGGTTTGGGATTCCAGCCACTATTCCCCATTGATGTGGCCATGCCACTTGCAGCTACTCACATGAATTCAGCTCATGTCCAGTCCGAAACAGATAAGGCCACCAGCTTCATTGAGCGCATCCAACATATTCGCCAGCAGGTCCATGACATTCTTGAGAAATCAAATGCCAAGTACAAGCAGCGACATGATCAACATCGGGTGCCACACAAGTTTCAGGTGGGTGACAAAGTCTGGTTGCATTTGCAAAAGGAACGTCTTACTGGAGCCTATCGGAAATTGAGACCACTCCGGTATGGTCCTTACACCATTACTAAGGCTATGGGAGACAATGCATTTGAGCTCAGCATTCCCCCATTCCTTGGCCTGCACCTAGTATTCAATGTGGACCGCCTTCGGCCATACTTTCCACCATTGCTAGACACATCCGACATTGCAGAATAGCTCAAACCCACAGAATTAAATCCAGATTGCATGGAACAAGCTGCAACTGATCGGATCATGGACACACAGATCAAGAACACTCGCCAACAGAATATCCAACTGTATCGAGTTGTCAAAGTGGGCCAACTCCTTCAGCAGGGCAAGTGGCTCACCAGGGAACAAGTTCAGCAAAAGTTTCCTCATCTCATGGAGGAGCTCAACGCAATGGGGACCATTGCTTCCTAAGGGGGGAGGAATGATCCAGGTGGATATTGGTGGCCACCTGCCAAGTCCACCTGGACCCCCACCATTGTCTTTCTCAGCATTTTCAGTTCCCTTAATTGTAGCACAACTTACTATTTTTAGCAGTTTTTCGGGTCCTGAACTTCCGAAGCCGTTTTGAGGCCCTAAACGACGTTTTTCGGGGAATCCGGGGGCAACACGAGTCCATGGAATGGACTGGTGTTGCCCGTTCCAACAATGATAGTGCTCGGATATATCTTTCTAATGAGCTATTGTACGCATCAAATGGAGATCATATGCCAAAGTTACGACCCCGGGAAGTTGATGTACCAACTTACCCCCAAACGGGGCCCACAGTTTGGCGTTTCATCTCCTAAGGTTAGGTTTTGGAATGTTAAGGGTTTTTCCATTGTTTCTCAACAATAAATAGGCCTTCGAGCCTCATTGTAACACAGTTCAGAGGCATGTAGCCATCACATCTCTTCTCAGAGATAAGCTACCATCGCCCTAGCTAGTTTATTTCCATTTCTGTTTTTAAGCATATTTCAGTATTTTCCATTAATGAAATGAAGTATTATTTCCGCTGCATCTTTGTGTATATGGTTATCTCTGTAATTTGTTGCGTTCCTGTTTAAATCTAGATCAGAATCCCTGTGTAACAGGTGCGATGGTCAGAGAAGGCTAATTTTGCCTCCAGAATTTGGTTTTTCTTCACTCTTTTCAGCTCTATTCAAGATTTTTGCTGTCTGTAGTCAGTATACCTATGTGGAAAACCCCTTCCTTGCCATTATTCCACCTCCATTGTGCAAAGAACTGTAAATTTTTTTATGTACTGTGAGCCATTTTCAGTTCTCTTTTACAAAGAAGTAGCATAATTGAACTGTCATTTCTTGATTTGGAAGTGTCACAAGTGTCGTTTTCAATCATAGAAGAGAATCTGGTTGTTCTTGATAGTCGATTACACTGTTACTCTTGTATTTGATTTGAATTAGTAGTTTTTCAAATGTCGAAAGCAAGTTTTCAATTCCAAATCACAAAGTGTCGTCATTGTCTTCATTTTGTCTTGAAAAGAAGCTTGTTAGTAATGTTGCTTTGAAAAATAATTCAGATTTGCGCTTAGCTTTCTTTCATCATTCACACATTAAGAAGGCTGAAAAAAAAATACATGCATTTGCATTTGCATTTAGACTGTTTGTTGGTTTGATTTGGGACAGTGCATATAGTGTGTGCTCTTTGCTCTATGTTGAAAGAATATCATCTCTCTTTCTTTACTAGTTAGGATTTTCATTGCAAAAATAAGATTAAATGATTGTTTGTCATCTTAGATTGCATTTTAGGAATTGTACATCTACATCACGCGGTGAACCTGAAAGGAAAATTTCTTAAGTAAGATCAACTATAAAATAAATTTAATGAATCTAAAAATGCCTTGGAACCTAACGCACGACATTTAGAAATCTAGGCTAATGATGTATTCCCGCGTCATAAAGCCCGGTAACTGTTGTTTTTATTGCTGGTAGGGTGATTCCTCCACTTTGAGACGACAAGTGCCAGTACGGATTTGTGCTCCCAGGTACTATCAAGTATATATTGGGAGACCACAAGAGGCTATATCCTTTATCCATAGGAAGCCATGTCTGCCGCCCTATTGATCGCAATGCACTAAACACATCATTCGGGAAGATTGATTGTTGTACTGTAAAAAGTATTCTGCAGTTTTGCGATTGGTTTGGTAATCCCTCTATCTAGACTTCCAGAGTAGTCTCTTTTGTTCCTTTTCAGACTCCTTAAAGGAAAAGGTCCATCTGAGAAGTTTTCACTTCAAGCTCATTAAAAATTGAAGGCGACTAGAGTCATCTTTTGTTTTTTCTTGACTCTTAAAAATTGAAAAAACAAGTTGTGTCAAAGCGTCTAAAATTTATTTTAATCGGAATAAATATCACCTTTCCTACGTTGGTCTTAGGTTGAGAAAAATGGAGTCCACCAACCAACGGTTTCCCCTTGGGGGAGATCCTAGTCGTTTCTCCTCTTGGGGAGATGTTGGTGCACCCCATTTGGCCACATTGTCGCTTCCAGGATTGATAATCAGCCTGCCCGTATGGCTCTTCTCAACCTCTGTCGTTCAGAACACCGTGATTCCTGAACAATCAATTCAACAACTAGATGATACTAAAGTTACCCCCCAACCTTCTACTTCGTCCGATTCTCCCTCTCCTCCTTCCTCTTTGCTTGATAAAGCCGATAAGGCCCAAAACGAAGTAACTAAGAAGAAGAAGGATAAGAAGAGGAAAGAGAAGAAGAAGAAGGAGCCAAAGGCGAAAAGGGGAAACCATGCATCGTCTAGTGAAAATCCACACACTGCACCGTCGAGGCCTAGATCGCCATGTGTCATTTGCAAAGGAGACCACTATCATCGAGATTGTCCTTGCATCCCTCAGATATTAAGGGACTGTCTCCTCGTTTGCACAAGCCGGTGTCGTCGACCTCTGACGATCATATTGAAAATACACTGTCAACTGGTGAAAGTGAAGTCCCTAGACAAAAAGGAAAATGTAAATTTCCTTGGAAACTGTGTGAAGACGATCACGCCGTCCACCGTTTTCCCTTCCTAGACGAGGCTAAAAGAGTTTTTGACGACTATCCGGTTTCACCGTTACGGCTTCCTCCTGGATATAAGAAACTCTTACCAAGTCCATTACTAGTTGAAAATCCGACTGACACGCCATTATGGTCGGTCAAAGCATCTATCATTGAAGATAAACCATTTGAATTCACGCCAGACGAAAGTCAAAAGGTCGAGGCGACAGTTGACCCGGTCTTGCCTTCAGAAGGTCTATCTTCAGATGATACAGTCACCGGAGAGGACACGAACGACACCGTTCAAATTATCTTCATAAACACAGACTCCGATGAACATGGAGGAAGTCTACCCGTTCCTTTACCGCAGGAAGGAATTTCGTCAGAGTCATACCCAACCGTCTATTTTTTCCCACCTCTAAGCAACCTAGTTGTTTCCTTCAATTGGAATCTACTAGGCAGACCCCGTTTACCGGCTAGTGTACCATTTCGACTCATTGCTCAAATATACAGAATGGTCATGGCTGGTACCATCATATATGAAGGGGCTTCTATGAGTATCCTTTCCTCAACTGCTTGGAAAGCACTTGGTTCACCATCGCTTTTGCCTGAGATGAGAAATATAATAGGCTTTGACAAAGGAACCAATCGACCGTTAGGGATCCTTCCCAATGTGCTGATAACATTGAGAAGGAAAACCGTTCACATGGACGTAATGGTAGTTCAAGGACGCCTAGATTATAATCCACTCCTTGGACGCGACTATATTTATTGCATGGGAGCCATTGTCTCCTCGCTCTTTAGAGTAATGTGTTTTCCCCATGAAGGAAGAGTGGTCAAGCTCATAGAACAACTTTCATTCCTCGGCTCACACATAGCAAATAGTCAAATACCATCCCTGAATGGTCTTTTCACGCAAGGAATGTCTCATCAATCCCCAGTCCGTCCACTTTATGAGCGCGAGTGATTCGGGAGGACATGGCTGAAACCCAAGGGGCATGCACCTTGGTCTGTTTCGGCAGGAAAACTTTGGGTATAGGGTAGGTTTCTACGGAGGATATATGACTGGTTTATGAGATTAGACTGGAATAAGATTCCTCCGTCAAAGTTATGTGAGTGGAGGCAAGTTGCGCCACTCACCTTTGTCTATTTCGGTAGACCTCACCAAGGAAGTGTTTTGTCTGTAGCGCGGATAGAACAATCTTTGGTAACTTGGAAATTTTTCACTATACCTGGGGGCATGCAAACCTTTTGGCATGGAAGCGAAGAGCGACCATTTATTTTTTAAAGTTGTAGGTCCTCTAACCCTTTAAACTCGTAGGATTGGTCGTTTCTAAACTTGCATAAAGAAAGGATGCAGGGCAAAGCTTTGTAAGGTGCAAGCTCCATAAAAAATGGCATCTTAGATGAGATATCTTTATTATATGACTGGATCGAGCAGTTTTTATGTGGAGTTCAAGCTTGTTAAAAATTAAACATAAGCAGTGAGCAAATGTTCCCCCAGAGTTTAAGCTCATTCATTAAAAATGAACCAATTTCCGGTAAATAACCATCGTGAATGCATTATCATTAGCTTTTGAAGCCTTGGTCGTGTTCTCATCATCACCTCCACTCTGTATTGGCCGATCATTCACCTCCATTTGATTTTTTACCCTTTTTGAGGAAAAGTTGTGAAGAGTGATCCTGTTAGCCATCCTTGTAACACTGCCGTGATTGGAAAATTCCAAACCTTACCTGGAATCAGCTGCTACCCGAATTTATCAATCGTTCCTCGAAAAACGAGTCTCCTTTAAGCTCTTTTCATCGGACTCGTAAAAGATGAAAATATTGCCGAGCAATTGGCCTCTCCAGCTCGTTAAAGTGACCGGAAGTGTTATCCCTCCTCTAGATTTTAATCTTTTTGGACCTGATGGATTATTACACAAAAAGATCGAGCACTTGTTTTGTTCGGCTCGTTAAAATTACCGAAAATTCATCCCTTTTGTATTATTTTATACTTTTTTGGACTTAAGGGATTATATGACGAAAAAGGATTGTTGGATTTTTCTTTACGTCCCTTTCAGACTCTCTAAAATTGAAAAGGACCGAGTTATCTTTGTCGTTAAACTCGTTAAAACCGAATAGCGACAAAATTTTCCATACCGACAAGAACGAGTTTCACTATTGCTAGGCTCGTTAAAACATAGCGATGGGTTTGCATGAAGGGTAAATTATAGAACAAGCATATGTTATCCTCCTCAAGCTTGAAAAAAATAAAGAGGTATTGGTCAGTAATGACTGGGGAAAAATTGGGAAGAAAACTTGAAGAAACTTTATTGGTAGCAAGTCACTCTTGAACATGACACTTTCACTCCGCATCCGAGTCGGGTTGGGTTGTTCTGTTCACTGGTCATATCACCACTGGTCCATCACACCATCCACATTTGGGGTTAACGCTACCAATCCATCATGTCTGTGTCGTCAATATGTTCAAGAGAAGTCGCTCAGAGAATTCACCTGTGTCTCATCCACTTCAATACATTTACGCTCCATTCTTTCATGACCGCCACCCTGAACCTTATATCATCAGATCGTTTTCACCTCCATTAAAATATTTGCTCCGTTTCGTGTCGTAGATGTGGGATTCATTAAGGCCCTCCTATTATGGATCGCTTCTTGTCGACATCAGCTCATTATCCATGAAGTCGATCTAGGAAAAACCCTTTGAGTACTTTGAAGCTTGCATGCCTCAACGACAAGTTTCTCACTTCCGGCGACAGGTTTACATCAATGGACTTCGACCGAAAGATTTTGCGTGGTGTTCGATACCAAGTCCTTTTTCACACCACGTGAATTGTACTATCGTACCTTTAGGGTCATCATCATTATCGATGATTCCTCTCGCGCCTGTTAATAGCTTACATCACTGGCTGGTAATCAGGCGATGTATTGCCATGTTCGACTCTAGAACATCTCTCACATGGATCGACTTGTACTTTGAGTGAAGATTGAACGATATTGAAGACCCTGGATCTAGTTTCATCCATTCGGGCTGCGATATATATTCAGGAAAATAAAGACATCAAATATACATCATTGCTGCACAGATAATCATCCAAACTAAGGGATGATGGTTCTACCAGTATCATCAATCTGCACTCAAACGATTGTCTGTCTTATGTACATGAAAATGAATTTATAAAGCTGAGCATGGGCATGCCCACCTTAGCTAGATCATGAAAATATTATGAAGATAATGTATAGTATTGTATCTTATTACAGGTCGCCTTCCAGCTCGAAAAAACTTCGGATCCTCATGATAAAGCATTTCACCCGACATCAAAAGATTAACGACCTCATGCTTTAGGGGGAAACTGTTATAGACATTTTTGGGCACTGCAACCCCAATCAAACATGTCCATAAACCAAGGACTCCTAAGTCCTTAAAAGTGTTGTTCCACCCAGAAGTTCTCCATGAAAAACTACTCAAAACTGGTCAAAGTTGGACCATCTCACCTGCTCCATGGTCAAAGTGCGATGCATCCCACCTAAATTCACATGGGAGGTGCGATGCATACTGAAAAGCCCTTCTATGGGGTGCGATGGGTGAGAATGGACAAATGGCAGAGTCAATTTGCGAGGTGGATGATCATGGAATCTTCCAGAAACTTCTCCTGTGACACTTGCCTCTCTGAATTCGTCCAGGGATGATTAAGAGATCATCAATCCAAGTGGAATCAAGAACTATCAGAGAAAGGACACTAATCAAATCTCAGAAGCTGACTCACCTCCCCGCAATCATCTATATATGGAGCCCTCATCACTGAGATCTAGAGGCAGGAATTTTGTATCTTGTAAGGAAGTGCTGCTGGTTTCTTGGTGTAACATCATAGTGTTGGGTGATCTAAGCTTTTCATGAGGTGAAGAAGGGCTTTCTTGCTGAGAGGATGATGTTGGGTCAGAACAATTGGTTGTAATCCTCTTTGCTATTCTTGATATTAATAAAGCTATTCAAGTTTTCCTCCACATTCTTGTATGATTGATGATATATGCATTTGTGTGGTCAATATATATCTGGTCCTATAATCTGAAAGTGTAGAGTTCCACCCACAATGAGTAATAAAACCTCCTCGCCTTTAGTTTTTGTTTCTCCTGATTGCATCAAAACGGTGATTACACATTTCTAATCATTTCATAAAAGAATTCTGGCGGGACTACCAAATTTGAATTCAAAATTTTGGGCGGCACTGTCTAATTTGAAATGTTGGACTGGGACTCGGGGATTGAATGAATGTACGTGGACACAGTAAATGAAGTTTTGAAGTCTGAGCAGTGCAGTCATATAAGGCCGTGAACACTGCTGGAGAAAGAAACCATGCCGGAGTCGAGCCATGAACTCTGCCAGAGAAACCATGGTGATGCATGGACATGTATGTTAATCCTTCTATCCACTAAGTCGATCATTGGCTTAGTGACTTGTTTTTAAGAATTGCTATCATTTAAACCTGTTGTCATTGGGTACTCGTATATTTATTGCATGATGGCTGAATTTTCATAACGTTTTCATAACAGTGCCTTCACCTTATTCAAAATTAATAACTTCCTCATTCCCCTATTCATGAATTGAGGAGCGAGCTATTAAGAATTTCAGGTTGAGGTTTAAGCTAAGCTCACTGCAAAAGAACAACCCCAATAAGGCTTTCTCTTGGGAAGTGACTTCTGCAAACTGAAAAACTAGATGATTCATCCCCTCTTTGGAAACAACGAGCAAATGGAGGAACCCATTGCTTGCGACACATCAATTGCAGAACTAACAACTTCCTTCACTACTTGAATATCAACCCTTGCAACACCAATGACTGGAAGTCGAAGAGATGCAACTTCCAAAGCTTCAACAATTGCAACTTCCAGAGCTTCAACAACTACTGATAAAGATCATGAATGATCTCTTTTTAGCAATGCCCATTCTTAGATTGGAACTAAACTTGTTTTAAAAAAACATTACCATGAGATTATATGCATCATGAGTGAAAAAATCTTCAACAGATGTCCCTTCCATTTAATATTGTCCAGATGTCCCTTTCCCTCCATTTAATGTTCCTTCCCGTCCATTTAATGTATATTTTTCTTTGCTTAGTAATGTGCAAATACTAGTATACTTGGAAGATTGCTATGGGATCGTTTAAGGTAACTAATGAATGATTATTGATGAAAACACATAAGGTAAATGGGACACCATGTATTTATTATGTGTGACAGAATGTGTTACACAACTTGTTATTTTAATTACGATTATTTACATTATATATTATTTATATAAAATAACTTATTTGTAATTTGAAATTATGTTATTTTTTATAAATATGAAAAACCTAAATAAATGCGATGGATCACGAGAGTGGATGTTAGAAGTATGGGCGTTGAAAACGTTTATTCGAGTAAATGACATTCTATTGTTCAAGTGAATTCTACTCTCACGCCATGTGACCTCTATTTTCTCACACAACATGCTAACCCATGTACAAACAAAAGGATCAATTCATATGGCTAGACGTGGATTCCCTAGGATTATAATAATATATACATGTTTAAAGTTAAATTTAAACTATTTATAATATATTAGATAATTTAAATTATTTACTATATATTAGATAAACTCAACTTTTTTAATGAGTTATTTTGGTGAGATAAGATACATTAATAATTTATCAATATATTTATTATTTAGATTATTTCAAAATAAGTGAAACTTTTTAAATCAAACTTTTCTCGATTATAATTCCCAAAAAATAATTTATAAGAGAAAATGTAAATTTATTTATTTATCAACTTGCTTATAAAAATAAAATTTAGTCAATGTCACAATTTCATTTATTGATAAAAGAATTCTTCATAAATAACTACAAAGGTTAAAAACCCGATTTCCCTCTCTAACATATTAAATATATTATAATTCAGTGCAATGATGCAATCCTTTATTAATAGATATAAAGATTTATTCAAAAATAAATAAGAGTTCAACAAGGTATCCATTTTTATTTATTTGCGTGGTAACATAATAGTATTAATAATAATAACTTGATTTTAAGGTTATCACTAAGCCTACACCAAATTGGCTTATGAGACTCTCTTATGTATGAGAGAAGGGACCTACCTCTTTGCAACTATTTGACTGCTAAATCTAGGAAGGTGTACATACCTAACCACTCTAAATTTGAACTTGCTACCTCTCATCAGGAAATCACATGTTCTTAACAATTAGGCCCACTCAAGTATTTTTGTGACACAAAGATATGTCACTTGGAGAATCAAATGTAAATATTTTTTTAATGGATATGGATCCCTAATCAAAAGTTTAGATAATAACATTTAGAGAAAAAAAACTTCCATTAGTTTTTAAAACATACATGGGATACATTGCTTGGAGAATCAAACACAATTTTTTTCTAATTAGAATGGATTCTAAACCAAAACATTACACTAGAAGTCAAATATAAATACTAGCTCGTATTCAAATATAAAAACTAAATCGTATTCAAATGTAAAAACTAGATCATGTTCAAATATAAAAAAAACTAATTCATAACTTTCAATACTTAATAATTAAACTAAGCCACGAATGCTAACTATACTTCCTTGTTTATATTTATATTGTGTTTTCTTTTAATAATATTAAAGGGTTAAAATGCTAAAGGTTTCTGTTCCTTTTGATAAAAAAAATGTAGCGAGGAATAATTTGTCTTGTTATGCTTCGAATTTGCTCATTCCTCGTGGCAATCCAAAATGAACGTACACAGACATGACAAGACAATGGCTACTATCACAAAAGAAGGAAATTTAGCAGATCTGTGGCATAAGAGTTTGGATTACACATGCGAGAAGGTCTTAAAAATCCTTGTTGGTAAAAATTTATTGCCAAGTTTGAAATCCTACAATCTTGAACTTTGTGAGCATTATATATATGGTAGACAAAGAAGGGTTTCATTCCTTAGAGGTGGCCATTACAGAAAGAAAAATGTGTTAGAATTGGTACACTTAGATGTGTTTGGGCCTATTAACATCAAATCATTAGGAGGAGCATCATATTTTGTAACATTTATAGATGATGCATCTAGGAAGGTTTGGGCATATCCTATGAAAAGTAAAAGTGAAGTGCTTGGAATATTTCAAAAATTCCATGTTGTTGTTGAAAGAGAGACTAACAAATTGCTGAAGTGTTTAAGACATATAATGGTGGAGAATATTGCTCAAATGCATTTAAGTAATGTTGTAACAGGTTTGGCATAAAGGATGAGAAGACTGTGCCTGGTACTCCTCAACAGAATGGTGTCGCAGAAAGTATGAATCGCACCATAATGGAAAAGGTGTGAAGTATGTTGTCCAATTTTGGTTTGGAGAAGAATTTTTGGGCTGAAGCAGTTAGGACTGCTTGCTACCTCATAAATAGATCTCCAACTGCAGCCTTGGATGGCGGTATTCCTGAAAAATTTTGGGCTCGTAATAATTTGAATTATTCTCACTTGAAAATCTTTATGAAAGATATATGTAGATATATGTAGAAGTGTGCATTTATGAAAGATGGCTTCTGTATATTTGCAACCTCTGTACATGCACAACTTCTCTACATGCACATAGATATGGAAGTGTGCATATATGGAAGATGGCTTCCATATATATGTACATATACAGAAGTTGTGTATATACGGAAGCAATCTTCCGTATATGCACAATTCCATATCTATGTTATAGAATATCCACATATACATAAGCCATATACTAAATTTGTGCATATATGGAAGCAATATTTTGTATATGAAAACTTATATTATATGTGTGTTTGTATGTCTGTGTGTGTGTGTGTGTCTGCGTTTGTACAAAATCTACATATTTACGGAAGAAGGCTTCCGTATATTCACAACTTTTGTATATGCACAACTTCTATACGTGGACATAGATGAATATGGCTTCTTTATATGCGCAAATTCAATATATGTCTTCTTAATATGTGCAACTTATGTATATGCATGCTTTCATTGATATACAAAACATCTATGGTTTTCTTCTATCTATTATTAAGAAGAAATGAAGAAGGAATCTATTTTTTTTTAGCAAAACAGTGGGAAAAGTTGTAATTAATGTATTTAATTTTAGAAAATGGTGGGTACTGAAAGTTTATTATGCCAATAGGTATGGTTATTTTGGAATTAGGCTTGCACAATTTTAATTGAAATATCAATAATTATTAGGTGGATGGTAAGGATTTAACCCCAAAAGGATATTTTAGAATACTCTTAACAATGTACAAAACTCAAAGGCTTGGATTTATTTCCAAAGTAGTTATGTTTTTCTTCCTTCTTAATTAAATTCCTTGATTAAAAAAAATTCCATCTAAACGAGTGCTATATGAAATGAGTAATGGTTTTTTCAGCCTGTGTTATTGATAAACTATCGTATTGTCCCATTATATTGTAATAAAACCTATTTATAGATTAAGAATATCTATGATAATGTAGGGGTGAATCTCTATGCTTAAGAATATTGTTATATGTTCTTTTAAAATTATTTAACTTATACAGTAATTATTTTTATCATTAATAATAAAATAATAATAATTTAGTTAATTTTTATGATTTTTTTTTAATTTTAATAATTCAAAATATCTCATGAGTAAGTTTTTTAATAGTGGGTTAGAATTAAAATATCTTATTGAAATCCCTATGTACAGTTAAAAAAATGGAATCGACGTAACACAACCAATCTGATCTTCTTCACATGTCACAAAAACTACAGGAGCCAACCAACCCTTCCAAGTGATCAACAAGAGCCAATCGACCCTTCGTGACCTTAAATAAAAGAGAGGAGATGTTTGTAGGTTGAATTAGGCCCCAACCCTCTTTAATGACACAATCCATGATCTTCAATTAATTGACATTGAGACTCGCAATGAGATCCACACATAGAACAACCATGGGGGTGGACAACATCAAATTGCAAGCAAGTTGGACGACTTTCTTATAGTAGAGGATATTCTAAATCGAGATTCTTTTATAGAAGCCATGATTCTGCCTAACATGGGATAAGATCACTCACCCATCTAGTTACAAATTAACTTACATGAAGTTCCCAAGAACTACCCATTCAGATTCGAAAGTTTTTGTCCAAGAAGTCCAATATTTGTGAATAATCTTTACCAATGGTGTGGAGAAATAGAGGTTTAAGGAAATAGTTTGATGCACTAATTCCAAAATAAATTAAAAGAATTGAATTTGAAAATCAAATCATGGAACAGAGAGGAATTTGGCGATATGATATAGTAAAAGAAGAAACTGGAGGAAAAAATTGAGGAATTTCAAAGTCGAATCATGAGATAAGGAATTTAAGAGTATATGACCATAGAGGAAAGAAGAATCATCCATGACCTAGAAGAAAGGTGAAAACAAGAGGAGAGACTATGGAGATAAAGCTCACATATCCAATGGTTGAAAGAGAGTGAAAGGGACATTAGATTCTTTCATCGTTCAATGCTCAACAACATATGCCAAAACCAAATCAACTCCTTATCCACTAGCTATGGGGAGAGAATCCTTGATCATAGGGGCATGGAAGAGGAATTGCTCTCATATTTTTTGAATATCTTGAAGGAGGGGTACCAATACCGTAGAGAAGCTATCAATTAGATCAGAGATGTAATACCAAAGCTAATATCTATAGAGAAAAATGAAGCCTTAATGTGACCAATATCAATGGATAAAATAGATTCCATAATAAAGGAGATGTCGAATAATAAATAACCTAGACTAGATGGATATACTATAGAATTCTACAAGGCCTATTGGTCATTCCTTAGGGAAAATATTGTAGCATTAGTTGAAGAAGCACACAAGAAACAACATATTTGATCAAGGATGAATGTAAATTTTCTAACACTGATTCGAAAATAACATGAGCTTGAAAACTTAAGTGGTTATAGAATGATAGCCTTATGCAACATCATATACAAGATTATCTCTTATTTCATGGTGTGTAGATTAAAACCCCTTTTGAACCTCATAATTAGGTTGAAACAAACAAACTTTGTAGTGGGGAAAAAATCCTTGATGGCATAATCTCGACTCATGAAATACCTCACTCTTTGAAAGCTCGACGAAGGTAATGGATGCTGATGAAACTGGACCTATCGAAAGAATATGATCACTTAAATTGGCAATTCCTCTTTTAGTTCTGGCAATCATTGTATTTTCTGAAGATTAGATATTGTTATCACTTAAGAATTCTAATGCCAAAATTTCTCATACTAGTTTGATGATAAAGGTGGGTGCTAGTCTAAGTCTGATTTTGTTTTTCCTTAGAGACTAAGTGTTAGGGGGTCTTGAGTCAAATATGCATTCTCATTCATCACTGGTCATTCTCATTCATCACCAGTCGCATAGCCATGTATCAGCTTGGTTTAAAAATTACTATGTGCCACAAAGCCTTTTAGGTGATTTCTTAGCGCATGTAACTATTTTTAGCAGTTTCGCAGCGCAAAATTCCTTTAGGTGATTTCACAGCGCGATGTGTTTTAGGTGATTTCACAGCGCGACACATCTTAGGTGATTTCGTAGCGTATAATTCAAAATTTACACTGACTACGCTACGAAATCGGAGATTCGTGCATTCCGCAGCGAATCTTTCCCAACTGTCAAATCTGTCAATTTAATTTGTGGTTGCATCATTCATTGTCAGTTTATGCACTCCACATATCATGTCCAACCACTTATCTCCATTATTACAACCACTAGGTACGTTGGTACGCACGGATTACAAGTTCCAAGAAAAGCCAGGTATTCATAGTTTTAATGATGATTGTATTCGTTGCATGAGGAACAAGTCTGCAAGTTTTCAATTTGAATACATTGTTATCAAGCGAGGGAGCATTTCAAACAAGGCAGAGACTGAAGTTTGAGCAGCGACAGTGTTTCAAACCTTCATGGAGGGATCGGCAAAAAGGAAAGACCACAGATTAGGCAAATGTTTGAGAAACGAGCTTTAAGGTTTATACATAACCTTGAAGAACAGAGAAGTCGAGCATGCATTTAAAGAAGCTAGATGTTGGAATTTTTGCAAGACGCTCCAGGGAGGTCATGCACAAGTTACTAAGGAATTTTCCCTGAATTTCAGAGGACTAAACTCAAAGGTTGGTATGCTGGAATTGCAGGTCTCACCAGACATGATATCCACAGTTACGGAGATTCCAAGAGGGAAAGAAAGTTGGTTCAAGAATTTCAAATTTGATATCTCCCCGTGCAAAGGATTTCTAAAGCAGGAGTTCATTAACTCAGATTTAAGCAAGTCTGTTCCTAGAAATTATGTCAAAGAGTCATATGCAAATTTGCTTACTTGTATACAGAAGTACCTTACCTGTGAAGGGAGATATAACAAAGTGTATTCATATCACTTTAAACTTCTGTTGCATTTCACAAGAAAGACATCTATTGATCTACCTTTTTACTTATTCTGCAGCTTAAGGAAAATGTGTGATAAGGTGCAGCTAAGAAAAGAAGCTTGTGAGACTTCATTGTTCCACCATGGCTTAGTTAAGTTCATTGTTTATCATGAACTCCAAAGGGTAGGTTGGGACTGGGACACATTCATATTCATGGCTGGTTTAGAGAACAAGGCCGATCTCAACCCTCAAGCTGCAAAAGATCTTTCAACAACAGCCTGTCATCAGGCAGAAACAAGATCCAAGAGGTTTTCAAAGTTAAAGGCAAGGAAACAAGTAAGAGAATTTGCCAGGCCACTAACTATTCAGGATACACCCCAGCAGTCCCTTAAAGAGAAAACTCGAGTCAAAGAAACTGAACATGAATCAAGCACAGGTGAAGGAGTTCAAAGAAGAAGGACTAGGAGGCAGGTGGCTAAAGAAAAAGGTAAGTCAGCGAGTATTGAAGAAAGCCCTGTTTCAAAGGGAGACTTAAATGATTTATTGCAAGCCATTGACATTGAAGAGTCCCCACTAGTTCAAGCAGATTTGATAGAGTCAGGAAAAGAGAAGGCTAAGAGAGTCAAAGCCTCGAAAAACTCAAGTTTGATGATCAGGTTGAGCAATTCTTTTTTAAGTCTAGGAGACCCATAACGAGGAAGTTTAAACAAGTACAGGAGGTATTGCCAAGAGCAGATGAAACAGGGGAGTTGACACTGCATCATGAAAGAAAGGATAAAGGAAAAGCAGTTGCCATTCAAGAAGAAGATAGTGTGGAAGACTTGAAAAGGAGATTGGAATCTGCCAACTTTGAAATTTCTAGATTGAAGAAAGCTACCATGAAATTTGTAGTTAAGGAGGCTTATTTTAACCAAATGCAAGCTCGGTGGGAGGACCAAACATTCCAAATTCTAGAGGTGGTTGATTTTAGTGTTCAATTCCATAGCTCGACTGTTCCTGCAATAAAGGAAGCTCAATTTATCAGAAAAGTCAATACAAACCTCAGATTTGGGATAAAGGTCATGAAGAAACAAATTGAAGCCTTAAAGATACAGTTAAGCCAGCTGAAAGAATCTCCTTAAAGAGATCTCACTTCAAGTAAGGCTATGTTTCAAATTTTGATGGTTTTGCTTGGTATAATCTTTCTTGAAGAATTATACATTTCCATTCAGTTTTGAAAGGCCTTGGAGAAGTTGAAAGAATGTTTAAACAACAAAGGGCTCAAAATAGCAAAATTTTGGGTTGAAACTGTGTTTTTTGGAACAACACAGCAGTGCTGAAGATGATGACTAACGCTCAGCAGTTTCGTAGCGCGCTACGAAACTCCTGAAGCTACACAATCTAATCTCAGTCAACCGGTTTTGAAATACAAGCGGGACTTTTGAAAAGGGAATATCTACAAGGGATCATCTGAAGCTATCAACCTTCAACAAGGTCAAGACAGGTGGAGGAAACATGTATTCGAATTAAAACTCTAAACTTTTTGTCATAAAGTGAGCATATTTACTACAGTCCAAGATATGTTAGATAGCATAGAAGAGCTTTTGCCTGCACACATAAAAGAGGTTGACAGCACATCAAAGACATGGCAATCTGTTATATTTTGGATAATCAAAGATAAAGGGAACGGTTCTTTGGATTCGAATATTTTGAGGCAAACCAAAGACCAATAAGCAGGGGTAGTTTCCTATGTTTCAGGGCAATGGAGAAGATTTGACATTGAAGACCAGCATGGAGCTTTGAACATCCACCACAGCCAAACTAAAAAGGGACCAGATGTCAAAGAATGAGAATGATTGTAATCAAGGCTATTATTAGCATAATATTTTATTTATTTAGTTATTTATTACTTCATGTTTTCCCTACACCCTCTACTGAACTAGTATAACCAGCAGGCATCAAAATTTTCACAACATCTGGGAAATCTCAATGAATCTCTGTCCTTTTTCCTACTTTAGGAACCAGGCATAAGCCTCCCCGGTCTGTATCCTAGTCCAAGGCTGGCACCAAGGCTTGCACCTGACTCAGACCTTATCTACCCCAAGGTAAGCATCCGGTACAGTACTCAATGACTCCGGGCATCTCGCAAGGCTGGACCACTCCCTCCACAAATACTAAGGCGCACAGCCCTGGGCATCGATGTCCTTACACCCCCACCAGACTTCGTCATCCCAATTCAATAATAGGCACCTATCCTAGAACATCAGGCACTTGACCTCCTCAAGATGGTCCCATAGCCCTTCAAGAGCTACACAAGACAAAGGATCCATTGGCATATGTAGTGTTGATTGAATTTGTCGCCGACCCATATGTTGTTAGATATTCTTCCTCGCAGGTATGGGCTCCTACGAGATCATCAAATAAACTAGCCCTCTCGGCCCATTTGTGATTTCTTGTCAATCACGACATATCAATATGCAACCATTGCATTAGATATACCATCATAGTATCATAAAAAATAATCCACATGCCAAGTCTTGGATGTCATCATGAGAACATTCATCATTGTTAATCGCAACTTTATGAATAATAACGAACTGCATGCTCATGCATGTCATAAATTTGTATGCAACTATCATATGCTTTACCTCATGGAATACCATCATAAGTTATAACATCAACATATTTGAATCAAAGACATATCATGACTTCACATAATAAATGAATCACATGTCAATAAACCTCATATTATAGCATCATAATTCCTATGCCATGTTATGCATATCATATCCATCATGAGTATTCAACATTAAATACCTATCATCACATAGTATACGAATATGTCAATATACCTTGACATAACATCATAATACCTATGCATATCAGCATCATCATAAGGATACATCATTACTATAAGAATCACATGTGCATCATTATCCTAATACCATCATATCATGAAGCCTCATCATAAATATGAGTACCATCTCAATACACATAAAATATAGAACACTAATATTATAATCATTCTTATCATGAATCAATTCTGAATACCAACTATGAAATAAGATTATTCAACGTCTCCCCGGGATCTAGGATATCTCTCCAATATTATTAGTGTCATGTTTTCATCAAGATACTCATTACTTTTTAATAATCATTCCCACTTTTTCCAACTCCTAAGTTGTCCAATTACCCCATAGGTATACTCATTTTAAGTACATCATTAAATTTTAAATGGCCTCTAACTTTTAGCCATGTATTCTTCTTTCTCAATGAAATTTAGTGAAATTCATCATTAAGATATTATTTGTTGCACAATTATTTTTTAAATCTTCAACACCAAAATTAAAATTTCATGATCACTATTCATATTTTGGTTATCCATTATACATCCTCAAATGTGCATATTCTTATTGAAGTATCATTTAGAATTTCCAACAACATATGTTCCTATGCTTCATGTTCAATGTTTCCTCATTAATCCACCTAGTTTACAAGTATTCACAAATTCCAATGTTGAGAATTCAATTTTGTAGGTCATCATTATGACTCCTCAAGGAAACTAAAATTCAATCCTAGGTTGTGACTTGTAAATTATAATCACTGACCTATATAAACATAACATATTTTTGAAGAGAGGAAAAAAGATAAAACTCGTATACTGTGAATCAATAAATACATGAGCCTGATGACTAATTAAGTGAAAGTCGGATAATACTTGACAACAATAAAAATTACAAGGCTGTATAAAGTCAAAATACTTGACAACAAGAGAGTTTATAAATGTGTTGTATTACTTTTTTCTAAACTGTAAATGATATTATGAATTTCAATATATATGTGTGTGTGTGTGTGTGTGTAAAAGGCCATAAAAGATATAAAATAAAATAGCATAAATAGCATAAGTTGGTGCAATCATACTATCATAATCAAAAGGTCATATCATGCATAGCTACCCTACTACATGTATAGCATGTTAACAAATAATATACAATGAACAACAGACTACTACTAGCCTACTAGGCTTCAACCCCCTCTAAGAATGGGAAATTGAGAACAGGCTCAGAAAATAGAGCATTAGTCCCACGGTCATGAATGAACTACATTGGCAAGATCTAGTACAGATGACTCATAAATCGCATGGTGGATTGTATACAAGTAGCATTTGGAAAAATGGAAGTAACCCCACTACAGGGATACAATGTTAACAAATACAATACAATGTGAAATAAACCACCAATAGGCTTTAACCCCTATTAAAATGGGAAATTGCAAGCAGAATAAGGAAATACTATAGTAATTCCACAATCATGAACTCGTGAGCAATCATAAACTAAATGGCAACACTACAACATACAAAATACAAAATCACAAAAGACATACTTATTACAAGCAGACAATGAATGATTACTTCACTCCAATGCAGTGCAATAACCTTGTGGCATCATCAACTGCTCTGCATATGATACACTACACAAACCTCAACACAATTAATGGCCCATGCAACAAATTTAATTGCATCATTCCACACGCCCCACAATCAAAAGTCATCAAGGGCTTGCTAGAAAGCTAGAGCGGGAAATACACTCCTAGAAAGTTCACTTTTAGGCATGATTGCATGCCATAAGGTCCAATATCAAAAACTCATAATAGCCAAAATAGTCATCAATTAGCACATAGGTACTGCAAATTTTATAAACCCACCAAAGTAAATCGCACACTATGATTTAAGCTTAGTTTAATTAATTGTTATGATGTTGAATATTAATGTTACAACGACATTATTTATGTCACTCGATAATCCTTGAAATACTGATATTTGAACAACATATTTCATATCTCTGTGAGGCTCATATGGTACACTACAATTGCAGTTGATTCTGATTAATGCTGGAATTGTTAATCTGTTGTTAAACTCCAAATCTTCGTTTACATGGTTCGTCATTCTTCTTTGAATTCCCAATCTTCTGTGAGATTGTAGAATTTTGAATTCCCACACTTAGGCTGTTTTAGTTGGTCTTCCTTATTTTTTTTAATCAGCTTGCAAAATTTTAAGAATCTATATTATTGTGGATGTCATTTTGGCCCAAGTGTCTTCATAGGCTATAGATATTAATTACCAAAACTATTGTTTTACATAGCTATTTCACCTATCCATTATAAGATTCTCATTATACTCATGAAATTTCAAGTATCTAGATTCTCTTAGATGGTTGCTTGAGGCTTTGAGCTATCAGTGAAGTAGTTGTTTTCATTTGCTTCGCAGTAATAGTATTAGAAATATTTTGGAGCTGCTTATGAAACTGAAATCCTTGGTGGGTTTATAAAATTTTCAATACCTATGTGCTAATTGATGACTATTTTGGCTATCCCGAGTTTTTGATATTGGACCTTATGGCATGCAATCATGTCTAAAAATGAACTTTCTAGGCATGGATTTCCTGCTCTAGCATTCCAGCAAGCCCTTGATGACTTTTGATTGTGGGGTGTGTGGAATGATGCAATTAAATTTGTGCGTGGTCCATTAATTGTATCGAGGTTTATGTACTATCTGATATGCAGAGCAGCTGATGATGTTACAACGTTATTACACTATATTGGAGTGAAGCAATCATTCATTGTCTGCTTGTAATAAGTATGTCTTTTTGTGATTTTGTATTTTGTATGTTGTATTGTCGCCATTTATTTCATGATTGCTCACCTGTTCATGATTGTGGGATTATTGCACTATTTCCTTATTCTGCTTGCAATTTCCCATTTTAATAGGGGTTAAAGCCTACTAGTGGTTTATTTCACATTGTATTGTATTTGTTAACATTGTATGCCTATAGTGGGGTTATTGCCATTTTTCCAAATGCTACTTGTATACAATCACCATGGGATTTACGAGTCATCTATACCATATCTTTCCAATGTAGTTCATTCATGACGATGGGACTAATGCTCTATTTTTTGAGTCTGCTCTTAATTTCCCATTCTTACAGGGGGTTGAAGCCTAGTAGCTAGTAGTAGTGTGTTGTTCATTGTATCTTATTTGTTAACATGATATACATGTAGCAGGGTAGCTATGCATGATATGCCCTTTTGATTTATGATAGTATGCTTGTGCCAACTTATGCTATTTTATGCTAATTTTATTTTATATCTTTTATGGCCTTTTACATAATATATATATATATTATGTAAATTTTGAAATTCATAATATCATTTACAGTTTAGACAAAAGTAATACAAAACATTTATAAACTCTCTTGTTGTCAAGTATTTTGACATTATACAACCTTGTAATCTTTATTGTTGTCAAGTATTCTCCAACTTTCACCCGCATATGCATGCGATGATAGCCAAACAATTATAGTTGATCCTCCAAAACAAATGGTGATACCCCTGGAATTTCAGATCTCACTTCCATTTTTTAATATCAGAATTTTGTAATGATTCTACTGTAAGATCAAAGAAATAAGTTAGTTGAAGCTAGTTTAACAAATATATCAGTCTACCAAGCCAGATTAGTGATCAAAATGAGATGAGAAAGAAAGTTGATGAACTGTAAAGAAAAAGAAAACAGGGTTGATGTAGAGACTTTGTACGCTCGAAAGACACCACTGGAATAATGCAAACAAACACTGTGATAATACTATCAGTCGCTCAATATCAAGATTCATCACTGAAGAAGCATAAAATAAGAGCCAAGATACTTAGATTATTGTTGTGATAATTATGCAGTGAATTTTTAACCAGATATGTATTAACCATGCCAAATTTATTCAACAAAGTTTTGAAGATTCTTGATTCATTTCAATCTTCTATTTTGTAGATTTTTCCCCTAATGCATGGCATGCAATCAGACCATTACCAAATTTGAAATTGTTTGGTTGATCATGCAAGTTATCAATTCAGCAGTGTGATTTGACAATATTTATAAATTCTTGCTCTATAGTTATGGTCACACTTAATAAACTCGTGGATGGTGATAATCTACCCATAATTGACGATGTATAATTCTCTTAAAGATCGGTATATTTTCTGTCTATCAGCTTATTTTCACATGTAATTTTTATTTTTATTTTAATCTAGTGTTATTCATTATGTCATAGTTATGCGATTTAAAAAAAAAATTACATACAATTCATTTTCAAATCTGATTCCACCGTGACCATTATTTACCCTAATTATACAGGTCAGACCCAGATAGCCTCTTAAAGTCAGAATTTTCTTTTCTTATCCAGTCATGTTTTTTTTTAAACTCTTCTTGAATCAAAATTGAAATAGATAGAAAAGTGAATTAAATCCGAAATTGGTCAAGGAGAAAGAAAAGTATAAGGGGAATTAATCAAGAATTTGATAAAAGAAGCTGGTTTTTTAAGATCTTATTCTGTGATAGAGATTAATAGGAACTGCGATTTGATTAAATATAGATTCCTTTTTGAGGTTTTCATTATTGAAATTGATTTGCACCCTAATCTATTTCGGGTTCTATGCTGAAGATGTTTTACGACAAGATTGCAGTAGATCAAATCCTAAAGCAGGAAGAAATACTGCAAAAAGTAAACGAACACTCACGATAGAAATTCAAAGGAATCTTATACAAAAAAAATAGGGAAAGAGCACATAATGTGTTCCCTTCTGATTGTTGGCTGTCCAATTGAATAGAGCACCATAAAACACTTTGTTATTGCTTCCTCGGACATCCCTATGTTATCTTTTAATGAAGATCACTATTTAGTCTCGTTCCTTCCTCGTTTTCCAGCCACCCAAATCTCCCTTGTGCAAGGTCTGAGAGTCCCACTTAAAACAAGCTCAGTTACTTTTATAACTGCCTTTTACGTTTGTTTCTTGCAATACATTTTTTTATTTCACTTCCAACATGTTCATGTTTAAGATGGATCAGGCCTTTTCTTTCCCAGGATGATAGATCTCGTCATCTTGCTCATGAGATGTTATAATGCCATTTTGATTAATTTTTCCATATATCATTTACTATTTTCGGTGGCATCATTTTTCTCACTCATCAAAACTTTAGCATACCTTTGCTTGGTGTTCAAGTTTCAACTTTCTTTCTCATCACATTTTGATAACTGATCTGGCTTTGGTAGACTGATATACTTGTTAAACTAGCTACATGTAGCTTATTTCTTTAGAATCATTACAAAAGTCTAATATTAAATTATGGAAGTGAGACCTGAAATTCCAGGGGTATCACCATCTATTTTGGAGGATCAACTGTAAGTGTTTAGCTATCATTGCATGCATATGCGAGTGACTTGATTTCATTGTTAGAAATCTGATTTTTTTTCAGGGATATCATATAGGTCTGATCTTGACATTACAGTGATATATTACCTTTGCATTTGTCACTAAGCTTGAATCTAGATCATTAGTACTCCTTATCTTGCGTTCAATGATCATTTGAGAAGTGATTTGGTGGACTAATTGGATCATCTAGTGACTCACATCACATTGCAGTTTTGCTTTAATTAGTTATTGAATTTTGGTATCTAAGGACTGATATATTCTTGGCAATAAGCTACAACAATCGGATTTCTTGACAGCAGACTAACATTGTTATAACTTAAAGTTTGGTGCATTCATTAGTTCCTCATTGGTTTTCTCATGCATTATTGTGCCATTTTATAGACAACAGATTGATATTTGCATTAGTATTGGAATGAGCCTCCTTTCTTATTTCTTCTCTGGTTTGGATACCGGCCTTTTCCTCTATGGTTATCTGCTCTCATTAGAATCTCATTGCATGGTAAAACCACTGATAGAAATCTCATTTTCTTGAGTTTTTTGTGCTTGCATCCTCTTACCATTTTCTAAATGTTGTTTCATAAAATGAACAGTGCTATAATCAACTACAACAATTAAAGGTGTGACAGTGCTTCACTAATCTAAAAGTTTATTAATCCAAGGTGTTGCTCACATAGCTCTCTGTGGACAACTTGTTTATCTCTAGCTACTTGTGCTTGTACACTTTATATTCCATTACAACCATATAACAAAGCGAAATTCTAAATGAGTCACATGATTAAAGGTATATAGTTTTGTTGTGACTTATTGATTCATTGGAAAAGTTTTTTTGTAATCTTGTAATCTTGGATAGCAGGTTATTCAATACTCTTGATCTACATTGTCTCATAAGAGCATTTTCATTGCATTTCAGTCTTGCATTTTCTGGTTGAATAATTGGTTTAATATTAAGGGCAAAGTCTTCTTTAGAGCAAGCATCCCTGTTTCTCG
Source organism: Pinus tabuliformis (assembly GCA_031772625.1). Lineage (NCBI taxonomy): Eukaryota > Viridiplantae > Streptophyta > Pinopsida > Pinales > Pinaceae > Pinus > Pinus tabuliformis. Next base: position 233,160,239 of record CM062819.1, on the reverse strand, counting down.
AGTTATTTAGATGGGAGTTTAGGAACAATGTAGACTATTTAAATCACAAGCATGAAACATATATTCTGCCCAGAAATGGTCCAGCCCCAAAAATACTCATTTATATCAGTCATAGTCAAAAGATACCCACTTAGAATATCTTAGAAATTTCCACAAAGAAATATGAGTTTACTTGTTGGTTCACTGTGGTATTATAACAGTTGGTAGACAGTATATTGTAGGTGTTTCTCTTCCAAATTGTGATTAAAATAACATGCACAGTACTAAGCATACATAAAAGAGATATTCGAGAACAGCTGATATACACCTTGCATTAAATTTAAAAGCGCACACACCACTGAAAGTATACATTCTAGCAATAGTATGATTTTTGAGGTTCGAAATGATGATTGCTTATCAAATTTATCAAAATTTCCATTGATGGATTGCTTACTTAGCTAAGACAGATACTTTTATGGAGCATATAAAAGCATGTTTTATTGTTTAAACTTTATGATACATCTAAATCGTACACTATGATTTCAGTTTAGTTTAATTAACTATTATGATGTTACATGAGGTTTCGTGATTCAAGGTTAATTGCATATATTGGATAAAGTTGTCTAAGGAGAAATGGAAAGGAGAAACTTGCAAATTTTCTAATGATGATAACTAATGTGATTATGGTCAACTTGGATCAGATAAGTTGTGTGCATGACAACATCTATAATAGTTTTTCCCTCTAATGGGAGAGCCACATTGTAAAGTTTTCCATAGGTGACTAACTATGAATTATGGATAACAAGATGTATGATCAGGCAATTTTATTATGTTGATGTCTTAAAACAGGAAATGATAAGTGGATTACATTTGGTAGCCATCTTAATGAATTTATTTATAGGGTACTACCCAAGTTGGGGAATAGTAACAACATTTCCAAAGTGTATCAATGCTATGCATCTAAGGTAGAAGGAAAAGAAACCACAATGACTGGAGGTGAGAAATTAAAGTCATTTTAATAAAATAGAATTAAGTGAAGAAGTTTCCATTTTTGATGCTAGTAGACATGGAATATTAGGAAATTAAGACTAGGAAAAAATAAAAATATATCTGTGAATATCGGGTAGGAGGAAATGAAGGAATGTTATATTAAGAAGAAAGTATCTTTAAGGGTATTGATGAGTGGACCGAGTAACATGATTGGTAATGGTAATGGTTATGATCTACATAGTTTAATAGTTGAAGTATAGAAGGAATGTTGCTAGAAATTTTATAAGGATACCTTGAGAGGGATTGTGTACATATTGACAAAAGAAGTGAGAGTCAATTAATAGAGGTTATACTTGACTGATTTGCACTCATTATTTCATGAGTGGGAATTCACATAGAGAAACTTATCAAGTTTTGTTCCCATAACGTTAAAATAAGCTGTTCCCACAGAACACCACACATTTAAATTTTTCATGGACAATGATGGTAGTAGTGTTTCCAACTGTTTCAAAATCTAAAATAAAGATATTGTTTAATGAGCAAGAATCTCTTGTCCAACTTGAAGAAGGGTGAATTTACGATAAAGCAATCAAATGGTATTGAGATAGGAACTTGACAAGATAAGAAAATATTTTTGTAGATGAAAATGATAATTGTTAAGTGATGTATGTATAAGTCAACATGGATCAACAAACCCTCATGCAAGTAAATTAAGCATGATATAAAATTAAATCATGATGACCTAGTGTTTATATGGAATTGCATATAGCGGTATTGGAATCTGTAAGCCAAAGGGTAAATGGATGTAAAACCAAGGGATTTTAATTTTGAGATAGATGGTTTAAATAATGATTGTCTGACTAGTAATATCTTAACAATGAATTTCACTAGAATTTCCTTGGGGAAGGAAGAATTTATGATGAGAGATTAAGACTCAAGATGATGAGGCTCATGTGAAATTTAATGATGTACTTAGAGGATTATACCTATAGTGTAAATGGTCAACTTCCTAGTTGAAAGAAGTGGAAATGATTATTGAAAAAGTAATTGGTATCTTGATGAAAACATAACACTAATAACATTGATGAGATAACATAGATCCTAGATGCATGTTGAATAATCTTAGTTTGTAGTTGAATGTTTGTAAAGTAAATGAAATTGATTTTTCTGATGAATCATGATAAGAATGCTTATAGAGTATTATTCTATATTTGATGAGTATTGAGATGTTTCTCATATTGATGATGATTCATTATATGATGGTATGAGGGTGATCATGCACATGTGGTTCATATTTATATAGTTGTTACAATAGTGATGATGTATCCTTATGATGATGATGATATGCATAGGTATTATGATGTTACATCAAGGTATATTGAAATATTCATTTACTACGTGATGATAGGTATTTAATGTTGAATACTCATGATGGATATGATATGCATAACGTGGCATAGGAATTATGATGCTATAATATGAGGTTTATTGACATGTGGTTCATTTATTATGTGAAGTCATGATATATCTTTGATGTAAATATGTTGATGTTATAACTTATGATGGTATTTCATGAGGTGAAGCATGTGATAGTTGCATACAAATTTATGACATGCATGAGCATGCAGTTCGTTATTATTCATAATGTTGCAATTAACAATGATGAATGTTCTCATAATGACATGCAAGACTTGGCATGTGGATTATTTTCTATGATACTATGATGGTATAGCTAATGCATTGGTTGCATGTTGAGGTGTGATGATTCACAAGACTCCACAAATGGGCTGAGAGGGCCGGTTTATTTGATGATCTCATGTGAGCCCATATGCACGAGGGAGAATAAGTAACACCATATGGGCTGAGGACAAATTCAATCAACACTAAATATGCTAGTGGTTCCTTTGTCTTATGTAGGTCTTGAAGGGCTATGGGACCATCTTGAGGAGGCCAAGTGCCTGATGTTCTAAGCTAGGTGCTTGTTATTGGATTGGGATGCCGAAGTCTGGTGGGGGTGTAAGGACTTCGATGCGTGGGGCTATGCACCTTAGTAGTTGTGGAGGGAGTGGGCCAGCCTTGCGAGAATCCCAGAGTCATTGAGTACCTTACTGGATGCGTGCCTTGGGGCAAATGAGGTCTAAGTCAGGCGCGAGCCTTAGGGTTAACCTTGGACTAGGATACAGACTGAGGAGGCTTATGCCTATTTCCGAAAGAGGGAAAAAGGACAAATATTCCTTGAGATTTTCTAGGTGTTGTGAAACTTTCGATGCCTTCTGGTTATACTAGTTCAGCAGAGGGTGTAGGGCAAGCATGAAGTAATAAATAACTATATGTAATGTCCCTTAATAATAAATAATAATAATAATATAAATAAAAAATAAAAAATAATATAATATAATATTAAAATACAAGAAAATAAATAATAAACAATAAAAAAATAGTAATAGTAAATAAATAAGAAATAATAATAAAATAATAAATAAGAATACTAAAGCTCTAAATAAAGATAAAAAGAAATAAAACAAAAAAGTAGTAAATATCAGTAAAGCTATCAAAAAGAAAAAAAAAGAAATAAAACAAGAAAGCAATAAAGTTGCATGTAGACACATGGAGTGTGTGCATGTGGTTCCCCTTCCAATGTTTGCTCTGTTTAATAGATGGTGAGGAAGATGAGAGGCATTCCATCATTCCATAATTCCACCATCCATTCTCTTGGGAGAATAGTGTGTGAGGCAAAGGATACCTTGGCAATAGTACGTTGATTGAGGGCTCGGGGGTGGCCAGTTGTAGCAAGATTTTGTACAATTGAGCCTACGGTTGGGTGGAGAGTCGTCCCCAAAACCTTGTTGCAGTTAGCAGACTTCAACTGAAATTACAGGTAAGTGTCTCTACTCATAGTTTTGAACTTTGATGTTAATTAGTGGATAATTGCATGTTGATTACTTGATTAATCTAATTAATTACATGTTTATTTTGGGATGTTACAAGATGAACCCCTTCTTGAGAAACTCCTGCAGCTGCTTCTTGATTTCTGCATTCTCTAAAGTAGACAACCTGTACATTCTGATGTTAGGCAATGGAGCATCTTGCTGCAAATTTATATCATGCACTATTTCCTTTTTGGGTGGCAGACCTTTAGGCTCCTGAAACAAATTTTTCTAAATCAGCTTGATGTTTAGCATCATAGCCCTCAAATACATTGGTTTTATCAGGTTTCTTTTCCTTTACAACCATCAGTAGAAATTGTTTGCATGAATTTACAATTCATTTCATCTGCCCTAAGTTTATGAGTATAATTATTGTTGAGCTTATGAGCTTCTACAAAATATTCAATTCCATCTTTAACGAGTAGATACTTTTTCTGAGCTCTATAGAAAATAGCTTTTCTATCATACAAGTAAGGACTTCCTAAAACAATTCCACATATATCCAGAGGAACTATATCTAACTCAACCTCATCTACAAATGCTGACCCAAAAGAAAACTTAAGTTTACATTGTCTACTCACTTGTAGTTGTGCTTTATCACTTAACCAACCTAATGGGTATGCTTTCTTGTGAGGTGTAGTCAATAATCCCAACTTCTTTACAATTGCTTCAGAAATTACATTTACTTGTGAGCCACTATCAAACAAAGTATCAATCTTTTGATGCTTCGAAATAACTCGAATATGGAAAAGCTCTTGCCTTTTTCTCTCATTTTCTTCATTATTAGTAGATTATGCAGAATTACTAGTAGATGCTTAGGAATTTTTACCTTTTATACCTATGGCTACAATAGTTGCTTCATCTCTTGAGTCCGAACCCAAATCCTTTTGAATAGCTGCAACAGTTTTCTTCTTCTTGCCCTTGAACTTATTAGGTCTCAGTTCCAGATGCAAAATCCAGCAGTGTTCATCATCATGCCCATCCTTTTTACAGTGAGTGCATGAAGACTTTGTCTTTTGTGCAGCATTGGCCTTCCTCTCTTTCCATTTCTGTTTTCTTCTCTCCTTATTCTTTCTTGCAGTAGGTTTGGATGATCCCCCAACTTCTGGGTTCCCATTCATTCCTCTAGCTTCTAGATGCATAGCTTGCACAGATACCTCATCTATACTAGTGGGATTAAACATGAGGATAGTGTGCCTCGTGTAGCTATGTAGACCACCTATGTACTTCAATAGAGTCTGAGGTGAGTCTAATGAAATTCCTAGAATCAAATCTCTTTTCCTAAATTCTTGGGTGTCACTTTGCCCTTTCAATTGGCGAAGAGTTTTCCAGCTCATCATGGCATGCTTCATGTAAGCTAGTGGATAGAACTGATTTTTGATTGTAGAAACAAATTTACTCAAGACAGAAAGAATCTTACCATGTTTCTTCATGTCAGCTTCTGTCCTGCATTCCCACCATACCAAGGCAATGCCTCCAAGGCGTAGGCTGGCCAGCTAAATATTACTTTTGTCTAAGTCGATACTTTGCACTCTACAATAAACATCAATCTGTCTGATCCAATTATCCATCTTCTCTGCATTCAACTATCCATCATATATTGGTAAATCAAATTTAACATCTAATTTAATCAAAGATGTCTTCCTTTTATCTTCAGGGCTATTAGGAGGTGTGGGAAAGTTTTCTTCTTTCCCTTTTCCTTTTGAGTGGTCATGGAGGAGAGATTCTTCTTCTCCTTTTTCTTTGGAGTGTGATGAATCTACATCTTTACCTTTCTTAAACTCCCTACACATTTCCTCTACCATGGACCTCATGGCCAGGAAACTATCTATAAATTGGGGGTCTGGTCCCAAGGGACTTTCTTCTGAAATTTTCTTCTTAGGACAAACTCTTCCAATTTCCGGGTGAGTTTCGACCAACTCTCCTTCTCCTAATTTAAGATTTGATCTAGTTAGCATTCAACAACAAAATCCAAAACAAGCTTGTCTAACCTTAAAAAACCTAGGAGCTCTGATACCACTTGATCTAAAATCACTTGTGAATGATCTCAGTTAATTAATGAAGGTATTACAGACTTATGTGATGGGGTGTGCCTATGTTATTTTATGCAATGGATTGATAAGATTGTGAAATACACAGACACTGAAATAGTAAGAAAACACAGTAAGAAAACACATAAAACACAACAAGCTTAATAAGGAGTTCACCCAATCCTCCTGGGTTACATCTCCTGGTCCAACCTTCAGTGGTGGCCTTTCTATTGTGTCTTAAAAAGCAGAGTTTTACAACAATGAGCTCAAATTGAGTCTCACTCAATAGATGATGATTAGTAGGACTGTACTTGGATCCCCCAAGTCTCTAAAGTACACAGACTCCCCTTACTGAAACTCAACCTCAACTGGTCTTAGTGGTAGAGTCCAATTTGGTACTCAATACCTGACAAGTATACGCAAAAGAGTTGCTTGAACCTCTCAAGCCTTCCTTGGAGTTCACAAACTCTTGGACTCTCTCTGTCTCTGTCTGCTCGATGCTGCCTTTGCTCTACAGGTTAGCTTGGCTTCTCTGTTCTCTACAATTTTTCTTCTCTCTCTATCTTTTCTATCATTTGCTGCTCCCCCCTGCTTGCTCTATTTGTTCATCACTTAAAGCCAATCTACTCCCTAACTGTTCGTTTTTGAGTCTCTGCTCTCTGGATCTCCTACCTCTATCTAATGGAATTCCCCTGCTCTGCATCATCATCAATGTAATGCTTCACAGAGAGGTGGCCACCGGTTTCCTCAAAAACTGAGTGCCAGTTTTCTTTGAACGGTCATTATTTCCATTGCTCCAGGATCGTCTGCGAAACTATTTCCTCTGCCAACTCATCGGTCATGCCCGATCTCAAATCGTATCCACCTCAGCCTATTTCCCTATCAAATCCGATCATCCATTGGATTGTTTCTCCGCCATTGAGCTGGGACCTCCAGATCCTACGGTCTCCATCCATATCGGGTGGGTAAGTAGCATGCCCTTTACCCGTGCGATGTGAGCAGTTTTTTCTCTCATCCATCAGACATGTGTCACCCATTGTATGGCATCAGGCAGGACTTGGTCGAACCCACTTACCACTTGATGTCGTTCCTATATCCTACCAGTCTTAGCGTGGGGCCCGCCTTCTAACAGAATCGACGATTTCCGTATGGTTTTATACTTTCCTCGTGACCAAGCACTTGGGGCTTTCCTTCACTGAGGAGGACGCCCTGCGCGTACCAGAAACTGCCTCTATTTTTGGAATTGACCTCCCATTTGCCAATTTGCGCCAGCACACAGTTACCATGGGCCAAAGGCCTCCGCGCTTTGACCGAGGGTCCTCGTTGCTCTGTGCTCACCACAAATTGCCATTGTTCAGAGGTTATTTCTCATAATCTCGACATCCATAACACTTTGAAACTTTGGTATGAGTTTTACAGAGTTCAAGAAAGTGTAAGAGTGTTTGAGGATCCAATTTGGATCACAAAATCATGGTTTGCTAAAATGTGTAAGGTGGGTTTAAATTAATTGAAATTAAATTAAATTTTCATTCAATTAAAATATTTAATTTAAAAGTTCCAAAAATGCAATAAAGCTAGGGGATAGAGGGCAGGGGAATTGGAAGCCTCCCGCATCAGATCAAAGAGGTGAGGTGCACAGAGACGAGAGGAGTACAGGGATCCGAAGGAAAGTGGGACTTACGGAGAAATGGTAGAAGGAGATGGGAGGGAAGAGATCCCCTCCTGTAAAAATGTATTGGCAGGTGAGACAAGTGGAAATGGAGTGCACGAAGGTACTGGCAAAAGCAACAAGGACATACCAGTCATGGGGGCTTGCTGGCAAGCAGTGTTTGGAAGCAGATGCCTGCCCAGAGCAACGAAAAAACCCAGGTTCACAATCCCTAACAATAAACTTGAAGAATATAGAGGATACATGAAAGATCATGCCCTGATTTGTAAGTTTGTGGGGACTTGGCCGTCGGAGTAGGATTTAGCAAAATGGATACAACAGAGATGGAAGCCTAAGGGACACATAGATCTAAAACTAGGGGCAAAGGGTTTTTTTATGGTTATTTTTGCTAACTTGGAAGACAAGGAGAGGGTTTTTTAAGGAGGACCATATTTCCTGAACAACACTGGTTTATTTATGAGGCATTGGGAGGATGCTACAATCTAGACAAAGAAAAAAATGCTAGGAGCACCTATCTAGGTTAGATTGTTTGGACTTCCAATCGAGTTCTGGGATCCAAAGATTTTGGAAGGAATAGGTAACATGTTTGGGAATTTTGTGAAAGTAGCCAAAACCACCAAAAAAGGAAGATATACGTCCTATGCCAGGATCTGTGTTTACATAAATATCACAAAACCGCTCCCATAGTACGTTGAAGTAGGGTACCATGATGAAGTCTGGAAAAAACCAGTGGATTATGAGCATATTCCACTCCGTTGTAGAAGATGCCACAAATATGGTCATCTATTTAACAATATCCCTTGAATGTATCTGGATTAGCAGTACAAAAGGGAGAGGAAGAGAAGAAGGAGGCATAAGCAAACAAGGAGGGCGAAAAAGGGTTCACAAAAGCGTTGCCTAGAAGGAAATCTAAAAAAGGATCAGTTCCTCCAAAACCATTTGTCAAAACAACAACCAAAGAAAACCAAAACAAATTTGGGATACTACAGGAAGAGGATATGGAAATGGAAAGGGAAGACAATGAAGAGGAAATAGGGGAACCTCTAAAAGGGGATATAGGAAAAAACACAATTCAAACAATTTTAGAACCGGAGAAGGAAGGAGGAAATACAGGAAGCCCCAAGACCAAACCTGAATGGAGATAGATTCACAAAAGGATAAATAAAGTGAATAAGAACAAGTAATGAGGAGACTTCTGCATGAATGGAGGCATCTAGATGAAAGATTTATACCTGAAGAACAAAAGCAACTATACAAGGACATGTTCCAAAAATATAAGGAGAAAGGATGGGTAGTCATATCCAATCAACCAGAACAGCTAGGAGCACAAGGAAGCGAAGGCACAGAAATGGGTAATACCAGAAAGGCAGGGAGAAAAAGAGGAAGAAGACCAATGAGCGAAACCATCCAAATGGTTGGAGATATGCTAGTCAATTAAGGAAGAGTTATACCTCTCTCAAAGGTATTTCAACAACCCCTTAAACTGTTAAAATGATAATTACAACATGGAATATTAGAGGACTAAATAGTAAGGGTAAACAGAGATATCTGAGAGATAGAGTGAAAAAAGATAAACCTAGTATAATGATTATTCAAGAAACAAAAATCTGTGAACAGAAATTGAAGGAGATAATGAGTAAATTTCAACCTCATTATGAAATAATGGGTCAAGATGCCAAAGGGAGTGTTGGGGGCTGGCAATTCTTTGGAACCTAGAGGAAATTCAATTTGCAAACTAGGTAAGTGCACCTTGAATTCTTTCAGGAAATATTCAAGAATATAGGTTCTCGAGAATGGGTCCTTCTCATTGGAGTATACGGACCCCACTTAACGGGAGAATGCAGGAGATTTCTCCAAAATGTGGGAAAACTCCGAAGCTTATTCCCAGATTCACCATGGATTATAGGGGAGACTTTAACATGATCACATCCCTTAAGGAAAAACGAGGAGGTCTCAGAAGAACTGATCCAGACATGGAAGTCTTTGGCGACATGATATCAGAACAAAGATTGGTGGACATTCCCACTACAAATGGGATTCATACATGGAATAGCAGAAGAGGAGGTATAAACCAAATTCCTTCAAGACTAGATAGATTCTTAATATCTGATCAAGTCATAAATAGAGACATATTTTTTGAAGCAATGATCGTACCAAGGATGGGTTCAGTTCATTGGCCAATCAAACTAGAAATAGACATTAAGGCCAGTCCAAAAAAAGGCCTTTTAGATTCGAGGCATTCTGGCTTAGAGATCAAACATTCATGACAAAAGTGGAGGAGTGGTGGAACCAAAGCCAGTAGGTAGGAAAAAGCAGAATGTATACCTTCCAATTAAAATTAAAAGAGCTCAAGGAGAAGATACAAAAATGGAACATAGAAGAATTTGGGAATATATTCAAAGACCAACAAATCTTAGACTAGAAAATGAAAATCTTGTAGCAAGAAATAATATCAGATGGCAGAAGTGAGGAGAGAATCCGAGAAGAAGGGATACTAATAAGCCAAATAGAAGAAAGAAGAAAACAAGAGGAGATTCTATGGAAACAAAAATCAAGAGTGAACTGGCTTAGAGAAGGAGAAAGAAACACCAAATTTTTCCATCAAGCCATGATTCAACAGAGACAAAAAAAATGAATTTTCTCCATCACAAATAAATAAGGTCTTCTCCTAACCCAACATGAAGAAATGGAACAGACTCTAGTGGGTCACTTCAAAGACCTACTAACGGAACCCCAAGTCAATAGAAGAGAAACTATTGGAGGGATCTGCAATGAGATCTCAGAACTAGTCACCAGAGATCAGAATCTAGCCCTTATGAGAGCTGCCACCCTAGAGGAAGTGGAAGAGATTGTGAAAGGGATGAAGAACAATAAAGCTCCAGGACCAGATGGATTCATAGTGGAATTCTACAAAGAGGGATGGAAATTCCTGGGGCGCGACATACTGGAGGTGGTTGAAGAATTGCGACGACATCAAAAGGTATGTCCTAGTCTAAACTCAACCCTGTTGTCCCTTATTCCCAAAACTGCTAATTCTGATACTGCCAAGTGTGTTTGACCCATTGCTTTATGCAATTTTATTTATATGATTATTGCCACACTAATAGACAAAAGGTTGAAACCAATGTTGTCAAGCATTATCTCTCCAGAAAAAACCGGGTTTGTGGAAGGGAGACAAATCCTAGATGGCTTAGTAGTTTCTCAGAAGGTGGTGCACTCCTTAAAAATAAAAAAGGAAGGAGGAATGATGATTAAACTGGATCTATCAAAGGCATATGACTAGATGAATTGGGATTATCTCAAATCGGTTTTAGCGGCATTTGGTTTCCACAATAGGTGGATAAAGTGGGTGCATGATATGAACTCTACGCCAAAATTCTCCATTCTTTTGAATGGAACACCAACTTCAACTTTCAATGTGACAAGAGGACTGAGGCAAGGGGACCCGCTCTCCCCATTTATGTTCATCATTGCAGCAGAAGGGCTGGGTAGATACATCAAGAAAGAACTGAGAGAAAGGAAAATTAAAGGGTTAAGGTTATGGGGAGACAACCTACTGATCACTCACTAGCAATTTGTAGATGACATTCTGCTTTTTAGCACAGTCTCCCTAAGAGATGTAAAAATAATAAAAAGGACTCTTGACCTTTTCATGGAATATTCAAGCACTCAAATCAACAAGGAAAAATCATATACATTCCTTTTCAATACTCCGAGCAATGTTAAAACCTTCTTGACTAGAATATTGGGCTTTCGCTCTAGAGAATTACCAACAAAGTACTTGGGAACCCAACTAGACCTAAATCCATTAAGGTTGGCTAGCTGGCATCACACCATAGAAAAACTCAAGAACAAACTGGAAAACTGGTCATTCTGAACTTATAATATAGCAAGAAGAACAATGCTTCTTAGATCATGCTTACAAGAAATTCCTATCTATCCTCTGTCAGCAACAAACGTTCCCAAAGGGGCATGCACAAAAAATGGTAGAGATATTCAAAAAATTCATATAGGGAGGGCCACAACAACAAAATATATGGGCACTGATATCGTGGAAGGGCCTGACAAAAAATAAAGTAGAAGGGGGATTGGGGCTAAGAGACCCCTATGTCATGAATCAAGTAATGGGAGTGAAGTTGTGGTGTAGATGGATGAAGGGAGGAGGATACCTATGGAAAAGAATATGGACGCAAAAATACAATATGCCCACAAAATACTAAATATCTTCTAAGACTTGAGGAAGCTCCAAGAGGATCTACAATATGGAACCCGGCCAGTGAAAACAGAGACATTATCTCCAAACATGCATTCTGGGAACTCCGGAATGGAAATTCAGCTAAATTCTTGGATGTGGCTTGGCAGTAAAGAGGAAGGACTAAATTATGTGAGAGATTACTGGCATGAAGAAAGATAGGAGGAAACTTGGAGAATTTGGAAGGATCCAGAAGAATGGGATAGAAACATTGGTACTGAACAAAGAGAGATATATACAAGAGAAATGAATTCTAGGAGAGTAATAACCAAAATAGGCTCAGATATTTTGAGATGGGGTATATCCATGAAAGGAACGTTCATGATCAAAGAAGCTTACCATCTAACCACGGAGCAAGGGCAAGATGAAAATGCATCCATTTGGAAACAAATTTGGCAGAGTCACTGGTGGCCAAAAGCAACTATGTTTTTATGGATAGTATGTAAAGTTCGCATCGTGACAAGGGATCAGCTTTAGAACGTGGAGTCCAGGGACCCCCCAGATCCTATTTATGTAAACAAGCCCAAGGAACACAGGAACATCTTCCAAACTCATGTCCTTTTGTTCAATAGCAATGGGAAGAAATCAACAAGATTTTTGGCAAGACAAACAAAGATCCTTACAACATTAAGGAAACTATCAATCAATGGGGACGAGGCAAATTCCTGAACCCTGTGGTTAGACGAGCCTGGAGTCTAACGGTGGGATTCAATATGTGGATGATATGGAAATAGAGAAACCAGAGAATATTTCAAAACAAAGAAATGGCACCATAACTGATCTGGAAAAGCACCCAAGATCTCATAAGAGAAACCATCCTAGCAGAAACCTGGAGTCAGGAAGATTGGAAAACACCTCTGGAGGAAGGTAAGATCTTGGCATACCTCCATTTAGAACAAGGAATGTTCCACCCCCAGAAGCAGAAAGATCTTGTAACTCTCAACCATAGCCCTGCCAAGTTCAGGTGCCCTCAAGTCGGCTTCATCAAACTGAACTTTGTTAGAGCCTAAGAAGGAAACCCAGGGCTAGCAGGGTTCGGAGGCATCTTTCGGGATAATCAAGGACAGAGAAGATGGGTGTATGTAGATCATGGGGGTATGATGATCAACAATGAAGAAGAACTGATGACAGTTTACCAAGGATTAAGAATAGCGATTTGAAATGGATACAATAATCTGGAGGTAGAGGGTGACTCAAAACTGGTGATAGAGATGCTCAGAAAATTGAATAATGGAAAGGGTTGGTAAAAAGTAGTGAAGAGCTGGAGGACGGTAGGCCTAGTTTAGGACTTGGAAGTGCTCATAAAAAGAATCGACTATAAGATCATCAATGACGTCAGAAGGGACAGTAATAAGGCAATGGATTTCCTTATTAATTGGGGATGCAATGAACAAGGGAGTAAGGTTGAGAGTATATGGCCAACACATACGAAAGAGCAGAGATGGGAGCCCCTCAAAGTAATTATTACACATGACAATAATGCGGACATGATGTCAGGGTAATAGATACATTTCGCTCCTGGTTGGGGTGAGAGACTACGATAAGACGTGGGAAAGGCTCATGAAGGGGAAAGGAAGGCAAGGCCGGCCACCTATCATTCCCATAACACAACAAGACGTGAGGGAAACATGCAGGCAGGATAGAATCCCAAGGAATAGAGGTGATAGAGGAGTGGGTGAAGAGACAGCAAGAATCGATGGCGGAAGAATGATGGGATGTTGGCTAGGTGGGAGGTGGCAAATAAGGGTGGCGAAGGGTGTAAGTAAGACCATTATGCAGCGAAGGTAGGAGCGCAGCGCGAATTTGTTTCTTCTGAGGCTGAACAAAGGTCCGGGTATATCTTTGCAAAGAAAAATCCTGTGTTTTTTCTTATCTTAGGTAGTAGGTTGGAAGAAGGGGGAGAGCTAGGAGTAGCAGAAAGAGGGAGAAGTTTGCATGATATGGAAATATCCCCTGAAGCTCACAGCAAGGAGGTGGAGAGTAGAAAGATGGAAAATGCAAAGGAAGGGTATAGCATCGGAATGAACTGTGAAGACCAGGGTAAAGGCCTTCCGGAATTAGGCAAGTGTTTCGCACAGGGGCAGACTCAGGAGAATAAACAAGTAATTTGGGAGGCAGAGAAGTCTACAGAGAACGCTTATTTGTTAGGGCTAGGAGGAGGAAAGTATGGGAGTAGACAGACAATTGGGAGAACTTGGAATGGCGAGGGAAAAATTGGGGAGAAAGGAACTCAAAAATCGGGTAAAAAAGAAATTGTAGAGAATCTAACTTTTACTGTTGGCCATGATAAACAGGGGGTGGCAAGGAGAAAAATGACGCGTCTTGGACAAGGTAGGGGGTGTGGTGGTAGAGGTCGCCATAACTAGACAAGGCGTAATAATCCAGTGACGTCTATGCCTACTCCTCAGAGACGCAGTCGAAGAACTATGGGGAAAACTATATAAGAGGTTGAAACAACATACAGAGAAGGCACGAATGAGGATATTCGCAAGCTCATTCAGGAACTGGAAAAAAATGTAATGGAAGAAGAATGAGAGCTTGAAATGGAAGAATGGGCTAACCTCATTCTGGACCCACGAAACACCAGAGGTCAAATGACTTTATACAAATATGCTTTGCACGTTTACTATCTCGCATAGATCTAGTATTTTTTTGCTGCGAAGCTTATTTAGCGTGGATAGATAGACTCATCCATTTTTGCGGCTTATAACAATTTGAGGTGGCCAACAGACCCGGTTTCCCATCTAGGCGGGTTGAGGCCACCAAAACGATGTATATGCTTAACTTGGTTTTATGTGAATAGAAAAGGAAAGGCACTACCATAGCTTACAAAAAAAAAATGCAATTAAGCTAAAGAGACTTTAGTCATTCAATTAAATTTTCAATCTAAAAATTTGTTTTTACTTTACAACAATACTTTAAATTGAATATTGGTAAAAAGACATTGAAGAAACATTTAACTTATAACCATAATAATAAAAAAATAAACTTAAATAAATGATAAAAAATTAAAAACTCTCTAAATTAAAAATTAAAATAATTAATACAAAACCTTATAATATTTAAAAAATAATATATATATATATATATATATATATATATATATATATATATATTTATTTTTTTATTTTTTTATAAAAATAGAACATAACATTATTTTTCTTATTTTTTATATATAATAAAAAAATTATTTTTTATTAAAATTAAATTAATTTTTAAATTTTTAAATTTTATGTTTATATTTAAAACACATTGCTTTAAAACTACATTTGTTATATTTAGAAAAATTATAATAATAATAATTAAAATAAAAATAAAAAACATTTATATTAAATTCAATTCAATTTTCATTTATTCTATTTAAACCAAACACTTCTGGATACTCTTTAACTGACGGAAAATTAAAATTGAAAAAGCATAGCATTAATTGATTATAGCAATCCTAAACCAGCAATACAATTTCCTAATAGCATTTAGATTAAATGAACTCACCTTAATCTGATTAGGGCTAGGAGAAATTTTTTTAAATAAAGAATAGAAAATAAACCAATTGTTTTTCTTTAACTCTTATCATCAAATTATTAAAATTTATGGCCTGTATTGCAAATAGCATAACTCTTATCATCAAATTATTAAAATTTATGGCATGTATTGCAAATAGCATCATGATAGATGGCAATATTAAAGATGATTTATACAGGCGGAGGTACGATAAATGACAACATTAAAAATGATTTATACTACTCTCAATAGCTCATTATGAGTTACAAGTAGAGTTACGTGCGATGGCAGAAAATAGAAACCAGCACATTGAAATCATAAGGAATTATGATCTTTTGAATTGGTTTATGATTATGTGCCTTCTACCTAAGTAATGGAAACCTCATTTCGAAAGAAGGAATGAAAGAAGCATGGGAAAATGTTGATAATGATGTTGCCGACGTAATTGGTAGTGCTGCTGCATCCTTCCCATTGAAAGCCAAACTTTCCTCTTTCTGTGTAAGGCGCACAAAGCCAGGTATGGAAGGGGTGGGCAACGTGATAGAATTCGATAAAAGCATAATAGAACACATGAGCGACCTTTCTATTGCATCAACCTAGGCAAATAAGAGACCAATGTGAATGCATCTCAGGACTTGCTCCTCAGAACACATTAGGTCACCTAGCATTGGATCCATTGTGTCCAAAGCTTGTCCTCTGGTATACAACCCCTTGCCTGCATCAATACAAAACACTGATGAGCTATGGTTTCGACCAAGCAATTTAATGATTAATATGATGAAAAATGCCATACCTTTGTAACATAATTTGCATCCCTGGGTAGAATGAGATCAGTGTTTTTTCTACTGCTCAAGATCTCAAGAATCAATACTTCAAAGATTAGCACATCAACCTGACAAATGCATTTCATGTGACCTGAAAAATGCATTCAGTGTGTTGGGGAAGAATACAGGCTGCGTGTTTTTCAGAAAAGAATACAGAGGCCGTCTATAATAGAAATATAGTTTTTCCAAAATTAATTGTCTAATTTCGTGAATTCATATGGGCCGTAATTCTCTCAGTTTTGTTAAACCCCATTAAATTTATCACGATTGGGAGAAATTATATTAGGATATTGGGAGCCCGTATTAACCCTAGCTTCTCTGTTCCACATTCTTTTCTCCTTTTTTTCCTGCATTTCGATCCCTTTGCCCTGCTGCGGAAATGTTCAAAATCAGGTTATTTAAATCCTGGAGGCGAATCATATCCAGCTGCGTTTTCTGCTTCCTTCTTATATTTGAATCCTGGAGGCGAATCATATTGTGGGCCGTTCACTGTCACACTGCACTTGAACTAACTCAGAACTAACTCAGGAAGATGGACTTGGTCTTCATTTACAGTGGTGTAAACTGGCAAAGGCAAAGAAGTCTTTTGGGCGTACTCTTGTAACATGTTTTTAACATTTCCGCAGCAGGCAAAGGGAACGAAACTAAATGCAGAAATGAGGTCGAGAGAAAAAAGGAGAAAAGAGTGTGGAACACAGAAGCTAGGGTTAATACGGGCTCCCAATATCCTAATATAATTTCTCCCAACCGTGATAAATTTACTGGGGTTTAACAAAACTAAGAGAATTACGACCCATATGAATTCAGGAAATTAGACGAACACATGGACATTAATTTTGGAAGAACTGTATTTCTATTATAGACAGCCTCTGTATTCTTTTTCGAAAAACAGCCAGCCTGTATTCTTCAATGATAATAGCCTGTTGGTATTTTAGCACAAGACACTGAATGTGTTTGTCAGGTCACTGAATGCATTTGTCAGGTTGATGTGTTCATCTTTGGAGTATTGATTCTAGAGATCTTGAGCAGTAGAAAAAACACTGATCTCATTCTACCCATAGATGCAAATTATGTTACAAAGTTATGGCATTTTTCATCATATTAATCATTAAATTGCTTGGTTGAAACCCTAGCTCATCAGTGTTTTGTATTGATGCAGGCAAGGGTTTGTATTCCAGAGGACAAGCTTTGGACACAATGGATCCAACGCTAGGTGACCTAATGTGTTCCGAGGAGCAGAGATGCATTCAGGTTGGTCTCTTATGTGCTTTAGGTTGATTTATTATGCTTTTATCGAACTCTATCACATTGCCCACCCCTTCCATACCTGGCTTTGTGCACGTTACTTAGAAAGAGGAAAGTTTGGCTTTCAATGGGAAGGATGCAACAGCACTATCAAGTACGTCGGCAACATCATTATCAACTTTTTCCCATGCTTCTTTCATTCCTTCTTTCAGAAATGAGGTTTCATTAGTTAGTTAGAAGGCACAAAATCATAAACCAATTCAAAAGATCATAATTCCTTTTGATTTCAATGTGCTGGTTTCTGTTTTCTCCCATCACGTAACTCGTAACTCATAATGAGCTATTGAGAGTAGTATAAATCATTTTTAATAATGTCATTTTTCGTACCTCCCCCTGCAACTCATAATGCGCTATTCACAATAATATAAATCATCTTTAATATTCCCATCTATCATGATGCTATTTGCAATACATGCCATAAATTTTAATAATTTGATGGTAAGAGTTAAAGAAAACAATTGGTTTCTTTTCTATACTTTATTTAAAAAAATTCTCCCAGCCCTAATCAGGTTAAGGTGAGTTCATTTAACCTGAATGCTATTAGGAAATTGTATTGCTTGTTTAGAATTGCTATAATCAATTAATGCTATGCCTTTTCAATTAAATTATATATATATATATATATATATATATATATATATATATATATATTATTTTTAAAATATTATAAGTTTTTGTATTAATTATTTTAATTTTTAATTTAGAGAGTTCTTAATTTTTTATTATTTATTTAATTTTTATTTTTTTTATTATGGTTATAAGTTAAATGTTTTTTCAATGTTTTTTTACCAATATTCAATTTAAAGTATTTTTGTAAAGTAAAAACAAATTTTTAAATTGAAAATTTAATTGAATGTGTAAAGTCTGTTTAGCTTAATTTCATTTTTTTCTGTAACCTACTGTAGAGCCTTTCCTTTTCTCTTCACATAAGACCAAGTTAAGTCATATACATCGTTTTGGTGGCCTCAACCTGCCCAGATGGGAAACCTGGTCTGTTGGCCACCTCAAATTTTTATAAGCCATCCTGTAGCAAAAATGAATGAGTCTATCTATCCACGCTAAATAAGCTTTGCAGCAAAAAATACTAGATCTATGCCAGATAGTCATGAACACTTGACAAGAAAATGGAAAACTATCCTGTGAGAGCAAACATTGTAAACAACAACAAGAACTAAATTTTCATTCTTCCACAATCTCATGAATTTCTGCCGCGTCCCTCTTTGCTAGAGTAAGCTTCTTTAGGAGTTGCTGGATATCATCCAGCTTACTATCCTGCATAGTCATTGTGATCTCGAGGTTCTTCATTTCCTTCTTCATATTGGGCATACCCTAAGCCACCTCCGTCATTTCTCCTGCTACTTGCTCCATCACTTTGGTGAGTAGACGCTTCAGCAGCCAGTAAATGTGCAAAGCCTATTTTTATAAAGTCATTCGACCTATGGCGTTTCCTCGGTCCGAAATGAGGTTACCCCATTCTTCCATTTCAAGCTCTGAGTCTTCTTCCATTACATTTTGTTCCAATTCCTAAATGAGCTTGCGAATATCCTCATTTGTGCCTTCTTTGTATGTTGTTTCAGCCTCTTGTACAGTTTTCCCCATAGTTCTTCAACTCATCTGTGAGGAGTAGGCATAGAGGTCGCTGAAATATTACGCCTTGTCTAGTTATGGCGGCCTTTACCACCATGCCCCCTACCTCCTCCAAGACGTGCCATTTTTCTCCTTACCGCCGCCTGTTTACCATGGGCAAAAGTAAAAGTTAGATTCTCTGCAATTTCTTTTTTAGCCAACTCATTTCATTTCTCCCCAATTTTTCCCTCCCCATTCCAAGTTCTCCCAATTGTCTATCTACTCCCATACTTTCCTCCTCTTGGCCCTAACAAATGAGCGTTCTCTGTAGACTTCTTTGCCTCCCAGATTACTTGTTTATTCTCCTCACTCTGCCCCTTTGCGCAACACTTGCTTAATTCTGGAAGGTATTTACCCTAGTCTTCACATTTCATTCCGATGCTATACCCTTCCTTTGCATTTTCCATATTTCTACTCTCCACCTCCTTTTTGTGAGCTTCAATGGGTTTTTCGAGCTCATGCAAACTTCTCCCTCTTTCTGCTACTCCTAACTCTCCCCCATCTAACAGCCTACTATCTAAGATAAGAAAAAACACAAGATTTGGCTTTGCGGAGACATACTCGGACCTTTGTTCAGCCTCAGAAGAAACCAATTCATGCTGCGCTCCTACTGGCTCCTGCCTTCGCTGCATAATGGTCTTACTTACACCCTTTGCCACTCTTATTTTCCACCTCACACCTAGCGAGCATCCCATCATTCTTCCGCCGCTGATTCTTGTTGTATCTTCACGCACTCCTCTATCACCTCTATTCCTCAGGATTCTATCATACCTTCATGTTGCCCTCACGTCCTTTTGTATTATGGGAATGATAGGTGGCCGACCTTGCCCAACTTTCCCCTTCATGAGCCTTTCCCACGTCTAATACCAGTCTCTGACCCCAATCGGGAGCCACTTGTATCTATTACCATGAGATCATTTTCGCATTATTTTCATGTGTAATAATTACTTTGAGGGGCTCCCATCTCTCCTCTTTCGTATGTATTGGCCATATACTATCGAAGTTACCCCCTTTTTCATTGCATCCCCAATTAGCAAGGAAATCCGCTACCTTATTACTGTCCCTTCTGACATGATTGATGATCTTATAGTCGATTCTTTTTATGAGCACTTCCACATCCTGAATTAGGCCTGTCGTCCTCCAACTCTTCACTACTTTTTCCCAACCCTTGCCATTATTCAATTTTCTGAGCATCTCTATCACCAGTTTTGAGTCACCCTCTACCTCGAGATTATTGTATCCATTTCAAATCGCTATTCTTAATCCTTGGTAAACTACCGTTAGTTCTACTTCATCGTTGTTCATCATACCCCCATGATCTACATACACCCATCTTGTCTCTCCTTGATTATCTCAGAAGATGCCTCCGAACCGTGCTAGCCCAAGGTTTCCTCTGGAGGTTCCATCAAAGTTCAGTTTGATGAAGCTAGCTTGAGGGCACCTCAACTTGGCAGGGCTATGGTTGAGAGTTACAGGATCTTTCTGCTTTTGGGGGTGGACCATTCCTTGTTCTAAACGGACTTATGCCAAGATCTTACCTTCCTCCGGAGGTGTTTTCCAATCTTCCTGACTCCAGGTTTCCGCTAGGATGGTTTCTCTTATGAGATCTTGGGTTCTTTTCCAGATCAGTTCTGGTGCCATTTCTTTGTTTTGAAATATTCTCCGGTTTCTCTATTTTCATATCATCCACATATTGAATCCCACCATTAGAGTCCAGGCTCGTCTAACCACAGGGTTCAGGAATTGGCCTCGTCCCCATTGATTGATAGTTTCCTTAATGTTGTGAGGATCTTTGTTTGTCTTGCCAAAAATCTTGTTGATTTCTTCCCATTGCTACTGAGCAAAAGGGCATGAGTTTAGAAGATGTCCATGTGTTTCTTGGGCTTGTTTACATAGATAGCATCTGGGGGGTCCCTGGAATCCATGTTTCTAAAGCTAATCCCATGTTAGGATGCGACCTTTACATACTATCCATAAAAACATAGTTACTTTTGGCCACCAGTGACTCTGCCAAAATTGTTTCCAAATGGATGCATTTCCATCTTGCCCTTGCTCCGTGGTTAGATGGTAAGCTTCTTTGATTATGAAGGTTCCTTTCGTGGATATACCCCATCTCAAAATATCTAGGCCTGTTTTGGTTATTACTCTCCTAGACTTCATTTCTCTTTTATATATCTCTCTTTGTTCAGTACCAATGTTTCTATCCCATCTTCTAGATCCTTCCAAATTCTCCAAGTTTCCTCCTGTCTTTCTTTATTCCAGTAATTTCTCACATAATTTAGTCCTTCCTCTTTTTCCCGTTGACATGTGTTTATATGGCCCTCCATTTCATTCAGTTTTCCTCTTTGCTACCAAGCCACATCCCCGAATTTAGCCGAATTTCCATTCTGGAGTTCCCAAAATGCATGTTTGGAGATAATGTCTTTGTTTTGACTCGCCAAGTTCCATATTGTAGATCTTCTTGGAGCTTCCTCACGTCTTAGAAGATCTTTAGTATTTGTGGGCATATTTTATTTTTGCATCCATATTCTTTCCCATAGGTCTCCTCCTCCCTTCATCCATCTCCACCACAGCTTGTCTCCCATTACTTGATTCAGGACATAGGGGTCTCTTAGCCCCGATCCCCCTTCTGCTTTATTTTTTTTCAAGCCCTTCCACGATATCAGTGCCCATTTATTTTGTTGCTGTGGCCCTCCCGAGATGAATTTTTTGAATATCTCTACCATTTTTGTGCATGCCCCTTTGGGAACGGTTGTTGCTTACAGAGGATATATAGGAATTGCTTGTAAGCCTGATCTAAGAAGCATTGTTCTTCTTGCTATATTCGAAGTTTGGAATGACCAGTTTTCCAGTTTGTTCTTGAGTTTTTCTATGGTGTGATGCTAGTTAGCTAACCTTAGTGGATTTAGGTCTAGTTGGGTTCCCAAGTACTTTGTTGGTAATTCTCTATAGCGAAAGCCCAATATTCTAGTCAAGGAGGTTTTAACATTGCTCGGAGTATTGAAAAGGAATGTACAGGATTTTTCCTTCTTGATTTGAGTGCTTGAAGCTTCCATGAAAAGGTGAAGAGTCTTTTTTATTATTTTTACTTCTCTTAGGGAGACTGCGCAGAGAATCAGAATGTCATCTACAAATTTCTAGTGGGTGATCGGTAGGTTGTCTCCCCATAACCTTAACCCTTTAATTTTCCTTTCTCTCAGTTCTTTCTTGATGTATCTACCTAGCCCTTCTGCTGCAATGATGAAAAGAAATGGGGACAACGAGTCCTCTTGCCTCAGTCCTCTTGTAGCATTTAAAGTTGAAGTTGGCGTTCCGTTCAAAAGAATGGAGAAGCTTGGTGTAGAGATCATATCATGCACCCACTTTATCCACCTATTGTGGAAACAAAATGCCACTAAAACCAATTTGAGATAATCCCAATTCAACGAGTCATATGCCTTTGAGAGATCCAGTTTAATCATCATTCCTACTTCCTTTTTGATTTTTAAGGAGTGCACCACCTTCTGAGAAACTACTAAGTCATCAAGGATTTGTCTCCCTTCCACAAACCCGGTTTTTTCCAGAGAGATAACACTTGATAGCATTGGTTTCAACCTTTTGTCTATTAGTGTGGGAATAATCTTATAAATAACATTGCATAAAGCAATGGGTCGAAAACCCTCGACACTATCAAAATTATCAGTTTTGGGAATAACGGACAACAGGGTTGAGTTTAGACCAGGACATACCTTTTGATGTCGTCACAATTCTTCAACCACCTCAAATATGTCGCGCCCCAAGAATTTCCATCCCTCTTGGTAGAATTCCACTGTGAATCCATCTGGTCTCGAGCTTTATTCTTCTTCATCCCTTTCACAATCTCTTCTACTTCCTCTAGGGTGGAAACTCTCATAAGGGCTAGATTTTGATCTCTGGCGACTAGTTCTAAGATCTCATTGCAGATCCCTCCAATAACTGCTCTTCTATTCACTTGGGGTTCCGTTAGTAGGTCTTTGAAGTGACCCACTAGAATCTGTTCCATTTCTTGATGCTGGGTTAGGCGAAGACCTTGTTTATTTGTGACGGAAAAAATTCAATTTTTTTGTCTCTGCTGAATCATGGCTTGATGGAACAATTTGGTGTTTCTTTCTCCTTCTCTAAGCCACTTCACTCTTGATTTTTGTTTCCATCGAATCTCCTCTTGTTTTCTTCTTTCTTCTATTTGTCTTATTAGTATCCCTTCTTCTCGGATTCTCTCCTCACTTCTGTCGTTTGATATTATTTCTTACTGCAAGATTTTCATTTTCTAGTCTAAGAGCTATTGGTCTTTGAATATATTCCCAAATTCTTCTCTGTTCCATTTTTTTATCTTCTCCTTGAGCTCTTTTAATTTTGATTGGAAGGTCTGCATTCTTCTTTTCCTACCTGCTCGCTCTGGTTCCACCACTCTTCCACTTTTATCATGAACTTTTGATCTCTGAGCCAGAAGGCCTTGAACCTAAAAGGCCATTTTTTGGACTGGCCTTAGTGTAGACTTCTAGTTTGATCGGCCAATGATCTAAACCCTTCCTTGGTAGGATCATTGCTTCAAAAAATATGTCTCTGCTTATGACTTGCTCATATATTAAGAATCTGTTCAGTCTTGAATCAATTTGGTTTATACATCCTCTTCTGTTATTCCATGTATGAGTCCCATTTGTAGTGGGAATGTCCACCAGTCTTTGCTCCGACATCATGTCGCCAAAGGCTTACATGTCTGGATCAGTTCTTCTCAGACCTCCTCATTTTTCCTCAAGGGATGGGATCATGTTAAAGTCGCCCCTATAATCCATAGTGAATCTGGAAATAAGCTTCTGATTTTTCCCACATTTTGGAGAAAGCTCTTGCGTTCTACCGTTAAATGGGGTCCGTATACTCCAGTGAGAAGGACCCATTCTCGAGAACCTATATTCCTCAATTTTCCTAAAAGAATTCAATGCGCACTTACCCAGTTTGCAAATTGAATTTCCTTTGGGTTCCAAAGAATTGCCAGCCCCCCAGCACTCCCTGTGGCATCATGACCCATTATTTCAAAATGAGGCTGAAATTTACTCATTATCTCCTTCAATTTCTGTTCACTGATTTTTGTTTCTTGAATAATCATTATACTAGGTTTATATTTTTTCAGTCTATTTCTCAGATATCTCTGTTTACCCTTACTATCTAGTCCTCTAATATTCCATGTTGTAATTATCATTTTAACAATTTAAGGGGTTGTTGAAATACCTTTGAGAGAGGTATAATGCTTCTTGAATTCACTAGCATATATCCAACCATTTGGATGGTTTTGCTCATTAGTCTTCTTCCTCTTTTTCTCCCTGCTTTTCTCGTATTACCCATTTCTGTGCCTTGGCTTCCTTGTGCTCCTAGCTGTTCTCGTTGATTGGCTATGACTGCCCCTCCTTTCTACTTATATTTTTGGAACATGTCCTTATATAGCTGCTTTTTTCCTTCTGGTATAAATCTTTCATCTAGATGCCTCCATTCATGTAGAAGTATCCTCATTACTTATTCTTCTTTGCTTTCTTCATCCTTTTGTGAATCTATCTCCATGCAGGTTTGGTCTTAGGGGTTCACGTATTTCCTCCTTCCTTCTCCGATTCTAAAATTGTTTGAATTGTGTTTTTTCCTATATCCCCTTTTAGAGGTTCCCCTGTTTCCTCTTCATTGTCTTCCCTTTCCCTTTCCATTTCCTCTTCCTGTAGTATCCCAAATTTGTTTTGGTTTTCTTTGGTTGCTGTTTTGACAAATGGTTTTAGAGGAACTGATCATTTTTTAGATTTCCTTCTAGGCAGCGCTTCTGTGAACCCTTCATCGTTGTTATAGATATGATATAAAAATATAAGATAATAAAAATAAACCTAGAAATAATATGAAATGATTCTTTATTGATCAAACCCTTAAGGTAAGGCAACACCATACATTCACTCCTTAAGGAAGAAGAACACTCCACAAGCCATATGCATGCTCATACAATAATCCTTGACACTATTCCTTGACATCTCTCCATGTGGAGTCTCTAGCCTCTATATAGGCCTCATACATACAATACCATGGATCATTACCATAGTTTCCTCATACCATCGAACTAATACCATTGTTCCATTACATTATTACTAACTACTTGTGTTCCCTTACATGATATGGGTTAACCACTTTATTTATTAATATGGCCTATCCCATTATTACATTATTACCTTGGGTACCTCCCTTTGTACCCCATATTATACCCCCTAGGTATATGACATTCCACCCCCCTTATCATGTTTCGTCCCCGGAACACGGGAAGAACACAGATAATAATATCTACTCAAAAGAGTAGTCCACTCGTACCATGCACGCTCATCTAGCCATCCAAGAGAAAGGCGAACCCTCGATCTTGCTGGTGCCTCGCTCGCTTGAGATGGAAGTTGATAGTGGTAGCTCTTCTGTGTTGATGTGTAGTAGGTGGATCTTCTCTCCTCTCTATATGTCCTACGGGAGTTGTTGTCCTTGTGGCTAATTGGTTGCCATCTTGTTGGTTGTTGTCTTGGGGGGTGATGTGGGTGATGATGTGTTGAAGTTTTAACTCATGGTGTCTTTTTCTTTAATTCACCCCTTACTCGAGTCTGACTGTTATCTGGTGCATGCTGTGGTGCCTGCTGTGGTGTCTTATCTTCCAATATTATTTCAACCATTGAGCCCTCATCTGATGTATCAACACCTGTAACCTTTTATAATTCAGCTTCTGTTTGTGTTTGATTGTCGATCATCACAGGCTCATCATCTGATATGTCAATCTCTGGAACATCTTCTGCTTCAGCCTCCATGTACTCTACCTGTTTATTGATGGAAATATCCTATAATGTAATTTTCTTATTTTTATACCAGAGCTTCAGAAATTTCTTCTGCACATTAATATTGATAGTACCCATGGATTCCATCCAAGGATATCCCAAAACAACATCCTTTTTATCCATATCTGAAGTATAGAAATCACCATGCAACACATACTTATCCATAGAAAGCTTCAAATCCTTATAAACTTGAACATCCTCATCATCCACCTGTGTGTGTTCAATGTGTTTTGCTGGAACTTGTAAATTTTTTGAAAATTAACATTGATAAAATTATGCTTGCAACTAGGATTTATAGAAACAATGATCTTCTCGTTCTGAATCAATCCATGAACCTGCAATAAGGAGATACCAGTAGAAAGTAACCCTTTAGGTTTCTTGGTTTCCTTCTTTCCTGTAAAAGTAAAATCTTTGCTAGGCTGTATGTCTATCTGTGTGAGGTTATCTACAAGATTAGATTTATCGTCAAAGTGGTCCATAAGAGTTTTTTTGAATGTGTCCCAAGTTAAGGGCCTTCCACAGCAACGTTGATGCCTTAGCCACCATTGCCATCTTTCATTGTCCAAGTACATTTTTCCCACATTCAGCTGAGTCTCATCATCATAGACGTAATTCAATTTAAAATATCTCTCCATTTGTGCTAGCCATTTGGCTGGATGAGAGCCATCAAATTTATACAAGTCCCTCAAACTCTAATCCAGGTCCGCCATCACAAAAAACTTGACGAAAATTTAAAATGTCACAGCTTAGTCAATATTGCTCAGAATCCCTATTATGACCTATTTTTGGAAATGGAACAACCATTCTGCATCTGCCCATGTGATAGAAATTCTGATCCAGGCATTGGAATTTCAAATTTGCGCTACAACTATCCCACCGTCATCAAAATTTCTGCAAAAAAGAGCTGATTTTTAATCAGCGATATCTCCCTCATCCAGATTCCAATTCGACTGATTTTTTTTTTTGAAATTGGGTATTTTTTCACCAAAAAATCTACATCTACAATTAAATTTTGCAGATCTTGCACTAGGATGTCCAAATCTGTGCTGCAAACTCGCTGCCCCGAAAAATTGTCTGCAATCCCACATATGTTTAAATCAGCGACATCTCCTTCATCCGAACTCCGATTCGACTGATTTTTTTTTTCGAAATCGGGTATTTCTAACATAGAATCTAGATATGCAATTAGATTTTGCAAATATTTCACCCACACATATAGATCTGATCTACAAACTCACTGCCCCCGAAATCCTGCAAAACATAATAAAAAAAAATCTCCACTTTTTTGCCAAAGAGAGTGCTCTGATACCACTTGTTACAGATATGATATAAAAATATAAGATCATAGAAATAAACCCAGAAATAATATGAAATGATTCTTTATTGATCAAACCCTTAAGGTAGGGCAACACCATACATTCACTCCTTAAGGAAGGAGAACACTACACAAGTTGTATGCCTGTTCATACAATAATCCTTGACACTATTCCTTGACATCTCTCCATGTGGAGTCTCTAGTCTCTATATAGGCCTCATACATACAGTACCATGGATCATTATCATGGTTCCCTCACACCATCGAACTAATACCGTGGGCCCATTACATTATTACTAACTACTTGTGTTCCCTTACATGATATGGGTTCACCACCTTATTTATTAATATGCCCCATCCCATTATTACATTATTACCTTGGGTACCTCGCTTTGTACCCCATATTATCCCCCCTAGGTATATAAGAATCGTTCTCCTTGTTTGCCTTTGTCTCCTTCTTCTCTTCCTCTCCCTTTTCTACTGCTAATCCAGATACATTTAGGGGACATTGTTTAAATAGATGACCATATTTGTGGCATCTTCTACAACGGAATGGAATATGCTCATAATCCACTGGTTGCTGCCAGACTTCATCATGGTACTCTACTCCAATGTACTCCAGGAGCGGTTATGTGATATTCATGTAAACACAGATCCTCGCATAGGATGTATATCTTCCTCTTTTGATGGTTTTGGCTACTTTCACAAAAGTCCCCATCATGTTACCTATTCCTTCCAGAATCTCTGGATCCCAAAACTCGTTTGGAAGTCCAAACAATCTCACCTAGATAGGTGTTGCTAGCATTTTTTCTTTGTCTGGATTGTAGCATTCCTCCCAATGCATCATAAATAAACCATCATTGTTCAGGAAATATGGTCCTCTTTAAAAAATCCTTTCCTTGTCTTCCAGGTTAGCAAAAATAACCATAAGAAAACCCTTTCCCCCTAGTTTTAGATCTATGTGTCCCTTGGGATTCCATCTCTGTTGTATCCATTTTGCTAAATCCCTCTCCGACAGCCAAGTCCCTACAAACTTACAAATCAGGGCATGATCTTTCATGTGTCCTCTATATTATTGAAGTTTATTGTTAGGGATTAAAAACCTGGGTTTTTTCGTTGCTCTGGGCAGGCATCTGCTTCCCAGCCCTGCTTGTCAGTGAGCCCCCATGACCGGGATGTCCTTGTTGGTTTTGCTAGTACCTCCGTGCACTCCATTTCGACTTATCTCACCTGCCACTACATTTACATAGGAGAGGATCTCTTCCCTCCCATCTCCTTCTGCCACTTCTCTGTCAGTCCTGCTTTCCTTTAGATCCCCGTACTCCTCTCGTCTCTGCGCACCTCGCCTCTCTAATCTGATGTGGGAGGTTTCCAATTCCCCTGCCCTCTATCTCCTAGCTTAATTGCATTTTTGGAACTTTTAAATTGAATATTTTAATTGAATGAAAATTTAATTTAATTGCAATTAATATAAACCCACCTTACACATTTTAGCAAACCATGATTTTGTGATCCGAATTGTATCCTCAAACACTCTTACAGCTTCCTAAACACTATAAAACTCATACCAAAGTTTCAAAGTGCTATGGATGTCGAGCTTATCAGAAATAACCTCTGAAAAATAGTAATTTGTGGTCAGCATGGAGCAACGAGGACCCTCGGTCAAAGCGCGTAGACCGTTTGCTCATGGTAACTCCGTGCTGGCACAAATTGGAAAACGTGAGGTCAAATCCAGAAAGAGAGGCAGTTTCTGATACGCGCAGGGTGTCCCCCGCAATGAAGGAAAGCCCCGAGTGCTTGGTCACGGGGAAAGTATAAAACCATACAAAAATCGTTGATTCCATCAGAAGGCAGGCCCCACGCTAAAACTGGCAGGATATCAAAAGGACCTCAAGCAGTAAGTGGGTTTGACCGAGTCCTGCTTGTTTCCATACAATGGGTGACATGTGTCCGACAGATGAGAGAAAAAACCGCTCACATCGCACGAGTAAGGGGCATGCTACTTACCTATCCGATATGGACGGAGACCATAGGATCTGGAGGCCCCAAATCAATGGCGGAGAAGCAATCCAATGGATGGTCGGATTCAACAGGGAAATAGGCTGAGGCGGATAAGATTTGAGATCGAGCATGACCGATGAGTTGGCAGAGGAAACAGTTTCACGGACGATCTTCGAGCAATGGAAATAATAACCGTTCAAATGGAATTGACACTCAGTTTGTGAGGAAACAGGTGGCCACCTCTCTGTGAAGCATTACAGCGATGATGACGCAGAGCAGAGGAATTCCAGTGGACAGAGGTAGGATATCTAGAGAGTCGGGACGCAAAAACGAATAGTCAGGGAGTAGATTGGCTTTAAGCCATGAACATACAAAGGAAGTAGGGGGAAGTAGGAAATGAGAGAAAAGAGAGAGAGAGAATCAAAATTGCAGAGAATAGAGAAGTCGAGCTAACCTGAAGAGAAAAGGCAGCATCGAGCAGATAGAGACAGAGAGAGTCCAAGAGTTTGTGAACTCCAGGGAATGCTTGAGAGGTTCAAGAAACTCTTCTGCGTATACCTATCAGGTATTGAGTACCAAATTGGACTCATACCACTAAGACCAATTGAGTTCGAGTTTCAGTAAGGGGAGTCTATGTACTTTAGAGACTTGTGGAATCCAAGTACAGTCCTACTGATCATCATCTGTTGAGTGAGACTCAATTTTAGCTCATTGTTGTAAAACTCTACTTTTTAACACACAATATAAAGGCCACCATTGACGGTTGGACCAGGAGATGTAACCTAGGAGGATTGGGTGAACTCCTTATTAAGCTTGTTGTGTTTTATGTGTTTGCTTACTATTTTTTCTTATTGTTTTGGTGTCTGTGTGTTTTGCAATCTTATCAATCCATTGCATAAAATAACATAGGTACACCCCATCACATAAGTTTGTAATACCTTCATTAATTAATTAAGATCATTCACAAGTGATTTCAGATCAAGTGGTATCAGAGCTCCTAGGTTGTTTAAGGTTAGATAAGCTTGTTTTGGATTTTGTTGTTGAATGCTAACTAGATCAAAGCTTAAATTAGCACAAGGAGAGTTGGTCAAAACTAACCTGGAAATTGGAAGAGTTTGTCCTAAGAAGAAAATGTTAGAAGAAAGTCCCGTGGGACCAGACCCCCAATTTATAGATAGTTTGTTGGCCATGAGGTCCATGGAAGAGGAAATGTATAGGGTGCTTAAGAAACGTAAAGATGTAGATTCATCACACTCCAAAGAAAAAGGAGAAGAAGAATCTCTCCTCCATGACCACTCAAAAGGAAAAGGGAAAGAAGAAAACTTTCTGACACCTCCTAATAGCCCTGAACATAAAAGGAAGACATTTTTGACTAAATTAGATGTTAAATTTGATTTACCAATATATGATGGAGAGTTGAATGCAGAGAATATGGATAATTGGATCAGATAGATTGATGTTTATTGCAGAGTGCAAAGTATCGACTTAGACAAGAGTAAGATTTAGCTGGCTAACCTACGCCTCAGAGGCATTGTCTTGGTATGGTGGGAAGGAAGGACAAAAGCTGACATGAAGAAACATGGTAAGATTCTTTCTGTCTTGAGTAAATTTATTTCTGAAATCAAAAAGCAGTTCTATCCACTAGCTTACATGCAACAAGCTATGACGAGTTGGCAAACTCTTCGCCAATTGAAAGGGCAAAGTGTACAAGGTTACACCGAAGAATTTAGGAAAAGAGCTTTGATTCTAGGAATTTCACTAGACTCACCTGAAACTCTGTTGAAGTACATAGGTGGTCTACACAGCTACATGAGGCACACTATCCTCATGTTTAATCCCACTAGTATAGATGAGGTATCTATGAAAGCTACGCATCTAGAAGCTATAGGAATGAATGGGAACCTAGAAGTTGGGGGATCATCCAAACCCACTTCAAGTAAAAATAATGAGAAAAGAAAACAGAAATGGAAAGAGAGGAAGGCCAATGCTGCACAAAAGACAAAGTCTTCATCCACTCACTGTAAAAAGGATGGGCATGATGATGAACACTGCTGGATTTTACATTCAGAGCTGAGACCTAAGAAGTTCAAGGGCAAGAAGAAGAAGATTGCTGCAGCTATTCAAAAGGATTTGGGGTTAGACTTAAGAGACGAAGCAACTATTGTAGCCACAGGTATAAAAGGTAAAAATTCCTAAGCATCTACTAGTAATTTTGCACAATCTACTAATAATGAAGAAAATGAGAGAAAAAGACAAGAGCTTTCCGATATTCGAGTTATTTCCAAGCATCAAAATATTGATACTTTGTTTCATAGTGGCTCAAAAGTAAATGTAATTTTTGAAGCAATTGTAAAGAAGTTGGGATTACTGACTACACCTCACAAGAAAGCATACCCATTAGGTCGGTTAAGTGATAAAGCACAACTACAAGTGAGTAGACAATGTAAACTTAATTTTTCTTTTGGGTCAACATTTGTAGATGAGGTTGAGTTAGATATAGTTCCTCTGGATATATGTGGAATTGTTTTAGGAAGTCCTTACTTGTATGATAGAAAAGCTATTTTCTATAGAGCTGAGAACAAGTATCTACTCGTTAAAGATGGAATTGAATATTTTGTAAGAGCTCATAAGCTCAAGAATAATTATACTCTCATAAACTCAGGCCAGATGAAATGAATTTTAAATTCATGCAAACAATTTTTACTGATGGTTGTAAAGGAAAAGCAACCTGATAAAACCAATGTATTTGAGGGTTGTGATGCTAAACATCAAGCTGATTTAGAAAAAATTGTTTCAGAATATGATATCTTGTTTCAAGTGCCTAAAAGTCTACCACCCAAAAAGGAAATAGTGCATGATATTAGTTTGCAGCAAGATGCTCCATTGCCTAACATCGGAATGTACAGGTTGTTCGCTTTAGAGAATCCAGAAATCAAGAAGCAGGTGCAGGAGTTGCTCAAGAAGGGGTTCATCTTGAACATCCCAAAATAAACATGTAATTAATTAGATTAATCAAGTAATCAACATGCACCACTAATTAACATCAAAGTTCAAAAATATGAGTAGAGACACATACCTGTCATTTCAGTTGAAGTCTGCTAACTGCAACAAGGTTTTGGGGACGACTCTCCACCCAACCGTAGGCTCAATTGTACAAAATCTTGCTACAACTGGCCACCCCAAGCCCTCAATCAACGTACTACTGCCAAGGTATCCTTTGTCTCACAACACTATTCTCCCAAGAGAATGGATGGTGGAATCATGGAATGATGGACTGCCTCTCATCTTCCTCACCATCTATTAAATAGAGGAAAGATTGGAAGGGGAACGAGATGCACAAACTCCATGTGTCTACATGCAACTTTATTACTTTCTTGTTTTATATCTTTTGTTTTTACTTTTTGATAGCTTTACTGATATTTACTACTTTCTTGTTTTATTTCTTTTTATATTTATTTAGAGCTTTAGTATTGTTATTTATTATTTTATTATTATTTATTTAATATTACTATTTTTTTATTGTTTATTATTTATTTTCTTGTATTTTAATATTATATTATATTATTTATTATTTTTATTATTATTATTATTTATTATTAACGGACATTACATACTTCCCCACATTAAGGAACTTCATCCCGAAGTTAAGTTGAATTATTTATTATTTATTATTAAGGGACATTACATATACTTATTTATTACTTCATGTTTTCCCTACACCCTCTGCTGAACTAGTATAACTAGCAAGCATCAAAAGTTTCACAACACCCAGAAAATCTCAAGGAATATTTTTCCTTTTTCCCTCTTTTGGAACTAGGCATAAGCCTCCCCAGTCTGTATCCTAGTCCAAGGCTAACCCCAAGGCTCGTGCCTCACTCAGACCTCATTTGCCCCAAGGGAGGCATCTGATACGGTACTCAATGACTCCGAGCATCTCGCAAGGCTGGCCCACTTCCTCCACAACTACTAAGGTGCATAGCCCTAGGCATCGAAATCCTTACACCCCCACCAGACTTTGGCATCCTAATACAATAACAGGAACCTTGCTTAGAACATCAGGAACTTGGCCTCCTTATGATGGTCCCATAGCCCTTCAAGAGCTATCCATCAAGAGCTACACAAGACAAAGGAACCACTAGCATATGTAGTGTTGATTCAGTTTGTCGCCAGCCCATATGGTGTTACATATTCTCTGCCGTGCATATGGGCTCACACGAGATCATCAAATAAACTGGCCCTCTCGGCCCATTTGTTGAGTCTTGTGAATCATCACACCTCAACATGCAACCAATGCATTAGTTATACCATCATAGTATCATAGAAAATAATCCACATTCCAAGTCTTGCATGTCATTATGAGAACATTCATCATTGTTAATTGCAACATTATGAATAATAACGAACTGCACGCTCATGCATGTCATAAATCTGTACACAGCTATCGCATGCTTCACCTTATGAAATACCATCATAATTTATAACATCAACATATTTACATCAAAGATATATCACGACTTCACATAATAAATGAACCACATGTCAATAAACCTCATATTATAGCATCATAATTCCTATGCCACTTTATGCATATCATATCCATCATGAGTGTTATCGGGAAATCTAGTGTCCACTCGGAGCTACTAGTCCCACTAATACTGGTAGTTATCTTAGAAACAAACAAACTAAAACTACTTTCGCTTTCCTTTATGAGAAGTAGATAAGAGGGGATCAAAGGACACCAACCTCAGTCTTGCGCTTGGTTCCTCTCCCTTCTGACAGATCCTTGCTGCTTTTCCTTCGTCTACCCAACTTCAAAGAGCACCTGTGGAATCAAAGAAGCATAACACTATCGAAGAACAAAGATCTACAATCATAAGCAATATAGGACCAGATATATATTGACCACACAAATTCATATATCATCAAACATACAA
The DNA here is from genome assembly GCA_031772625.1 of Pinus tabuliformis. Classification (NCBI taxonomy): domain Eukaryota; kingdom Viridiplantae; phylum Streptophyta; class Pinopsida; order Pinales; family Pinaceae; genus Pinus; species Pinus tabuliformis. The sequence goes on along the minus strand of CM062819.1, from coordinate 233,126,032 downwards.
GAATGTGGAGGAAAGCTTGAATAGCTTTATTAATATCAAGAATAGAAAATAGGATTACAGCCAATTATTCTGACCCAACGTCATCCTCCCAGCATGAAAGCCCTTCTTCACCTCATGAAAAGCTTAGATCACCCAACACTATGATGTTCCACCAAGAAACCAAAAGCACTTCCTTACAAGATACAAAATTCCAGCCTCTGGATCTCTGGGATGAGGGATCCATATATAGATGATTGCAGGGGGGTGAGTCAGCTTCTAGGATTTTGATTAGTGTCCTCTCTTTGATAGTTCTTGATTCCACTTGGAGATTGATGATCTCTTACTCATCCCTGGGAAAATTCAGAGAGGCAAGTGTCATAAGAGAACTTTTTGGAAGATTCCATGACAATCCACCTTGCAAACTATCTCTGCCATTTGTCTACTCTCGCCCATCACACCCTACAGAAGGGATTTCCAGTATGCATCGCACCCTTTACACTGAGCAAGTGAGATGCATTGCACCCTCTGAACTGGGCTGTCTGTATGGTCCAGATTTGACCAGTTCTGAGCAGTTTTCTATGGAGAACTTTTGGGAGATGATGTAATCAACTGACCTTGTTCCTTTAGGGTGTGAAGCAGCACCTTTAGGGACTTAGGAGCCCTAGGTTTATGGACATGTATGATTGGGGTTGCAGTGCCCAAAAATGTCTTTAACAGTTTCCCCCTAAAGCATGAGGTCGTTAATCTTTTGATGTCGGGTGAAATGCTTTATCATGAGGATCCGAAGTTTTTTCGGGCTGGAAGGCGACCTGTAATAAGATACAATACAATACATTATCTTCATAATATTTTTCATGATCTAGCTGAGGCGGGCATTCCCATGATCAGTTTTATAAATTCATTTTCATGTACATATGACAGACAACCGTCTGTGTGGTAGATTGATGATTTTGATAGAGTCATCATCCTTTGATTTGGATGATCATCTGTGCAGCAATGATGTACATTTGATGTCTTTATTTTCTTGAATATATCGCAGCTCGGATGGATGAAACTAGATCCGAGGTCTTCAAACTGGTCCAATCTTCACTCAGAGTAGAAGTCAATCCATGTGAAAGATGTTCTTGAGTCGAACATGGAAAGACATCGCCTGATTACTAGCCAATGGTGTAAGCTGTTAACAAGTGTGAGAGGAATCACCGATAATGATGATGACCTTCAAGGTACTACAGTACATTTCGCGTGGTGTGAAAAGGGACTTGGCTTCAAACACCACGCAAAATCTTTCGGTCAAAGGCCATTGATGTAAACCTATCGCCGGAAGTGAGAAACTTGCCATTGAGGCATGCAAGCTTCAAAGTACTGAAAGGGTTGTTCCTAAGTCGACTTCTTGGATAATAAGTTGATGTCGACAAGAAGCGACCCATCGTAGGAGGGCCTTAATGAATCCCACATCTACGACATGGAACTAAGTAATTAATTTTGGAGGTGAAAACTATCTGATGATACAGGTTTCAGGGTGGCGGTCATGAAAGAATGGGTGTGAATGTATTGTAGCGGATGAGACTCAAGTGAATTCTCTAAGCGATTTCTCTTGAACATACCGGCGACATTGACATGGATTGGTAGCGTTAACCCCAAATATGGATGGTGATATGGACCAATGGTGATATGACCAGTGAATGGAATAACCCAACCTGACTCGGATGTGGAGTGAAAGTGTCATGTTCAAGAGCGACTTACTACAAATAAAGTTTCTTCAAGTTTTCTTCCCAAATTTTCCCCAGTCAATGCTTACTAGTACCTCTTTATTTTGTCAAGCTTGAGGAGGATAACATATGCTTATACTATAATTTTCCCTTCGGGAAAAACCCGTCGCTATGTTTTAATGAGCCTAGCGACAGTGAAACTTGTTCTTGTGTATGTGGACAAGTTTGTCGCTATTCGGTTTTAACGAGTTTAACGACAAAGATAACTCGGTCCTTTTCAATTTTAGTGACTCTGAAAGGGATGTAAAGGAAACTCAAATAATCCTTTTTTGTCATATAATCCCTTAATTTCAAAAAAGTATAAAATAATACGAAAGGGATGATTTTTCGGGAATTTTAACGAGCCGAACAAAACCAGCGCTCGATATTTTTGTGTAATAATACCTCAGGTCCAAAAATATTAGAATCTAGAGGAGGGATAATACTCCTGATAGCTTTAACGAGCTGGAGAGGCCAATTGCTTAGCAATATTTTCATATTTTACGAGTTAGATTAAAAGAGCTTAAAGGAGACTCATTTTTGAGGAATTAGTGATAATTTCAGGTAGCGGAGATTCAAGTAAGGTTTTGAATTTCCCAAT